>JARQOC010000003.1:833243693-833783693 GCA_033576535.1 Allobates femoralis | reverse complement strand
AGGACAGGGGTTATGGCAGGTGATTGGATGTGCCGTCCACTTGCCTCTGTGGGCCGGGAGCGGCGGAGAGCTGGTGTGTGTTAGAGGGGATGAGGAGCGGTCACTGAGGCTGGTGAGCACAGTCTGGGGGCAGGGTGCACCTGGGAGGATTGTGTACCGGACGCTGTATGGCCGCTCCGGGGAGCCGTCCCTGCTGGCGGTGGTGTGTGCTGGAGTTGAGAGCCGAGCAGTGTGTGTAGATCCCGGGAAGCGGGAGCGGGTGAGCGGGGGAGCGGGAGCTTGTGGCGGGCTGGTGAGCACAGTCTGGGGGCAGGGTGTACCTGGGAGGATCGTGTACCGGCCCGGGCGCTGTATGGCCTCTCCGGGGGAGCGGCGAGAGGAGGACGTGACTGGCTGCCGGGGCGTGTCAGTATTTGCAGCCTGACACGCCCCTCTCACTCCCATTGGCGGGCGGCGGCAACAGGAGGATGTGAGTGGCTGCCGTCACCCGCCCACAGCCCACAGCCCCTACACCGCAAGTCGGTCAGCACCGAGGCGTTAGCGGTGAGAGGGGCGAGGGGTGAGGGGCGGAAAGCACCGCCGGCATCCGGGCAGCGTCGGCCTTGCGGGGCTGACGGTTGCCAGGATGGCGGCGGTGTGAGGTAGTGCGGCGGCACTGCGAGCGATGACGCATAATGCGGCAGCGGCTCGCGATGACACTGCGCGTCATCGCTCGCAGTCGCGCAAAGGAGTCTGGGATTCGGCTACAGTGCCCGAATTCCAAACTCCCGATTATATAAGTAGATTAAGCTCCTGGAATCGGCCTGGACAGAAGTGATGGTCCCCCTAAAACTAATGTGACAAAAGGGACATTTAAATCAAGGTGTGTCCACTAATTAGTATCACCGGTGTCTACAATCTTGTAATCAGTCAGTGGCCTGTATATAGGGCTACAGATACTCACTGTGCTGTTTGGTGACATGGTGTGTACCATACTCAACATGGACCAGAGGAAGCAAAGGGAAGAGTTGTCTCAGGAGATTAGACTAAGGATTATAAACAAGCATGTTAAAAGTAAAGGTTATAAGACCATCTCCAAGCAGTGTGATGTTCCTGAGACTACAATTGCACATATTATTCAGAAATTTAAGATTCATGGGACTGTAGCCAACCTCCCTGGATGTGACAACAGGAGGAAAAGTGATGACAAATCAAAGAGATGGATGATACCAATAGTAACAAAAGAGCCCAGAAAAATTTCTAAGGAGATAAAAGGTAAACTTCAAGCTCAAGGAACATCAGTGTCAGATCGCACCATCCGTCGTTGTTTGAGCCAAAGTGGACTTCATGGGAGACGACCAAGGAGGACACCATTGTAGAAAAAGAAATCATAAAAAAGCCAGACTACAATTTGCCAAACTACATGTTCACAAGCCGCAAAGCTTCTGGGAGAATGTCCTATGGACAGATGAGACAAGAATAGAGCTTTTTGGCAAGGCACATCAGCTCTATGTTCACACACGAAAAAATGAAGCATATCAAGAAAAGAACACTGTTCCTAATGTGAAACATGCAGGAAGCTCTGTTATGTTCTGGGGCTGATTTGCTGCATCTAGAACAAGGTGTCCTGAATCTGTGCAGGGTACAATGAAATCTCAAGACTATCAAGGGATTCTAGAGAGAAATGTGCTGCCCAGTGTCAGGAAGCTTGGTCTCAGCCACAGGTCATGGGTCTTGCAACAGGATCATGACACAAAACACACAGCTAAAAACACCCAAGAATGGCTAACAGGAAAACATTGGACTATTCTGAAGTGGCTTCTATGAGCCCTGACCTAAATCTAAATGAGCATCTTTGGAAAGATCTGAAACATGCCGTCTGGAAAAGGCGACCTTCATACACCAGACAATGGAGCAGTTTGCTCTTGAGGAGTCGCCATAATCCCTGTGGAGAGGAGCAGAAGTCTCATTGACAGTTACAGGAATCGTGTGATTGCAGTGATTGCCTCAAAAGGTGCAACAAAATCTGAAGGTAAGGGACCATCATTACTGTCCGGGCCGATTTCAGGAGTTTAATTTAAAAAAAAATCTGTGTCCGCAGGGCTGAAAAGCCGTCAGACGACTGTCATTTATTCATTTTAGTAGATGTTTTATTTATTATTACTTTTTTCAGATCCAAGTTATTTCTTTGACCATTGTGGGTTTTTCTTTCATTAAACCATGGGTACCCACAATTTTGACCACGTGGTTATATATATAAGGGTTCAGTTCCCTGCAGTTCTGTTCTTTTTTAGGCTCTACATTGTGATATTCCAGTTAATCCTACTACAAATGTATGAATTAACAGCTGGTTGCTACTAATTGGACGTGTGCACACTCCAAGACAGGGAACAGTCAAACTCAAATACATGGAGGGACAAAATTAAAAGCTTGGATAAAGTCGTGGGTCAACCTTGATGTTTCTTTAAAAAAGTCTACAATTGAGGGTGTTTTTCCTAAAAATCAAATATAACAATGATCCATTTCATGCGTAGACAGACTTAGCCCATGAAAAAAGCACATTTTAATTAACAGATCATAAGAGACAGATCACATGGGGCCCTAAAGAACAAGCTCTAATTTGGTACCATCACAACCCAATAAAAAAAAACTATTTCCTGGATAATGAAAAACATATCTTACAAATTTGCAGCTCTCAACAAACACTCCAAACACTGTATGATGCCCCCACTGTGAATCCCTCCACAGTACCCTCCACACACAGTATGATGACCCTACTGTACCCCCTAAACTACATCAACATAGTATAGTGACCCCAATACAGTATGATTCTCCACTGTGATCCCCTCACAGCCATCCATACAGTACAATGGCCTTCACACCTGTTACGCTGTATAAAGGCTCCCACTAGCCCTCTAAATGGTATAATAGCCTCACCACAGACCTCCATACAGTATAATGAGCCCCACATAGGCCTCCATACAGTAGAATTGACCCCATATAATACCCCATATAGAATAATGGCCCCAAATATTCCTCAATATTGTATAATGGGCCCCACAACAGTCCTCTATATAGTATTATGGGCCTCACATACTCCTCCATATGGTATAATGGGCCCCACATAGTCCTCCATATAGTATTATGGGCCCCACATAGTCCTCCATATAGTATTATGGCCCCAAATAGTCCTCCATACAGTATAATGGGCCCCACATAGCCCTCCATACAGAATAATGGCCCAACATTAAAAATAATAAATACTCACTTTTCCGATTTCCCCGCTGCTCTAATTTTGGCAGTGAGCGCTCTGAAGCTCTTTAGCGCAATATGCACGAAATAGGGATGTAATTGCGCCCGCTGTACTGAGACATCAGATGCAGAATGATATGGAGGGGAGTCAATGACTTCCCTCTTCTATCTTTGCTTTCAAAAATATCGCCATCCAGCATGCAGATACAGGTGAAAGTGCAATGCTGGGGGCGGCAATATAGGTGTCGCAGGCCAAAAATACGGCGGACGTTGGGACCCTGTCACTCAGACCTGTATTATTGAGGTTGTTGGTCGTTGCCCCAGTCAAACACACCGATGCATGCTTCCCAGCGGGAGTCCGAAGATCAAAAAATGGTCCAGGACATTCCAACATGATCGGCGATCTCACAGCAGGGGCCTGTTCGCTGCTACTTGTCACAGATAGTGAGATCGCTGGCGAGGTCGCTGTTGCACCACAAAAACTGTGACGTATCAGCGATCTCGCCAGCGATGTCGCTTAGTGTGACGGGGGCTTTAGAGTTAGGTGTTGGGTGGTAGGGTTAGGGGTTAGGTGTTAGGGTCAGGTTTCATAGTTAGGGGTTAGGGTTAGAGTTAGGCATTAGGGTTAGGTGTTAGGATTAGGTGTTAGGATTAGGTGTAAGGGCTAGGGGTTAGGGTTAGGCTGACAGGGGCTTTAGAATTAGGTGTTGGGGTTGGGTGTTAGGGGTTAGGTGCTAGGGTCAGGTTTCAGAGTTAGGGGTTAGGTGTTAAGGATAGGTGTTAGTGCTAGGGGTTAAGTGTTAGGGCTAAAGATTAAGTGTTAGAGTTAGGTGTTAGTATTTGGTCTTAGGGTTATGTGTTAGGGGTTATGGTTTAAATGTTATGGGTTAGGTGTTAGGGTTTAAGGTTAGAGTTTGATGTTAGAGTTCGGGGTTAGGGTTAGGTGTTAGTGTTAGGGGTTAGGTGTTAAGGTTAGGGTTAGGGTTTAGGGTTAGGTGTTAGGGTTGCCTGTGGGCATTTTTCATGGAACCCAAAAAAACAGAGATCTCATTAATCCGGATTCAAAATGCTCTCGTTCTTATTGGCAGAACTGTTTTCGGTAATCCAATAATAACAGTTTAGCTAAAAAAATTAAACATTTTGGAATATAGACTTTGACAAGACCCTGGGTCATCCCAAGGCTTCAAAACGGTTTAGCAGAACGCAATCCTACAACTTTATTGCCCTCACTTTCCCTAAAATCTCACGGCAAATCCTCCGGACGGCTGGTTATGAAATATGGCAATGGCAAAAAGTGAGTTACAGCTGATGAAACTGAAAACCACTAGTTTCTGGAAATCCAGATTAGCTAAGGGGATTATGTATCCACATTACACGAGTGAACTGCAAGCTCCTGGAACGGGATCTGTTTGATTTCACATGACGGAGACCTCGTAAATCCCTACAACCACTTTGCAATTTATAATGGATTTGGAATAATGCAAATGCGCTCAGGCGTAAAACCTCTGGTTAAAGGCCCGATGGCTTACTTAAAGGAAAAGAGTCTCATCATAGACGGAGAAATCACAAGGACATTGTGTTTACAGAATGTGACGGAGCGATCCCCCGACATGTTCTGTGACACTGAGGCAGGTACATATACAGCACATCACAGGTGGCATTCAGGTGAATCAGAGGGGAACATATAGACATACAGCTCACTCTATACAGACAGGGAAGCATTGATCTCTTATATCAGACCATACACCTTTATGTTAGCAAAGTTGAGTTTGTCATTTACAGCATGAAATACCTCAACATTCATGTTTCAGGTAAAAAAATGTTCCTGAAGTATAAAATGATCTTCATTTTCAGGCCTTTCATGTTCTGTCTGGCATCTGACTCCTTTATCCTCAGGATGAGGAAGCAAGACAAGTGGGTAAAAACATAGTTCTTAGGGATGAGCGAGTATACTCGCTACTATTAGGAACTCGCCGAATAGTAGCGGTATTTGGCTACTTGCTACTCTCCGAGTATCTTATGAGTACTCGGGAGTAGTGAGTAGTCCGATTACTTTTGCAGTGTATCTATGGATACACTGAGAAAGTACCCTAAAAGTGATTAAAAGTTGTTAAAAATAATAAAATTACATACTCACTTATCCGACGCCTGCATCGGGACTGTCCCAGAAGACCTGCAATCACTGGACAAGGACCTGTGATTTCCAGCCAATCAGATGGCCGGTAACGATCTGGCCAATCAGATGGCGACACGTCACAACCACGTGATTGCTAGCGGCCACCTGATTGGCCAGATTGCAAGGTCCTGGAAGTACACCTAGAAGCTTGCAATCTGGCCAATCAGGTGGCCGCTAGCGATCACGTGGTGGACCTACTCGTTGCGAGTATAGCGAGTCTGAATATTAAGGTTCTGCTCATCCCTAATAGTTTTCTTTACTTGGCAATAAACCTAGATACACAAGGCAGCAAGCATTATACTCCAAGGACACGTCTGTATGGTACAGAGACATGTTCATCATGGTACAGGCAATGGCACTTTACTTGTGTACAGTACACAGTCTGAACACAAAAAGTCAACCTCCATTTTCCCGGTACAAGACCAACACGTCAATGTGTTACACTGCGAACCTTGTGACTCACCGTGGCCGGGACTCCGGTTTAGACAGGCTGTAGCTCTTTCCTCCTTGTCACGGGTGGGCGCGCCTGCGTAGTGGGGCCCCGGTTGAGTGCAGATCAACAGTTGAAACGCTTGTAGGAACAGATTAAAGGGTTTAATTTATTCGTGACGCCACCTATGAGTAGTTTCGGTAATCGTTACCGACGCTGCGGAACCTCCGGGGATGACAGCAGCAAGATGAACGCTCCCCACAGGCTGAGCGGTGATCCCCGGAGGCTGGAGCTGCTTAAATGTTGTGCGCAGCTTCGGTTACCTTGTAGTGCGGAAGGACAGTTCATAAGGAAGCACGGACACAGAAAGTCTCTGCAACGGGTCTTTACTGTAACCAGCAGGCAGTACATGGTATACATTTACGGGTAGTGGACCGAGTGGACTCAGCAGTGATAGTGTCCCTCAGAGATCCGCAAGTGTTCCTCCATTCTAGCTAAGTGTTTCGCCATTGTCGCCCAGGAATACCAGATCGGGTACGGGGAGGCTGCTTCAATGCCCTATCCAAGATGTACGTTGTGGATGTTTTGGGGAGCCTTGATCCCTCATGGGTACACCGCATGTTTAGACGACTGGAAGTTGGCTGGTGGTGGGGTGCTCCTGTGAAGCTCTCCTCCACGCTTCTGGTTCGCGTTAGCAAGGTGAACTGCTGCCAGCTTCGGTACCAGTGAACCGGCTGTGTAGTTTTGGGCACGGAGTCTTTTGGAACCCTGTGGTAATGATGCCCGTCCCGGTTGTTGAGGCCTCAGGTGCTGAAACCCGACCGGTGACGGCCCGGGGCTGCACGGGGTGCGGAGCCCCCACTCCTACTCCAAGTTCAAGTTCTCTGTTCTTAGACTCTGTTCTAGACTCTTTGTTCTTCAGACTAAGTGTCTGTTCTCCTACACACTTCCCTAGCACTCCGCCACCAGGACCCTGGATTGGCCCTCTGTTCTAGGTGATGCATGCAGGGTTGGATCTCAAAGTTAACTAGGTCACTGCTGTGTCAGGAGAATATTGCGGCTGACATTTATGGCTGCAATAACCCTCTTGTGACGCACTCGTTGCGGGGCGCCACACTTGCACCACACTACTGGCTGTAATCCTTGACAAGGGCCACTCTGAGAGCTGATACCCTTTTCACGTGTCCACAGCAGGGCAGTTCCTTTTCCTTCCTAAGGTCTCCCACATCTGGCCAACACCGGACTCACTTCCTTTCTCACTTCCTTTCCAAGGGTTAGGATACAGTAGATGAGAAGAGAGGATCCTGCCCACTGTAATAGGACACCCTGACATCAACCAATTATCTGGGGACTATTCTCTAGTAGGCTTCACCCACCAGCCTGTGTGCTGGATCTCTATCACCACTTAGGTTACTTACTGGACTTGCAACCTTTTACAAAACACACACATCCATAGATATGTCTTCTCTGTGAAGTTCTCCAATACACACTAACTTTCCCTACACACTAGCCACTCTCACTATGGGCTTATGCCAACTGTAAGGCTGCCTTCACACTGGCGTTTGGGTAAGCAGCGCACGATGAGCATGCATATCTGCATTGTAAAAAGCACTCGTGCGTATCGCGACGCTGCTTTTTTTGTGCGCATATCCATACTAATTCCTTTTTAAAAAACGCAGCGCATCATTGCTTATACGTGCGTTTTGATCATGCGCATGCGCTTTATGTCAGCATGCGTATCTGAAATATGTGGGCGGAGAGTGGGTGGACCTGAAAGTCAGACTCTGGGCTTGCGCAATGATGAGTACTGAAAGCAGGCATCAGCAATGTCCTGCGCACGCTGGCGTACCCATAGGTGATAATGCTGATATTAGGCGCTAGTGTGCGCATGCGCATTCTCGCGCTTAATTTATTACCCAAAAAATGCAACATGTTGCGTCCGGAGGAAGTTGATTTTCGGAGGACACGTACGCATAAGCACCTATAAGCAGTCAAAAGCAGCATTTTGCTTACAATTGCGTTTACCATTCTAAGGATAGAGACGCAATAAGCATGCTGATGGAATTCTTTTTATCGGCATCATGCGCTGCTGATTAAAACGCTAGTGTGAAGGCAGCCTAGACTGTCTTTGACCCTGCAGTCTATTGCTGGGCAGACTTAACCTTTCACCCAATTCTGTGCAAACATTATAATATCTTACCAACACGTCTATGATTTACACTTTAGCCGAATTCACATATATTACATTATAAACACTTCTACATCTTATACATTACTATACCATAGTGTTCAAAAGGATAGTAGTGGAATATGACTGACCAGATTATTCACTGTTTTTGGTATAAATTATATTACCACATATTGAAAAGTTTACCAGTTGGTGCAGAATATCCTTAGAACAACAGACTCAGCATTCATGATCTGCAGGTTTTTGAGTCTGCATGTATGAATAATTGTGTTCAAAATGATAGCAGTGTGGAGTTCAGTTAGTGAGGTCAATCATTCTGTGAAGAAACGGGTGTGAATCAGATGGCCCTTATTTAAGGGTGAAGCCAGCACATTCATTTCTCTTTAAAAGGCTTGGAGACGACCCTGGTGGACTTATCTAGGCTTGGAGAAGACCCTGTTGGACCTACAGTATATAGGCTTGGAGAAAACCCTGGTGGACCTATATAGGCTTGGATAAGAACCTGGTGAACCTATCTAGGCTTGTAGATGACCCTGGTTGACCTATCTAGGCTTGGATAAGAACCTGGTGAACCTATCTAGGCTTGGAGAATACCCTGGTTAACTTATCTAGGCATGGATAAGACCCTGGTGGACCCATCTAGGCTTGGAGAAGACCCTGGTTAACCTATCTAGGCTTGGATAAGACCCTCGTGGACCTATCTAGGCTTGGATAAGACCCTGGTGGACCTATCTAGGCTTGGAGAAGACCCTGGTGGACCAATCTAGGCTTGGAGAAGATCCTGGCACGCCTATCTAGGTTGCACAAGATCGATCTTGCTACGGAGCATTCATTCATCAACTTACCATGACTTGAGATCGAGTTGAAGGCCAGTAATTAATAACAATAATGATAATAATAATAATGTACAGACCAAATATTGGATATTTTTAATTAAGGATTTTTGCAAAGTTGTTTGTTTTCCTTTTTGTTTAATTTACTATGTATTTGGGAGATAAAAAAGTGTTTGTAAAAGTATTCTTACCCTAATTTTTTCAATAAAGAATAATGACAAAAATGACACTAAAGGTACAAGAAAAATCATAGTTGTGTTGTTGGATGTCTTGTGGCTGTATACCTCCTGGATATTTCCTATTGCATCCTCTAAGTCTTGTTTCCAGACAGGGGCCGGTGGAGGGCAGAGTCATGGTATTTGGGGTGTGAGGATTCCATCAGGGTTGTGTCTGTCCCTAGGCTGTGTGTACAGCCCCTCGTTCATCATCGGCACCCCCTGATACCCGCATTACTGTTAAGATGTCACTTTAAAGGGGAAAGTGCTTATCAATTAGTTATTAAAGGGTTTAAAGGCTTTTAAAGTGCCGGACATTAATCACTATATGGACAGCGGAAAGCTTTGATTATCCCCTTACATCCCTGCTGTCCATCTGACAGGCTGTTATAGACTAAGTGATGATAGCTGAAGAATCCAAGATTACACAAAAAGCATGTGTTATAAATCGGATTATGTGTCATGATTCAAAGGGTTTACAAAAGCCTTGTTCAGAGACCCTATTAGAGGATTCTGGGGGTCTCCAACCATCCATCAGGGTCTGACAACTCTGGAGGACCTGGCAGGTATCACACATAGCGCCCACTGATTACAGGGGGAACATTGCAATACTTTTTTAGTTTACAGATTGCAGCTGGTCACTGTAATAATAATAATTATTATTAGTATTATACCACCATTTACCGTATTCCATGGCACTTTACCTGAGAAAAGGTGCAGACATAGATAAGAACAATAATCATGAACAATACAAGGTACAGGAGGAGAGAGGACCCTGCTCACGAGCGCTCACAGCCTACAAGGGATGGGTGAGGATCAGTGCTTTTTCTGTGGGGTACGTGCAAAAAAATCTGCAGAGAGGGCGGAGCTATATGGGGACTGCCGGTTACTGCATGTCCCCTGTCCCGGCCGCTCGTCAGCAACTCCCCATAATCATGTTCGCTGGCACCTGACAGCACTCCATCCTGCTCATCAAGCCTCCGAAGCCTCATAGCACCCCCCCGCTCCTCAATTTTGGCCGCTGCCGACGCCTGACAGTGACTCACCGTAGCCGGGGGTACACGTAGCGGGCGTTGTTTCTCCTCCAGTCACGGAACCGCGCCTGCGGTGGTGTAGGCCCGGTGGTCCAGATCAATAGGGGAATGGCGGAACAGTGGGGTGATTTGTCTTCGTGACGCCACCTGTGGGTGTTCTGGTAACGGTACCAGCGCTGTTTGGGTCTCCGGGGGATGTTATACAGCGAGATGGAACGCTCCCCACAGGATGAGCGGGAATCCCCGGAGCCGGGAGCTGCGCAAGATGTTGTGAGGCAGCTGCGGGACGCTGCGCGCTGAATTCTGCAGTAATGCACAACCACACAAAGTCTCTTTTAGGTACCTTTACTGGATGGTAGTCAGGTACACTCGGACCGGGATAGTGAAGTTGGCACTTATGGAGTTTCACAGCAAGCAGTGTTAGGCTTCCTTTCTCTACTTCTGGTGCTAAGGTCGGGTGGACGTGGAATCCAGCCGGACCGGGCAGGGTGTTCAATGGAACTTGCTTCACCTGGTTAGCAGCACTGAGGGCACTGTAAAAGGGTCTGAGCAGGATCAGTACTCTTCCCTGGGCTCTCGTGGGTGGGTGCATCAGGTGGAACAGGTGGCTAAACCTCCTGTTGATGGTGCTGGTTCTCTGTGAGGGCTTTGTAGCTTCCACAGCTTCGGTTCCAGTAACCGGCTTGTAAGGAAAGAGTTAGGATAACTCTGTGTTCCTTGAGAGGTGCTTCTCCTTTCCTGTTATCCCAGTTGCAGGGATTACCACTTGCTAACAGGCTGTTTGGGGCCTAGTGTGTGTCTCATAAGGCTGGAGATCACACACACCCTCTTCACAGTTCTGAAGTGACTGCACACTCTGAAGTTTCTCCCTCCAAGACTCTATTTATAGGGGGAACTGGTTAGAAGTCACCAGTGTTAGCTCCCCCTAGAGGCTCGGGTGAAACCAGGTGTTCTAAGTGTTGTTTGTGTTGTGGTTTTGCTGTGCTGTTACTTACTCCATTTGTACCTAAGGATTTCTGTGGTGCCCAACAGGTGCCAGGGTGCCACATTCCCCCTTAGTTAACCTCAGTTCTCCCGGCTGAGCAAAAAGTTCTTTTTACAACTTACCACTAAGCATTATAACATTCAATTTACAAAGTCTTAAATAAAAAGCACAAAAATCACTGAAAAGAAGTGAAAAATATGGAAAAGGTGAAAAGCAGTCCGTACGGCACTAGTCCATCTGCCGTAGGCTGGAAAAAGGTAAAGTTAGTGGTCACACAAGTCCTGTGACAATTGTTCAAAGTTTTTGAAAAGGAGAAAAAGGTAAAGTCCAGGGATACACGGTAAACTTTATACATTCCCTACGGGTGTCTCTGCTTGGGAGGCCGGTACTAACCTTCTATACCTTACCAGGCGCTTTCTGTTCCCAACTTAATATACTTGGGACATAGCCCAGTTCCTCCACCCTTCTGTACACTACTTTTTACAGGTTTTTGAAAACTGGTTAATATTTACAACACTTACAGGTTACATTTTCCACTACATTTTAAACCCATTCTCCAAGTTTGTGTGGGGGTTGACCTAATGTACTACGTGTGGATCTGCGTAGTGTGGGTGTTTCCAAAGCTGTTTGTGTAGTGTACGAAGTGGTTGGTACTTCTCTATGTCTGCTTTGTGTAAGACCATAGTAAGTGCGGAGTCTATCAACTGGACTGACCTCTGTAGGTAGTTGATTAGAAATGGCTTCTCTTACTGTGGGACTAGCAGGCTGACCGATTGCAGGAATCTCAGGTTCCATGATAACAGGCTGCAATTCTTGCACTTGGACTTCTTCTTGTTGGACTTGTGGAATTGGATTAGGCTTTGGCTGATCTTCTGTAGGCTGGTAGAAGTGCATAACTGGTATGAGGAATGCATCACCTATTTGTGGCCAATCAGCTGGTAAGTATCCAATTTCTGTAAGGACTAGATTTTCTTTTGTTTCTTCATCTTTAGTTACAGTAGGGTAACTGGTTGCTTGTGGGATTAACTGTGGCGGACATTTCTTCAAATGATCCCTTGAGACAGTCGCAATAGTATTCCCATTGTCTTTACTAATAACACAAGTTTTTGAGTTATCAAAGTGTGACGGCATAACGGTGTAGGGTACGGATTCCCAACTGTTATCCAATTTGTTAGTTTTTCGCTTTCTTTTTAGTACTAAGTCACCTATAGCTAGTGGTTCAGCTGAGGCGTGCTTGTTGAAGTCTTTTTCTTGCTTGGTTCTACTGATTTCCAGGTTTCTTTCAACACTCTCCTGTACTTTCTTGTACTTTTCTTGGCGTTGGCTGACCCAGTCTTCATCAGAAGAATCTTCTGTGGGTTCAATGGTTCCCATCTGCAAATCAATAGGCAGTTTACCTGGTCTTGCTCTCATCAAGTAAGCAGGTGTGTAATTTGTCGAACTGACGGGTATGTGGTTGTAGATGTCCACGAGATCTGGAAGTTTCTCTGGCCATTGATTTCTCTCTTCAACTGGTAAGGTTTTGAGCATGTCAATGACTATGTGGTTCATCTTCTCACATAAACCGTTCGTCTGAGGATGATAAGGTGTTGTGCGGATTTTCTTACACCCATACAGCCCTAAGAATTCTTGGAACAGAGCTGATTCGAAGGCTGGCCCTTGGTCAGTTAAGACTTGGTCTGGATACCCATGGGGGCGACAGAAGTAACTCTGGAACGCTTTGGCTGCTACCTCAGCAGTTAAATCCTTAACTGGAACGACTACCAGGAATCTTGAGTAGTGATCAACGATGGTGAGAGCGTAGGTGTACCCGGTTCGACTTGGGGTAAGCTTCACATGGTCGAGAGCAACTATTTCAAGAGGTTTGGTGGTAACAATTGGTTGCAACGGAGCTTTCTGAGTTAGATGGTCTTTTCTTCGAAGGTGACATGGTCCACAGTTTTTACACCATTTGTCAATGGAACCTCTCATACCGACCCAGTAGAACCGATCCTTCAGGAGTCTCTCCAGTTTCTTCCATCCAAAGTGTCCGGCATCATCATGGTATGCTTCAAGGATCATTTGGACTTCAGTCTTGGGAACTACAATCTGCCAGATGAGTTCATGGGTTCTCGGGTTGAGGTATCTTCTGCATAGTTTACCTTGGTAGACGAATAACCTTCCTTTCTCCTTCCACAGGCGTTTAGCAGTTGGTGAGGCATCAGAGTCCATATTGGCGTGTTCTTGAGTGATGAGATCCCTTACCAGGCTGACATCTGGGTCGTTGGCTTGAGCCTCCTTCCAGTCATGGTGAGGTAACGGGTTCACGGTCCTCTCTACACGTGTCTGGTTTCTCTGATGACATGTTGCTGTACCCGAACGGTGGAAAGCAGGTAGTTCAATCTCTTCTAGGTCATCTATGTCTTCTCCATCTTCGGGAAGATGGGGCATTCGGGACAGGGCATCAGCATTGCCGTTCTTGTGACCTGCCCGGTACTTTACAGTGAAGTCGTAGTTAGCGAGTCTTGCTACCCAACGCTGTTCTAGGGCTCCCAGCTTTGCAGTCTCTAAGTGTGTTAGAGGATTGTTGTCTGTGAAAGCTGTGAACGGGGCGGATGCCAGGTAATGCTTGAAACGCTCTGTGATCGCCCAGACCAGGGCCAGGAACTCCAGCTTGAAGGAGCTGTAGTTTTCTGGGTTCCTTTCGGTGGGACGGAGCTTTCTGCTTGCGTAGGCTATCACCTTCTCCTTGCCCTGCTGACGTTGAGATAGGACTGCTCCTAAACCTTCATTACTTGCGTCAGTGTACAACAGAAACGGTAGATTGTAGTCAGGGTAAGCCAGGATTTCTTCTCCAGTTAAAGCATCTTTTAACGTTTGGAAGGACTTGTCCTGCTCTGGGCCCCAGTGGAACGGGGGTCCCCTGATCTTGCCGTTTTTGGATTGACCTACTAAGAGATCTTGCATGGGGGCAGCTATCTTGGTATAGCCTTTGATGAATCGTCGGTAGTACCCGACCAGTCCTAGGAATTGACGTACCTCTTTGTGGTTGATGGGTGCTGGCCAGTCCTTGATGACGGTGACCTTATCCGGATCCGGTGCTACGCCTTCGGCACTGACCACATGTCCTAGGTATTGGACCTTGGGTTTCAGCAGGTGGCACTTGGACGGTTTCAGTTTCATCCCGTACTTGGACAGTGACTCGAACACTTCACTCAGGTGTTGGAGGTGATCTTCATAGGTCTGAGAGTAGACAATGACATCATCAAGGTATAACAAGACAGTCTCAAAGTTCTTGTGGCCCAAACAACACTCCATAAGTCTCTGAAATGTTCCTGGGGCATTGCACAAACCGAATGGCATACTGTTGAACTCGCATAAGCCCATAGGAGTAGTGAAGGCTGTCTTCTCACGATCCTCCTCTGCAACGGCAACCTGCCAGTACCCACTAGTAAGATCTAATGTGGAGAAGTAGTTGGCAGATTTGAGTGCAGCTAGTGACTCTTCTATGCGGGGTAACGGGTATGCATCCTTGTGTGTGACTTTGTTGATTTGCCTATAATCTACGCACATCCTCATACTACCATCTTTCTTTTTAACCAGGACTAGTGGTGCTGCCCTGGGACTACAGCTATCCCTAATGACTCCTGCATTCTTCATGTCCTGAAGCATCTCTTTTGCTTTCTGGTAGTGAGTGGGTGGTATAGGCCTGTACCTTTCTTTGATATGTGCATGGTTGTTTGTGGGGATATGATGTTGTACCCCTTTAATCCTCCCAAAGTCAAGTGGGTGTTTGCTGAACACTTGCTCATACTCCCGAACCACCCGGTATACTCCATTTTTCTGGTGAGAGGGTGTATTGTCAGTTCCTACACTGAGTTCTTGACACCATTTCTCTAACTGATCTTTGGAGTGAGGGGGTTCATCAGTGACTATTTGGTTTGAGGATTTTACATCAATCACAGCATCATCTTTTACTTGGTACAATTTTGCAACAGTTGCATATCTAGGTAGTCTGACTTCGTCATCACCATAATTCAATATGCGTACGGGGACTCTCCCCTTTCTTACATCGACTAACCCTCTGGCTGTCAAGAGCGTAGGACTACTGTCGGACATTACAGGTTCTACTACAGCTTGGTAGTCCTGCCCTCTGAGGCCTATGGCTGCTCGACACCAGATCATCATTTCACTTCTGGGTGGGACCACAATTGGAATGGGATCTGTAACCCTTACTCTGCCAATTTCACCATTTGACAATGTTACCTGTTGTTGATACACCAGAGCTCTGATCTGCTTTTGGATAGCCCTCTTTTCTCTGGGTTTACCGGCTTCAGCACTCTGTTGGAGTAAAAACAACACTTCATCGAGGCATTTGATCATGACATTGGTACCCAATATGACATATGGATCCTTGTGATTAGGCTTATCCTGGACCACTAATATACCCTGGTTTTTCAACTGCACCCTCCCCACCTTTACTGTAGCTTCCCACTGTCCCTCTATGGTAACCGGTATACCATTAGTGGCTTCAAGGTTCATCTCGGGATTAGGGGGTTCTAGCTTAAAGGGATCCTGTCACCCCCAAAACACCTGTAAACCTATTAAAACCTGTCCCTAGAGCATATTAACACTATCCCTACACTCTTTTTACCTCCTAAATGCAGTAAGTGACATTGTATAAAAACGTTTTATAAGTACCTGATTAGTGCTGATAATGAGTGACTATCTATTCATAGTCACTCATCAAGACTGCCCCTCTGCTTCATATCACGCCTATTCAGGCGTGATCGTCAGCCTAGATTCAAATTGCCGCCTCCCTGCCGTGCCCTGTCTCGTCCGAGGCTGCAGTGTGGCTGGTGACGCGATCCGCGTCATTCCCGGCGCCTGGTGACGTATTTAGACCGGCGCCGCGCTGTTAGCTTCAAAATGCGCACTGCGCATGCGCATTGGGCATGCGCAGTGCGCATTTTGAAGCTGACAGCGCGGCGCCGGTCTAAATACGTCACCAGGCGCCGGAATGACGCGGATCGCGTCACCAGCCACACTGCAGCCTCGGACGAGACAGGGCACGGCAGGGAGGCGGCAATTTGAATCTAGGCTGACGATCACGCCTGAATAGGCGTGATATGAAGCAGAGGGGCAGTCTTGATGAGTGACTATGAATAGATAGTCACTCATTATCAGCACTAATCAGGTACTTATAAAACGTTTTTATTCAATGTCACTTACTGCATTTAGGAGGTAAAAAGAGTGTAGGGATAGTGTTAATATGCTCTAGGGACAGGTTTTAATAGGTTTACAGGTGTTTTGGGGGTGACAGGATCCCTTTAACATCTGGCCAGAACTGCTTGTAAAGGGTACTGGGGATGGATGTCACCTGGGATCCAGTGTCTATCAAGGCGGAGATAGCGATGCCATCAATGACGATTGGTAAGTATGGACAGTCTCCCACATACTTGTGTTCCCAGCTGGACGTAGGGCCTGCACAGTCTACTCCTGGGGTTGGCCCTTCTCGCCCAGGGGTCGCTCGTTTAAAGGACGGGATTGTAGATTGCGTCCTCCTAAGTCGTTCTGCTGACTGTTGCGGCGTCTGTCAGGACTGCGGCGGTCTGCAGGTTTTCCTCGCGACGGCTGTGTCTTTCTCCTCATCCACGGAACGTCGTCAGGACTGTCGGCGAGTAGAATCTTGTCCGATGGCCTTGCATCTGTCTTGGGTCTTCTCCCAGCTTGTAGCTTGGCCACGTCTTTCATCAGCTGCTCGACATTAGCACACAGTTGATCAAACCGGTCAGGTGTTACAGTCTGTGCACTGGACTGAATCGCAGGGATTGGAGATGCTGCTGCCGGCACGGAAGGGGTGTCAGCATACTGCTGCTGCTGCGGTGAAGCGGGATCAGGTACCTCAGCGAGTCGCTGTCCCCAAACTGTTAAGTCTCTCAAGGTATCAAACTCCGCGCCTGGGTTTTGTATGGACCACCAGCTTGCTTGCTTTCTATCCTCAGATAGTTTAAGGCCCACAATAAATTGTCCAATTAACGCTTTGTTCTCATCTCGAGCACTATCGGGATCGACTTGTTTTAACAGTCTGTATGCTTCTTGCAAACGCAGTGAATAATCAAGGACAGTTTCTTGTGCCCCTTGGTTACAACGATAGAATGACAGTCTTAATCCAGCTTCGGTATGGCACTCAAAGACCCGGGTTAATCTAGCGAATATCTGCTCCACAGATTCCTGAACTTCTACAGGCCAGCTGCGGCTCTGCAGTTCGGCTGCACCGGTTAACTGTCCCATAATAACTGAAGCTCTTTGCTTACCGGTCATCGGGTACATGTCCAGGGCTTGGCATATCTTCCTCTGGAAGTTCTCCAAGGTGCTGGGTACACCGCTGTACTTGGGTAACCAGGTCGCACTAGGAACGTAGGGTAGAGACATCGGCATAATCGGAGCGGGTTGCGGTGGCATACCGCCGACTTGTTGCTGTCCATCAAGATGTATATTTTGAGGTGCCGCTTGGTCTAGCGGGGCACCGCGTGATCGGGAGCCGGGTTACTCATGGTCGCTCCCCCTTAGTTGAGCGTAGCCTTTCCCTCGGTTGCAAACGGAAGTGTCGGCCTCGCGGTGAGGAGTGAGGCACCACGGGAGTTTCCGGTTCCTGCTGCGTACAGGGGAAGTCGTCAGAGCGTGGGGGCGGGGCCAATCTTCGCGCCCTCTGCACAGTCACGCCCCTTCTTTTCCCGCCTTTTCGCGCAGCAATGGCGGAGCAAATGTACAGTTCGATATTTACAGTCAATAAATAGCACACAATACCCGTGATAACGGGCCTGCTCGTATCCTGTTCGTGACGCCAAATTCTGACTCACCGTAGCCGGGGGTACACGTAGCGGGCGTTGTTTCTCCTCCAGTCACGGAACCGCGCCTGCGGTGGTGTAGGCCCGATGGTCCAGATCAATAGGGGAATGGCGGAACAGTGGGGTGATTTGTCTTCGTGACGCCACCTGCGGGTGTTCTGGTAACGGTACCAGCGCTGTTCGGGTCTCCGGGGGATGTTACACAGCGAGATGGAACGCTCCCCACAGGATGAGTGGGAATCCCCGGAGCCGGGAGCTGCGCAAGATGTTGTGAGGCAGCTGCGGGACGCTGCGCGCTGAATTCTGCAGTAATGCACAACCACACAAAGTCTCTTTTAGGTACCTTTACTGGATGGTAGTCAGGTACACTCGGACCGGGATAGTGAAGTTGGCACTTATGGAGTTTCACAGCAAGCAGTGTTAGGCTTCCTTTCTCTACTTCTGGTGCTAAGGTCGGGTGGATGTGGAATCCAGCCGGACCGGGCAGGGTGTTCAATGGAACTTGCTTCACCTGGTTGTCAGCACTGAGGGCACTGTAAAAGGGTCTGAGCAGGATCAGTACTCTTCCCTGGGCTCTCGTGGGTGGGTGCATCAGGTGGAACAGGTGGCTAAACCTCCTGTTGATGGTGCTGGTTCTCTGTGAGGGCTTTGTAGCTTCCACAGCTTCGGTTCCAGTAACCGGCTTGTAAGGAAAGAGTTAGGATAACTCTGTGTTCCTTGAGAGGTGCTTCTCCTTTCCTGTTATCCCAGTTGCAGGGATTACCACTTGCTAACAGGCTGTTTGGGGCCTAGTGTGTGTCTCATAAGGCTGGAGATCACACACACCCTCTTCACAGTTCTGAAGTGACTGCACACTCTGAAGTTTCTCCCTCCAAGACTCTATTTATAGGGGGAACTGGTTAGAAGTCACCAGTGTTAGCTCCCCCTAGAGGCTCGGGGTGAAACCAGGTGTTCTAAGTGTTGTTTGTGTTGTGGTTTTGCTGTGCTGTTACTTACTCCATTTGTACCTAAGGATTTCTGTGGTGCCCAACAGGTGCCAGGGTGCCACAACAGCACCCCCAGCTCCTCAAGCCGCCAGCGCCTGATAGCACCCCCCTGCACCTCAATTTCAGCCGCTGCCAACGCCTGACAGCAAAGCCGCCAGCGCCTGATAGCACTCCCCCACTCCTCAATCTCGGCCACCGCTGACGCCTGACAGCAACCACCTGAGGAAGATAGAGAATCAATCGGAACATGTTGTGGAGTAGGAAGGGAGTCCAATTAGACCGCTTACAGTTTGTTTACCTTCTAATATAAATACCTCTCTGAGGGTAAAGCGGCGGGGAGCAGCTAGGCGCAGAGTGCAGCTTAATGTGAGTGACTCACCGTAGTCGGGTCTTCACGTCGCAGGCATTGCTTCTCCTGTCACGGTTCCGCGCCTGCGGCTGTGGGGCTCGGTGGTCCAGATCAATAGTGGTTGGCTGAACGGATAAGGTTTAATTCTTACTGTTGTGACGCCACCTGTGGGAATTCCGGTGATTTCACCGGTGCTGCTTGGGCCTCCGGTGGATGGACGGCAGCAAGATGGGACGCTCCCCACAGGACGAGCGGGAGTCCCCGGGGCCAGGAGCTGCACCTGATGTTGTACGGCAGCCTCATAGTTACTAGCATGCAGAGTTAAATAGTTCTGAAGAAGTACAGACACCAGTGTTCTCTGTAACGGGTCTTTTACTGTAACCGCTAGATGATACAGGGTATACAGTTAACGGGTAACGGACTGGGTGGTCTTAGCAATGACCGGTGTTGTTTCAGAGCTCCGCGGTGTTCCTCCGTTCCTAACCCTTCTATTTGCCGACGTCGCCTTAGTGCGCCAAGTTCGGGTACAAGGGGGCTACTTCAATTTCCCTGCCGGTGTATACAGCCCGGTGGAGGGGAGCCTGATTCCTTATGGTGGGTACTCCGCTGGCAAGACGGCTCTGGTCGGGGCTGAAGTGAGGTGCTCCTAGAAAGCGATCCTTCACTGCTGGTTTGCTGAGTAGTGTTGAACGACTCACTCGCTTCGGAACCAGTGATTCGGTAGTTGATGGGCGCGGGTGTATTTTGGACCCGTTTAGATGGTCGCCCAGGTTCCGGTTTTGGGGCACTGAGTAATGGCGCCAACCGGTAGGTGGTCTGTAGGGCTGCACGAAACTGTGCAGAGCCCTCTTCTCCTACGTTCCTCCCAGACCACTTCTCTCTTCTCTTCTCCTACACACTACTCCTACATTCCGCCCACCAGGACCTGATTGGCCCTCTATGCTAATGGTGCATGTAGGGTATGAAGCTCTGAATATTAACCATGTCATTACTGAGACGGAGAATATTGCATCTTCAGTCAGAGATACAATACCCTCCTGTGACGCACTCGTTGCGGGGCGCCATATGAGGACCTGGCGTCCCCTGACAACAGGAGCTTTAACTGAAGGACCTGTGGTGACGTGACCAGATGCTCGGAGCCCCCGGAGCACGCGGTGTGTGGAGGAGCAAGAGCCTGTGAAGGGCACCTTATCAAGTGTATTACCAGGTTGTGCTGTCCCCTATTAGTATGCCACGTTAAATAAAGTCCCCCTGGTAACCGCACCGTTGTGCCCCTTCTCTCTCTTTTCTCTTGCAGGGAGGAGGGAGAAACAGAGATGCAGGGGGTAGGAATAGCCCCCGGGTAGGAGATGACTCATGTGGATCTGGTGATGCCCTCCTGACTCGGTTGTACACATCTTAATAGGCTGTATACCATGATTTAGACATCAGAAACACTTGGGGGACCCCTTGCCTGAATGCAGCATACATGCTGCATTCAGTGCTACCTTTAGATTGAAATCTTTGGTGGGGGGGGGGGAACAGGTCCTCTTTAATATATCAAAAAAATGTCCAAAAAAAAAAATTGTTAAAAAAAAGACACTACAAGGTAAAAAAAACTAAAAAAAAAAAAACTTGGGGTTTTTTGACATTGGCTCCACTTTGAAAACTTCTTAATTTTTGATTGCTAAAAAAAAGTATAAAGAAAGTCTTAAAGTTTATAAGTAAGACAAACTCAACTTTGCTGCATCTGACAAGCCCAGCTCTGCTGCATCCGACAAGCCCAGCTCTGCTGCAACTGACAAGCCCAGCTCTGCTGCAACTGACAAGCCCAGCTCTGCTGCATCTGACAAACCCAGCCTTGTTGCATCTGACAAGCCCAGCTCTGCTGCATCTGACAAGCCCAGCTCTGCTTCATCTGACAAGTCCAGCTCTGCTTCATCTGACAAGTCCAGCTCTGCTTCATCTGACAAGCCCAGCTCTGCTGCATTTGACAAGCCCAGCTCTGCTGCATCTCACAAGCCCAGCTCTGCTGCATCCGACAAGCCCAGCTCTGCATCTGACAAGCCCAGCTCTGCTGCATCTGACAAGCCCAGCTCTGCTGCATCTGACAAGCCCAGCTCTTCTGCATCTGACAAGCCCAGCTCTGCTGCATCTGACAAGCCCAGCTCTGCTGCATCTGACAAGCCCAGCTCTGCTGCATCTGACAAGTCCAGCTCTGCTGCATCTGACAAGCACAGCTTTGCTGCATTTGACAAGCCCAGCTCTGCTGCATCTGACAAGCCCAGCTCTGCTGTATCTGACAAGCCCAGCTCTGCTGTATCTGACAAGCCCAGCTCTGCTGCATCTGACAAGCCCACCTCAGCTGCATCTGACAAGCCCACCTCAGCTGCATCTGACAAGCCCACCTCAGCTGCATCTGACAAGCCCAGCTCTGCTCTATCTGACAAGCCCACCTCAGCTGCATCTGACAAGCCCACCTCAGCTGCATCTGACAAGCCCAGCTCTGCTGCATCTGACAAGCCCAGCTCTGCTGCATCTGACAAGCCCACCTCAGCTGCATCTGACTAGTCACAAGAAATAGAGATCCCAGAGAGAAGAACAAACTGTAAGTGAAGGAGAGAATAAGACGGATCACACAGGAGACCCGGCCCCGGGCGAAGTGTCCAAAACCTGATACCTAATAATTAGCAGAACATATTCCAGGGATGGCACCCCGAGCACAGAGCGAGCATCCATTATCATCACTGACTGTAACCAGAACCACAGGAATGTCCAAATAACACAGGAGGTGATAGATGGACCGGACCCGAAACACCAACACTGCAGGAAGAATGTGTGATAGATATTATCTGTGTATCTATCTATTTATCTATCTATCCATCCATCCATCTATCTATCTATCTATCTATCTATCTATCTATGATCTATCTATCTATCTATCCATCCATCCATTTATCCATCTATCCATCCATGTATCTATCTATCTACATTCTATCTATCTATCTATCTATCTATCTATCTATCTATCTATCTATCTATCTACCATATAATAACCACCTTCCTTATATCCTCCTTTCTCTTCATCTTGTGGCTTTGTTTTATTACCCCGCTATATCGCAGCCTGCAGCTCTATATACAGTTAGGGCCAGAAATATTTGGACAGTGACACAATTTTCGCGAGTTGGGCTCTGCATGCCACCACATTGGATTTGAAATGAAACCTCTACAACAGAATTCAAGTGCAGATTATAACGTTTAATTTGAAGGGTTGAACAAAAATATCTGATAGAAAATGTAGGAATTGTACACATTTCTTTACAAACACTCCACATTTTAGGAGGTCAAAAGTAATTGGACAAATAAACATAACCCAAACAAAATATTTTTATTTTCAATATTTTTTTGCGAATCCTTTGGAGGCAATCACTGCCTTAAGTCTGGAACCCATGGGCATCACCAAACGCTGGGTTTCCTCCTTCTTAATGCTTTGCCAGGCCTTTACAGCCGCAGCCTTCAGGTCTTGCTTGTTTGTGGGTCTTTCCGTCTTAAGTCTGGATTTGAGCAAGTGAAATGCATGCTCAATTGGGTTAAGATCTGGTGATTGACTTGGCCATTGCAGAAGGTTCCACTTTTTTGCACTCATGAACTCCTGGGTAGCTTTGGCTGTATGCTTGGGGTCATTGTCCATCTGTACTATGAAGCGCTGTCCAATCAACTTTGCAGCATTTGGCCGAATCTGGGCTGAAAGTATATCCCAACACTTCAGAATTCATCCGGCTACTCTTGTCTGCTGTTATGTCATCAATAAACACAAGTGACCCAGTGCCATTGAAAGCCATGCATGCCCATGCCATCACGTTGCCTCCACCATGTTTTACAGAGGATGTGGTGTGCCTTGGATCATGTGCCGTTCCCTTTCTTCTCCAAACTTTTTTCTTCCCATCATTCTGGTACAGGTTGATCTTTGTCTCATCTGTCCATAGAATACTTTTCCAGAACTGAGCTGGCTTCTTGAGGTGTTTTTCAGCAAATTTAACTCTGGCCTGTCTATTTTTGGAATTGATGAATGGTTTGCATCTAGATGTGAACCCTTTGTATTTACTGTTGACTTAGAGACAGATACACCAACTTCACTGAGAGTGTTCTGGACTTCAGTTGATGTTGTGAACGGGTTCTTCTTCACCAAATAAAGTATGTGGCGATCATCCACCACTGTTGTCATCCGTGGACGCCCAGGCCTTTTAGAGTTCCCAAGCTCACCAGTCAATTCCTTTTTTCTCAGAATGTACCCAACTGTTGATTTTGCTACTCCAAGCATGTCTGCTATCTCTCTGATGGATTTTTTCTTTTTTTTCTGCCTCAGGATGTTCTGTTTCACCTCAATTGAGAGTTCCTTTGACAGCATGTTGTCTGGTCACAGCAACAGCTTCCAAATGCAAAACCACACACCTGGAATCCACCCCTGACCTTTTAATTACTTCATTGATTACAGGTTAACGAGGGAGACGCCTTCAGAGTTAATTGCAGCCCTTAGAGTCCATTGTCCAATTACTTTTGGTCCCTTGAAAAAGAGGAGGCTATGCATTACAGAGCTATAATTCCTAAACCCTTTCTCCGATTTGGATGTGGAAACTCTCATATTGCAGCTGGGAGTGTGCACTTTCAGCCCATATTATATATATAATTGTATTTCTGAACATGTTTTTGTAAACAGCTAAAATAACAAAACTTGTGTCACTGTCCAAATATTTCTGGCCCTAACTGTACTATATATTCTCCAATGATTTACCAGCCCTTCAGCAGGGAGAGGACCCTGCAATATAATATACATTTGCTTTATTACGGAAATCTGCACTTTTACAAGTGAAGGAATGTTTTCTTTGCTCGTAGAGTGAACTTTGCTGTGTGCGAGGACATGATAATATATTGGGCTATTCCTGATAATCCAGCAATGTTAATAATTCCATCTACAGAAATAATAGATCAGGTTTAGTAATGAAATTCTTCTTCCCTGTGTAATTTATAAACCTGTGCGAGTAACTGCACCTTCTTAACCTTATTTCATATTTATCTAGATGTCTCATCCTCCCTGATGAGAAACGATCTACACGTCGAGGTCTGTCCGCAATCATAGATACGTGTACTGTACAGAGCTGAGAATATCCAGCAATCTTTCATTAGCCATGGCTGTCAGGCTGTGTTCACATTGTGTTTGTACTGTCTGCTTAATGGATCCGATTGAAAGCAGCAAAAATGCAATGTGACGGACAGTTTATCGCACGTGGGGCAGGTACGGGCTGCGACCCACCCCCAGTTGCCTAGCTTTACCTGTCTGGTAATCAAAAATAACTTTTGTAAAATTATTTCTTGAAATAATTTAAAAAAAAACAACATGGGGCTTCGCCGTATTTTTGTTTGCCAGCCAGGTACAGCAGATAAGTAAGGGCTGCCACCCACCCACAGCTGCCTAGTTTTACCTGGCTGGAAACCAAAAATATAGGTGAGCCTTATTTTTAATTAGTTCTTGAAATAACTAAAAAAACAAAATGAGGTCTTACCGTATTTTTGGTTTCCAGCCAGGTACAACTAGACAGCTGCAGAAAGGTCAAATGAGTTCAGAAATGTAGCTGAACTCAGGTAACCCAGACTGTGACGTCACTCCGATCACAGCGTGAGCTGAAATCAGTCTGTTTCCAGTCCTACCATGATTGGATGTCACAGAGGATCATGTAGGGTTTGTGTGGGATTGATAAAGATGGGAGTGAGACTTATGTTCTTTTTCCAAATAAATGATTTTTTCTCTGTGTGGTGTATTATTTACCATTTAAATAGAGGTTCCTAATGGCTGAGTCTAAAATTGACCTGACATTATGAACCTCAGGATTAGTGTCAGCTGGCAATACATAGCAGGCATTAACACCATTATTACCCTGTTGCCATCGTCACCAGTGCAACTGGATGAGTTGGGTACAGTGCAAGAAAATGGCACTTTTATGAATACACTATTTTCTGAAACGGCTGCTGCAATTTGCAGCATGGGGGGCCCTGAATGCTTGGGCCTCTCCATGCTGAGGATTCCAGCTCCCAGCTACCTCGTTGTACATGGTGGAAATTAAAAATACAGCAAAGCCACATGTTGTTTTTTAATATTACTATTTCAAAAAATAATTAAAAAAAAGGGGGCAATTTTATATCTTTGGTTATCAGCCAGGTAAAACTAGGCAGCTGGGGGTAGGTGGTAGCCTGTATCTGCCCGCTGTACTAGGCTGGCAGCCAAAAATACGGCAAAGCCTCATGTCGTTTTTTTTTTTTTTTAATTCTTTAAAGAAGTAATAAAAAAATGTATTTTTGATTATCAGCCAGGTACAACTAAGCTGGGGGTGGGTGATTTTTTTTAATAGTTTGTCGCCCTGTACTGTTTTTAACACGCCGCAGCAACTATTAGAAATTTATGAGACCAAATACAGTTTTCTATGCTAAAGAACTGGAACATATACCTAAAAGTCAGATGCAACATGCTGGCTCTCTATGGCACCCATATTTTTGGCGCACGTATAGTCTTGAATGAATGAGTCTCATCTAACACATGAAAGAAGTAGTGCACAGATTAGAGATGGGAAAAAATTGGAAGGGGTCACTGTTCAAATGGATAACATCGGTCTAGGTGTAATCCATGTGCTATCCAGTTTTTCATGGACAGCGCTCAAATCAAAACTACAGTTGTGTGAACTTGGCCTTATACTGATAAAACTTAACAAGAGTCGCCTAATGCCTACATTTAGAAGAAAGAGGTCATCCTTCTTCTTTGGTGAGCAACTAGCTGTTTTGAGAAGAGATTATATCTGGGGCTTTGCTTTATAACCTAAAAAAGAGAAGCCAAGAAAGATAGACAACAGAAATTCACAGGAAGTTCTATCTGCCGTATAACAGACTGCCTCTCAGTGCTGCACAGGCTGGTTTATGTTTCTCCATCTCAACCAACGTAAAATGAGAACCAGAAAACTAGATTCTAATTCCTATAGAACAGTGCAAATAAAAATAAATATTTCAATACTTGTAAATCTTATTTCACATTTGATATGGCACAGAAGAATAACTAGAAGCTCCTGAGGATAAGGTTTCTCCTTGTGGAGAGTGACATGCCAGTATGAGGAGACCTAAGGTCATGGTTTCTTCTCTGAAGAGACAATTTCATAGAAACTTCTAATAAGCATTTCTGTCTGTGTGTGGGATGCTGAAGCTGATACCAGCTCCACAAAAGCATTTAGAGAAACCTGGATTATATATGGATATACAATGTACTGCTGGATTGTTTATGGATTTTTATGTTTTCAAGCAATAAAGGTTCTTGGGCTGTTCATGCATCCCTCGCTTTGTTGATTGTGGGATACCGGAGAAGGACCCTACAACTGTGGTGACATCAGTCCCTCAACTATCATGCGCCAATTATTATACTGATGTTGTAAGAAAGCAATGTCAGTGTCAGCTCTTTTAGGGCTTCCAATAACAGGCTTTGCACAGCCCACTCTGTCTAACAAGTCCCAGGAGAACCTTCACCTTCACTGTTAAGCCATATACAGGAATATGGACTTACATAGGGCCCTCTGGGTTGAATCCATGGAGTGTCTGCTGGCCCTTGGTGCAGGCTCGTAGCGAATAGTCAGAAAGCCAGGTTACAACTATGAGGATAAATCTAAAGGCAATCTAGTAGTCAAAACACAAGCTGGGATCAAGGACGGACAGAAACAGACTCAATCAGAATTGGTAGGAAGGAGTGGAACCATAATAAGTGAAGCCTACACCTGGCAGAGAAAGTCAGATTTCTGGGAATTTAAATAGGGACAAGCAGCATCCATGGCTTCGAGCAGGATTAATTACATTATTAACCTGTCCACTGATGCAATACATAGATGAATGTAGGAGTAGTGTGTTCAGATGTTACAGACGTCTTCTTATGTGATAGAGGGGGCCTTTGGATTTTGTCAGGCACCTGAAAACTGGTGTCATTTCTACCCCTTCACTTCCTACTCTTGCACCCCTGATTTTACCTTATTATGGACATAGTCATTATCCTATGAGAGGTTCCAATTTGTAGAGATAAGCAATTCGATTAATAATAAACCTTATTCGTTACGAATTTTTGTTGATTCTTTTCATGCACATGCCAGAAAAATGGCGGTCAACTATTTTGGCCATTTTGCTTGATCGTGGGGATTAAAAAAAATGTTATACTCATATAGCTTCGCCCTCCCCTAACTATCCCTCTGCCTGCTATGGGTCCAATGACCAGGTCCTCAGTCCCCGTCTTCTATCTTTGGTCTTTTTGTATGCCCTCTGTTTTCTCTAGGCCTGTGCCATCACTCAATGCCATGCATCCTGCATCATGTGGTCATTTGAGACTTACGCAAATGACTAACGTCAATGATGTCATTGTTGACAAATCAGTACCTGATGGACAACAGCCATGTTGCTGGCCCAGACAGAGAAGAAGACAAAAGGTCAAAGATAGAAGACAAAAGAAAGAAGACAGAGGAGCTGATTGGATACAAGCAATATAGTAAAGGTGCCGTCACACCTGCTGACGTCGCTAGCGACATCGCCGAAAAAGTGACGCATCAGCGATGTCGCTAGCGACGTCGCGCTGTGTAAACGAGCGGCGCGACCGCGTTTTATCGCTGGTCCCAGGTTGACAGGTTTACGGGAAGAACCGTAAACCTGTCAGCCGGCGACCTGTGATAAGGCTGGGTCGCGCCGTGTGACATCGCCAGAGCGATGTCAGCGGCGATCCAGCCTATACCGCAGCGTTGCTGCGGATCGCTCGCTGGGCTGAGCCCAGCCCAGCGAGCGATGTCACCGCCCGCATCACTGCGGTGTCGCCGGCCGCAGCGATGCTGTGTGACAGCTGGCCAGCGATGTCGGAACCGAGTGGGCACCCGCGCATCGCTTCCGACATTGCTGGCCAGATCGTGCTGTGTGACAGCACCATTAAAGCCGAGTAGAATTCGGTACACGATTTTTTAACCCCTATTCAGGCCAACTTTTCAGATCTAATTCACGCAAATCTGAAGAATTCAAATTTCAACAGATTTTCTCGTATGAACTAATAATAACATCACATGCTTAATTTTATAAATATGAGCTTCAACCCGCTGCCACCCAAAAATGTCTCAAAACACGAAGGAACATTCTCAAAAACGGCCACTTCGAATACGGTTCCTCCAAGCTCCATACAATTTAGTGGTCATGTTCCTGGCACTGTGCTGGCAACTAGGTGCCAACAATGTGGAAAGAAGGAATGGACCACCCCTAAATCTTAAAAAGAGAAGGCCCTCTGATGGCTATTTGGTAATTCAAACCACTCAAGAAGAGGTAGAGAAGCATGCATCAACGGCTTGGGTATTTCAATAGACTTGAGAGTGCAACTCTTCTATATAAAACTTCTACAATGGGTTCGAGGGTTCCAGGTTCCAAAGGTGGAATGGAGGGAACCACCAAATGTTTTGTATAAGGGTCTTTATCAGCCTTAACCAGGTCCTCAATGGTCTTCAAGGCTCCAGATGTGAAAGCTTTGTTGGCCAACACAAAACATAAATCATAAGTCTGTCGATTCAGAACACCACAACCGTCTATACACTCCCTGACGGAAGTTATGTCCCTTATCCATGTTATGTAAATAAAATCTTATAACCTGATGTAAATCATCCATTGGTTGTATAAATTTCTCTTTTGAAAGCTGAAACCCTCGAAAATGTGGTTTAGGTTAAGAAAATAAATTGGCATCAATGCTGAAATATTGATCATTTAATGAACACAGAATGGTCAGATTTTGGCAAGACAAAAGTTTTGTCGCCCACAGAAAGTAATGTGATTTTCAAACAAAAAATTAACTTAAAATACAAATATATGTTGCATAACATTGGTGAAAGACATTGTGGTGCTATTAGAGTCATATTTAATATTTTGTGTGACTTCCATGAGCTTGAAGGACTGCATCCATGTGGTTCAACAATGATTCATACAATTTATTAATGAAATCATCAGGATAGCAAAGAATGCAGTCTTACATGCCTCCCAGAATTCATCTAGATTCTTTGGTTTTGTCTTCCAAGCTTCCTCTTTCATCCTACCCCAAACATGCTCAATGATGTTCATGTCTGGTGACTAGGTTGGCCAGTCCTTGAGCACCTTGATCTTTTTTGCCTGGAGGAACTTTGTTGTTAGAGATGGATGTATGAGATGGAGCACCATCCTGCTGCAGAATTTGACCCCCTTTATGATTTGGAATATAAGAGGTAGTTAATACTTCTTGATATTTTAAGCTATTGATATTGCCTTCCACCTTGCAAATGTTTTGCACACCCCCATACTGAATGTAACCCCAGACCATGATCTTTCCACCACCAAATTTAACTGATTCTGGGTGTATTATGGATCCATACGGGCTCCAGTAAGTCTCCTGCAGTATTTGTGGTGGCTGTGGTGTAATTCTACTGAAGAGTCATCAGAGAAATCCACCTTCTGCCACTTTTCTAGCATCCATCTGTTTAGCAGGCTGTGGGACTTTGCAAATGACACACAGTTTATTTGCCTTTTGTTTAGTGCTGGCTTCTGGGCACTGATTCGACCATGGAGACCATTTCGAGACAGAATCTACAAACTGTTCTAGTTGACACAGAAACTTGAGGTGACCAAGGCCTGTTGGAGCTTGCTGCAGTGGAAGAGGGGCTTGGCTTTGGATTTTCTAACCAACAAACGTTTCTCCTGAGCAATTGTCTTGCGGGGTCTGCCGACCTGGGCTTGTCAAACACATCTCCAGTCTCTTTAAATGTTTTTTTAATTCTTTGTACTTGACGCTGAGACACATTAAAGGTGCCAATCACCTCTGCAGTGGATCTGGTCTTCAGCCTCTTGATAATCAAGGCTTTGGTCACAGGGTGGATTTTTGGCATGTTGTCAGAGCTCAAGTTGCAGTTCAAGTGAAGGTCTGGGGTGCTGGGTTTCTTTTTATACACACCCACTAATTAACTGATCATTTATGGAGCACAGGTGAGAATGTAAACTAGCATTGGGTGAATATGACCAGGCGACAAAACTTTTGTCTTGCCAAAATCAGACCATTCTGTCTTCATTAAATGATCAATATTTCTAAACCTAAACCACATTTCGGAGAGTTTCAGCTTTCAAAAGAGTAATTTATACAACCAATGGGTGAATTTAACGTCAGGTTATAAGCTTTTATCTACATAACATGGATGAGCGACATAACTTCTGTCAGGGAGTGTATGTTTTGGGGAAGATTACATGTTTGGAAAATTAGGGATAATGACTGAATCAACTTACGACCGGCATCAATTACAAGTCTATGACCAGGACTGGGTGGTCCCACAATCTTGGACATTTAGTCTAAATTTTTTACTCCTGAAGAAGGCCTCCTAATTCAATTTTGACCACCCACAAAAACGGGAGGGGTTGCGGGGAATAAACTTCATATGGGAATGTAATAATGACATACAAGTTGTTAAGGGCTAAAACAATGTTATTTAATCCAGACAGCTCAGACTGATTGAGATAATATGAGCCCAAAATCAGAGGAACGTTCTGACAGTGATTTACAAAACCACAACATATAATTACCCGGACTCATTACTCCTCCTGTCAATCTACAGAGCCTTCATCTTCATCATCGTGGCCATCATTATCATCAGTCAAAATGGTGAGTATGAAATCTATACATTATATTCTCATCATCCAAAGTTTCAGAGAGACACAATGCGAAACAAAACACTGATGTGCGGGAACAGACGAGCCATAATAAATCATAATTCTGATTTAACTTATTAAATCTATTATTTAAGTTTATTTTTTATTTAAAAAACAAACATTATTTACGTTTTTATTGTTAGGGCCCTTTCACATCTGCGTTTTTCGTAATTCGCGGCAGATGCGGTGAAAAAACCGCATCTGCCGCGTTTGCCGCATAACGGTTCCACTTGCGGCACGGTTGCGGTTTTTTCCATAGGAAGTATAGGGGGACTTGCGGCAGATGCGGCAAGTGCGGTATTGCACTTGCGGCAGGTGCGGCAGAGAAAAAAACCGCGGCTGACCGCGGTTTTTTTCTCTGCCGCACCTGCCGCAAGTGCAATACCGCACTTGCCGCATCTGCCGCAAGTCCCCCTATACTTCCTATGGAAAAAAACGCAACCGTGCCGCAAGTGGAACCGTTATGCGGCAAACGCGGCAGATGCGGTTTTTTCACCGCATCTGCCGCGAATTACGAAAAACGCAGATGTGAAAGCACCCTTAGTATACACATAAAAGAAATCTTGAAATATTGCAGTTTTCATTTTGGCCACTGAAGAAGACAAAATAGGCCAGCACTCCCTGTATTCTGAAGATCATTTATCAGCTTTACTGTATAGTTTGGGACAGATGTAACAGAGTCATCTCCAGAAGGGTTAAAGGGAATCTGTCAGCAGGTTTTTGCTGACTCATCTGGCAGCAACATAATGTAAGCAAAGAAACCCTGAATCCAATGTATGTATCACATAATTACTGGCTGAAGCCATTTACACAAACTTAAAACATTTAGTTTTAGTAACAGACTTGGGAAAGCAGCCCCTGCCCACACCAGGCTCTGTATGTACAATATCTATAGAAGGAGAGCTGCCCGCATCCACACCAGGCAATGTATGTACAATGTCTATAGACAGAGCTGCCTCCGTCCACACCAGGCTCTGTATGTACAATATCTATAAACGGAGAGTTGCCCCCATCCACACCAGCCTCTGTATGCACAAGTCTAGAGACGGAGACCCGCCACACCAGGCTCTGTATGTACAATGTCTATAGACAGAGAGCTGCCCAAACCAAGCTCTGTATGTACAATGTCTATAGACAGTGAGCTTCTCCTGCCCACACCAAGCTCTGTATGTACAATGTCTATAGTCAGAGAGCTGCCCCCGCCCATACCAGACTCTGTATGTACAATGTCTATAGTCAGTGAGCTGCCCCTGCTCACACCAGGCTCTGTATGTACAATGTCTATTGACAGTGAGCTGCCCCCTTCCACACCAGGCTCTGTATGTACAATGTCTAAAGACAGAGAGCTGCCGCTGTCCACACCAGGCTCTGTATGCACAAGTCTAGAGACGGAGACGCGCCACACCAGGCTCTGTATGTACAATGTCTATAGACAGAGAGCTGCCCAAACCAAGCTCTGTATGTACAATGTCTATAGACAGTGAGCTTCTCCTGCCCACACCAAGCTCTGTATGTACAATGTCTATAGTCAGAGAGCTGCCCCCGCCCATACCAGACTCTGTATGTACAATGTCTATAGTAAGTGAGCTGCCCCCGTTCACACCAGGCTCTGTATGTACAATGTCTATAGTCAGTGAGCTGCCCCTGCTCACACCAGGCTCTGTATGTACAATAGCTATAGACAGAGAGCTGGCTTCGCCCACACCAGGCTCTATATGTACAAAGTCTATAGACAGTGAGCTGCCCTCACCCACACCAAGCTCTGTATATACAATGTCTATAGACAGTGAACTGCCCCCACCCACACCAAGCACTGGATGTAAAATGTCTATAGACAGAGAGCTGCCCCTGCCCACACCAGGCTCTGTATGTACAATGTCTATAGTCAGTGAACTGCCCCTGCCCACACCAGGCTCTGTATGTGCAATGTCTATAGACGGAGAGTTGTCCCCGCTCACACCAGGCTCTGTATGTACAATGTCTATAGACAGATAGCTGCACCCACCCGCACCAGGCTCTGTATATACAATGTCTATGGACAACGAGCTGAATCTGCCCATACCAGGCTCTGTACATACAATGTCTATAGACAGATACAGAGCCTTGTGCGGGCAAGGGCAGCTATGTACAATGTCTATAGACAGATAGCTGCACCCACCCACACCAAGCTTTGTATGTACAATGTCTATAGACAGAGCTACCCCTGCCCACACCAGGCTCTGTATTTACTATGTTTATAGATGGAGAACTGCGCCCACCCACACCAGGCTCTGTATGTACAATATCTATAGACGGAGAGCCGCCCCCGTCCTCAACAGGTTCTCAATAGAGACTGTGCAATTACAGTGAGGTATCAATCACAGCAGGGGGTGTGTTTGACTGCCATGTGTGTGACCATGTACTCCTGTAATGGTAATCACCATGTGATAAAGCCTTTAATTTACGTAAGCAATAGCACAGAGCCTCATAAGAGAGGTAATGTTGATTTTTAACCCTTACTTCATGCTGTCCCCTGCTTACAGTGAATATAATATTGATTTATTTTCAAATGTTTTTATTGGTTTTTCAAGACAGGGGTGGTAAATATACAGGATTCATCCTGTATAATATTGATTTATTAGCCAACATGTTTCAAGGTATCGAAATACTGTGCCACTATTTGTTTTTTTTTTATTACTCCCCTGTGGGCATGCCTTTCAGCTGTAAGCCAAAATTTCCCCCTTCACTCTCATCTGTACCTTCAATTTTAGTACTTTCAGATAAGGGGGGTTTGGCCTACAGCCAAAAGCCATGCCCACAGGGGAATAATAAAAAAAAATAAAAATAGTGACGCAGTGCTGCACATTTCAATTATCTGCTGCCCTGTTTTCCAGGAGTTTTAGGACACTTTTCTCTGCAATCAAACATGGAATCATTGAAGCAAAGGTATGATTGCATTCAGTATCCCAGTGCCTGTAAGACAGCGGCTTCACTATATAGCCCTAAATCCTGCTGGTTGGTTCCCTTTAAAAAGCTGCAAGACCAACACAAACTGCCATGGCTTCTCTTCTCTTGACAATGATAGTGAGGATATAATAGGATCTGGACTTGTCTACAAAATCTATTTTTGCAATTCCATCACCAAGTTGAGACTTCCCTGCCCATCCATATGATACGAATACATCCAGTAGATCTACAGGCTTGTTTATTACTTCCTGCATGGTGGCCTTTTGAAGACTCTATTAGACCAATTCAAAACACAATCTGGTCTCTAAAGTATCCAGGTAATAAGGGTGCCTAATAGACCAAACAATTTAGCTATCAGGAACAAATTTCAAGGCTTACTGGCCCTCAGGAGCCTTAGATTTGTCCAGACCTGTCTGCACATATCCCCTTAATTTAATTAGATCCTTCAACACGTCATAACTTGGTCACCTAGTCTGCTCTAGCGCCAGAACAAAAAGTCTAAAATCAGTTTTTATTTCCAGGGTCAAAACATAGTTATTTTAATTTTAACTGCTTTTAGCTCGATCTTAAGCCATGGGTGACTTGATGGATCTACACTCTGCAGGAGGATTGATCTTGTTCAAGCCTAGATAGGCCCATCAGAGTCTTCTCCAAACCTAGATAGGTCAACCAGGGTCTCTCCAAACCTAGATCGGCCCACCTGGGTCTTCTCTAAGCCTAGATAGGTCTACCATGGTTTTCTCCATGCCTAGATAGATACATACTAGGGTCTTCCCCAAGTCTAGATAAGTCCCCTAGGATCTTCTCCCAGCCTAGATAGGTCCACCAGGGTCTTTTCTAAGTCTAGATTGGTCTACCAGGGTCTTCTCCAAGCCTAGATAGGTTCAAGAGGGTCTTCTCCAAGTCTAGATCCGTCCACCATGGGCTTTCTACAAGCCTAGATAGCTCTGCCAGAGTCTTCTCCAGCATTATCTTACAAGTATCAAGCCATTGCATTGGGTTGCTGCTCATCACCTTGTTCCTTCTATTCCTCTGACCATGATGTCTTCTCCAGTGATTGCTCTCTTCGTATGATGTGTAGACAGGCCATAGCTTGGTGATCTTTGCTTCCAGTGACATGTCTGGCTTCATTTGTTCCAAAATTATTTGTTTGTTCTTCTTGTCATCCATCGTATCGATAACTTCCTATTCCAGCTCCACATTTTTAAGGCGTTGTTTCTTTTTCTGCCTTGTTTCCTTATTGTCCAGGTTTCACTTCCATATGTTGTCGAGCACCAGGCCCTGGGGTACTCGGGTATCAGGCTCGGTGGGTGCTCTCACGGGGATGTCACGGGTGGCAGCGCCTGAGCCCGTGGCCTGGGTGACACTTCAATAAGGGGTGTATGTACAGGGGATTAGAGTTTGTCATGTGACTCCACCTGTAGTACCTGGTGATGGGTCACCAGCGCCGCCACAGTCCTCCGGAGGTCGATGGTAATGCGGCTGAGATGGTAAAGCTCCCTACAGGTGGAGCTGGACCTCCGGGGCAGCGTTCCTGTAAGCAAACAGGTTCATGGAGATAACCATACAAAGGCAAAGTCACTTTCTCCCGGGTAATTTACTGTAAACGTTCAGCAGCAAAATACAGAGTCCACAGTTCAGCAAGTTGTTAATCAAACAGGTAGCTCTACGAGTGGCTGCAAGTGGATCCCAGGTGGTATGGTGGGACCCGTGGTATACCTTAGCTGACGAACCCGTGTCCTTTCTTCCCCGCCTAGGATGAGTCTATACCCAATGGCTCCCTCTAGGTAGTATTGGGGGTCCTCTCCCTCGTGGTGAGGAAGTAGGCAGACAGCTCTGTCTGGCAGGGTGCTGCAGCCGGTAAACAGACCACAGCGTCCAGTTGATGACTGCAGAGGTAGACTCTGGCCGTTTCCTCGGGCCCGGCATTCCCGTGTTGGACTGGGGAATTCCCATTTCTCTCTAAGGCCCAGACTCCGCACGTCGGCGCCCTCTCTCAGGATCCCCTCAGGATCCTCTCTCTCCTTTCCTCCGGATCAGCATAGAGCCGTCCGGGTAAACCTTCTGCCTCGCTCCACACTCTTTTCTACTTGTCCCGACTCCTCTCCTCCACACACTAGCCGCTCTTTGTTCCCCCTAGAGGTGAATATATCTCCCTCCCGGGTAACCTTCCCCACTATTCTAATGTGGGAGTGCAGGAATGTGTCCCACCCACCAGCCTAGGATCCACTTGCAGCTGGGGAAGATTACACCTCTTTTACGGGTGCAATAGCCCGCTGTGATGCCTGACTACGTGGGGCTCCACAATGTTACTACAGAACAGACCAGACTATGTACGAGCCGTGTCTTCATCGCCAGTGAAATGTTCCTTGATGTGAAGACCTTGTGATCCTTGCTTCGAGTTACATGTCTGGGTTGATTTGTTCCAAAATTGATGTGCTTATTCTTCTTGACATCCATGGTGAAATTTCCTTGAAGAATATCTTCAGCTACAACCCAAGGACCAAGGACATATGACCATATGTGGACTTGTAGATCCGGTTGGGAATTTGTCAGTCATATATAATAGGGAATATCTTTAGAGTATTTGTATTTGTTTCTGGTCTATTCCAATACATTCTGGGAGGTTTTTTGAGCTAATCTCCCGGCCAGCAATGTACTTTGCTACCATGTGCTGAATTTTTGTATATGGCGTGTCATTTCACGAGATGAACTGGAAGAAGCAAAAAACAACGCGTTTCGGAAAAATGCTGTTTTCCTCTGTCATTGGGAATACACCATATCTAGTATGTGAATGCCAGGTATGATGCCGCCATGGGGCACTATGATAATTCACCACTATGCCGTCACCTGATTAACGCACAACAGGTACCGGGACCTCCTGAAACATATTAGAAACAAATATATGTACCTCTTTGATTTATCGTTACATTTTATTATACGCGGACACAGGGCCGCACCGTCCATTGGACAGTGTGAGCCCTGTCATTCAGGCGGCAAGAGGCAGGGGGAGCGGCAGTGCAGAAGGGGGCGGCTCCTCATGCACATAGAGTCCCCCCGTCATGGCATCGGCGGCTCAGCGCAGGTAAGCGGCGACCCGCCGGAGCACAACTGAGAGGGGCGGCAGCGCTGGGCTCCACCAGCACCACCCTCGGACCTCGCCCGCTGCTGGAGGGGCGGCAGCGCTTGTTTCTGCCAGCACTCCCCCCGGTCATCACCGCCGCTGGAGGGGCGGCAGCGCTGGTTTCTGCCAGCACCCCCCCCGGTCATCACCCGCAGCTGGAGGGGCGGCAGCGCTGGATTCTGCCACCCCCCCCCCCCCCCCCCCCTCGGTCTGCGCGGCTCAGGCGGCAGTGGGGCTTGGTGCACCCCTGCGCGGACATTACCTGGAGATAATCTCTTCAGGAACTCAAATTAGGACTCTTATTCCTACACAGGGAGAATGAGAGGGGAGTGGGGACCATCACAGAAATATGGATGAGACGGCAATCACTATTCATTTCATACAGTTCATTAATGCAGAGTCTGGGCCCTGGTGCAAAATGTGGATCTGGGCCTCTCCATTGGTCAGCTGTAAGGGCCCTAGTAGTGTTCTAAATCCTATAAAGATGATTTGACCCCTTTTCCCCTTCATTATGTAGTAATGTTTCTCATCCTGGTCTATACGATCCTAATCCTGGTATATATGTCCTCAGCCTGGTATATACATCTTTATCCTGGTATATCCGTCATGCCAGTAGTGGCAGCACGGTGGCTCAAGTGGTTAGCACTGTAGCCTTTGCAGCACTGGGGTCTTGAGGTCCTGGGTTCAATTCCCACCAAGGACACTAAGGACAACATCTGCAAGGAGCTTGTATGTTCTCCCTGTGTTTGCATGGGTTTCCTCCAGGCACTCCAGTTTCCTCCCACATTGTAAAGACATACTGATAGGATATTTAGATTGTGAGCTCCAAGAGAGACAGCATTACTCATGTATGTAAAGTGCTATGGAATTAATAGCACTATATAAATATTATTATATTATTATTATTATTATACATGGTCCACATCCTGGTATCTATGTCCCATTCTCTCTATAACACATAATTAAAAACAAAAACTTTCTACTCACCTTTCCTAGGCTCACACATCGCCCGGTGTCCTTTGTAGCCATCGCGGAGTAGACGGTAGCTGACATTGGAGTGTGTGCCATAGCCCATGACGGCACTGTCATGACCCACACCCTGTAGCGGTACTGCTTACGTCAGATGCCAGCCACTGTTTGGCTGGCAGTGTGTATTGCAGTGCAGGGACCCGACGGGTCTCTGTGCTATGATGCATTTCAGATGGATGAAGGTGGCGCTAGTGACTCACCGTGGCCGGCTGACTCCGGTTGATACAGGCGATTCTTCTCCTTCCTTGTCACGGGTGGACCGCGCCTGCCGGTAGTGGGGCCCGGTGTAGTGCAGATCAAAATTAAGGACGTCTTACGGGAACAGATTAAAGGGGGTTTAATTTGTTTTCTTCGTGACGCCACCTATGAGTAGATTCGGTAAGGGCTACCGACGCTGCGGAACCTCCGGGGTGATGGACAGCAGCAAGATGTTACGCTCCCCACAGGCTGAGCGGTGATCCCCGGGGGCTGGAGCTGCTCAAGATGTTGTGCGGCAGCTGCGGTTACCTTTAGTTAATGACGGACAGTTCATAAGGAGACACGGACACAGATAGTCTCTGCAACGGGTCTTTACTGTAACCAGCAGGCAGTACATGGCATACAGTGGTTGAGTAGAAGACCGGGTGGACTCAGCAGTGATAGTGCTCCTCAGAGATCCGCAGTGTACCTCCTTTCTACCTCCTTAGCTTCTCTTGCCAGCGTCGCCCAGGAATACCAGGTCGGGTACGGGGAGGCTGCTTCAATGCCCTATCCATGATGTACGTTCTGGATTCTTTGGGGAGCCTTGGGTCCCTCAGTGGGTACACCGCTGGTTAGACGACTGGAAACTGGCTGGTGGTGGGGTGCTCCTATAAAGCTGCTCCTCCACGGGGCTGGTTCGCGTGACAGAGGTGAACTGCTGCCAGCTTCGGTACCAGTGAACCGGCTGTGAGTTGTGGGCACGGGAGTCTTTTGGGAACCCGTGTAGAAATGCCCATTCCCGGTGGTTAAGGCCTCAGGTGCTGACACCCGACCGGTGACGGCCCAGGGGCCCGCACGGGGTGCGGAGCCCCGCTCCCCTCCAAGTTCTAGTCTGCTCTTGTCAGGTTCTAGATTCCTTCTCCTGACTCTGTTCTATCTAGGTTATTGTGTGTTCTACTTCACTACCCTAACACTCCACCCACCAGGACCTAGGATTGGTCCCCTGTTCTAGGTGTTGTATGTTGGGTTGGATCTCAGAGTTAACTATTGCACTGCTTTGTCAAGAGAATATTGCGGCTGCAATACTCCTTTGTGACGCACTCGTTGCGGGGCGCCACACTCCCCCTTGGTTAAATCAGCTTGTCCCCAAGCGTCAAACTACTCACATTACAGAGGTTTTTACATTTTTATACATATATGACACACTTTTATTAAAATAGAAAAACAGGTAATGATATGCTTTGATGATATAAGCAAAGAAACAGGTTAACACATTGCGCGGACTCGGCGGGCGGTCGGCTGTACTTTAACTAGAGTCCAGGCTGTAGCCGCGAGATCACACAGTCAATGATTAACGGGAACAGAGTCATTGATGAAGTTCAAGTTTTAAAGTCACTGGCTCTGAGGGTGATGGCGTACCCGGATAGCAAACCACCCATCTGCACAAGCATAGCGCTCGTAGGTGATAATATCGCCCCGGTATAGGTCGCGATCGGGATGTCCTCTTGGCAAGTTTGACTCAACGTCCCGGCGCCCCACAAACACCTCCTCATTCAAACCCACCTCCCAAGCAAACCCCCACCCGGTATGTAAGTTAAAGGTGGAAATTCTACCTTCACGGCGGAGTTCATCAGGCAGCGGCGGCTGGCGGCGAGCCTCGGCACGGGCCTCCATGTTGGCGCGTTCTCGGGCTTGCCACTCCTCTCGTCGTCTCTGGCGTACATCTCCGTCGTTACGGCTCGGGGTGTAGAGATGAGTAACGGAGCTGGTGGTTTGGCGGGAAGCTTGAACTTGGCGGGCTGTCTGTATCGGAACCCGGTGGAACGGCACAGGGGAAGGTGTCGGCAGTGCACCCGACCAGTGTACCCGAGCTGTATGCCCGGTAGGAAGTTCCTTGTTGTCTCCCCAAGCGAACCCGGTATCGAAATCCTCAGCGGTGCTGTGGGTCTCGTTGTCATCCTCTCCGACCTCTTCCTCGATGACCACATCAGGCTGCTCGTTGATGAGAGATATTAAAGCTTGTTTCGTTGTACAACAGGGCGGTGGTGCTGCGGATCCTTCCGTAGGGACGTCCTGCAGGGTTTCCAGGCTGCCTGCCTCTTCATCTGTTTCCGCAGGTAAAGGTGTTTCAATCCCGGTTACCCGGTAGGCCTCGGCAATGGCAAGGGAAGCCTCCGGTACGGGGATAAAACAGGCGACTGTCTCTGTAGTGGTGAAACATGTCGCGGGTTCCTCAGTGGGAACCTGGTAAAGATCGAGTTCTTCAATGGAGCGTGTTATGAGCTCCGGCTCAAGAACGGGATCGGTTGCGATGTTGGTCGCTGGAACGGGTCGAGTTGCGGCCTCCACTGGAATGACACAGTCTATTGGCTCAGGTGACGGAGCAGGACAGGTGGTAGGCGAGGGTGAGGCGGTCGAGAAGCTGGTGACGTCGTCTGGGCTTGGAGAAGCTGTACCCGGTCGGCTCTGCTGCATCGCATGGTGTAGTCGTCTGCCTAGGGTCGCGCTCCAGCTACGGATCGTCCATTCCACTGTCTCTAGTAACCGCACCCGGAGGTCTTGCAGAGCTTCTAGCCAGAAGTCGGGACTGCCGTCTATGGTAAGGGCAGGATCCGGACCCGGTTGGCTGATGGCTGCTCTGGCCTCCGCCTCGACCTCCCGCATCAGGTCTTGGAGTCTCATGCTGGCCATTCTTCTTTGGAGGGAAACCACACCCGTTCAACCGGTAAGACGTTCTGGTTGAGCTGGTGAAGAAGTCTTCTCTTTCTGTCGGTGTGTCTATCTATGACACTCCCATCTCCTCTGGGCTTTTGTAGTCCAATCGTGGGAAAAGTCTTTGGGGTCCGCCCCCATGGTTGATTCGAGCAATCAGGGCGGACAAAGAGTTTGGCGCCTTTTGTCTTTAGCCCTCCCACGATGAGGGGGGGGGTTGACTCACTCCTGGGCTTCACGTGGCGGCTTCTTGTGGCGGGAACGCCATCTTGGGCGCCATCTTGACCCAATGGTGTAAAGGCGGGAAAGTTCTTTTAGGGACGAACAAAGTCCAATTGTAGACAATAAAGTCCAGTTTAAGCACAATATACCCGTTGGGTAACGGGCCTGCTCGTATCCTGTTCGTGACGCCATTTTCTGACTCACCGTGGCCGGCTGACTCCGGTTGATACAGGCGATTCTTCTCCTTCCTTGTCACGGGTGGACCGCGCCTGCCGGTAGTGGGGCCCGGTGTAGTGCAGATCAAAATTAAGGACGTCTTACGGGAACAGATTAAAGGGGGTTTAATTTGTTTTCTTCGTGACGCCACCTATGAGTAGATTCGGTAAGGGCTACCGACGCTGCGGAACCTCCGGGGTGATGGACAGCAGCAAGATGTTACGCTCCCCACAGGCTGAGCGGTGATCCCCGGGGGCTGGAGCTGCTCAAGATGTTGTGCGGCAGCTGCGGTTACCTTTAGTTAATGACGGACAGTTCATAAGGAGACACGGACACAGATAGTCTCTGCAACGGGTCTTTACTGTAACCAGCAGGCAGTACATGGCATACAGTGGTTGAGTAGAAGACCGGGTGGACTCAGCAGTGATAGTGCTCCTCAGAGATCCGCAGTGTACCTCCTTTCTACCTCCTTAGCTTCTCTTGCCAGCGTCGCCCAGGAATACCAGGTCGGGTACGGGGAGGCTGCTTCAATGCCCTATCCATGATGTACGTTCTGGATTCTTTGGGGAGCCTTGGGTCCCTCAGTGGGTACACCGCTGGTTAGACGACTGGAAACTGGCTGGTGGTGGGGTGCTCCTATAAAGCTGCTCCTCCACGGGGCTGGTTCGCGTGACAGAGGTGAACTGCTGCCAGCTTCGGTACCAGTGAACCGGCTGTGAGTTGTGGGCACGGGAGTCTTTTGGGAACCCGTGTAGAAATGCCCATTCCCGGTGGTTAAGGCCTCAGGTGCTGACACCCGACCGGTGACGGCCCAGGGGCCCGCACGGGGTGCGGAGCCCCCGCTCCCCTCCAAGTTCTAGTCTGCTCTTGTCAGGTTCTAGATTCCTTCTCCTGACTCTGTTCTATCTAGGTTATTGTGTGTTCTACTTCACTACCCTAACACTCCACCCACCAGGACCTAGGATTGGTCCCCTGTTCTAGGTGTTGTATGTTGGGTTGGATCTCAGAGTTAACTATTGCACTGCTTTGTCAAGAGAATATTGCGGCTGCAATACTCCCTTGTGACGCACTCGTTGCGGGGCGCCACACTAGGTTGGCGGGCCCCTCTACCCTCGGCCCCAGTTGTGACCATGATTGCTACACCCCAGGTCACCATGGACTTTATATTATCCAATTTGCTTGTTTGATATCATGCATAGTTAGATCCACATTTCCATTCCTCTATCACCTATAGTAAGTGCGGAGTCATTTCCATGTGTCTAGATGAATTTCATAATTTAACTCTCTATCCTAGTTGTGAACTAGATCGTAATGAGTAGAAATCCAATTTTTCATCGTGGATTTTGGAGAAAATCATCAAACTTTGGACCTCAGATTATAATTTATTGTGCTGGCAGTGATGTTGGGAACTCTATAAATGATGTATGATGCTAAAATCATACAAATATAGACAACAGCAAAGAGATAAATGTTTATGGAAGCGAAGAACAAGAGTCCAACACAGAGAAAACGAGAAAATCTAGCAAAAGTGTAAACACTTCACGCAGATTATATGAGCGGCTTCCAGAATTCAGTCCTCGACTTGTAAACACATTGCTGGCGAGCTGGACGTATACTACACTGATCTGGGCAATGTCAACCCCTGTGCACTTCATTATGATGGGAAACAGACCTTCAGGATGGAGAGTGGGAACGTTGCGTGCGCGCGTCCTGAGGATGGACAGTCCATGACTGACGGAGATGCTCAACGAACTACTGTGCAATGGTATGATGACCAGTATAATCCATGAACATAGTACCCTACATGAGCGGAGAAGATCCTACTAATGGTTTCATGCTCTTCCACTTTACTGGTGGTGGAGAATTTGATTTCTGAAACCAACTACTGGATTTAATAATCCTAAAAGTCAATATCGTGCTGTAAGACTTAGGATAACAAGCCAAATGTGACAAGTCACGGATAATAATGTCGGACAAAGGGGTTAGATAGCAGGATGGCAGTGACGGACAAAATTTGATCAGGGGAGCTAGTCTGACCCTTAGGCTGAGGGTCTTTAGCTGACCCTGTTCCCAGAAGTACCTCTAAAGGTGAGGATGTCCAGGCCACTACCCTTGCCCTGCTCCTGAGCAGCCCTAGGCTATAACCCTTTGACCTCCATTTAGGGACTGGGATAAGCATGTCAACTCCAGACAGATGGCAATATCTATGAAGCTACAAAGTAAGGCTTTGCAGAACAGCACACGACATCTACACAATACATGGTCTTGCAGAGAATGAGCTCTTTCACTAACACCAGCTGATGGGTAATGGGAGTATTTAAAGGCTGGGGGAGTGGACAACCGTGTCATCTGACACAAAATTGCAGCAGCAGCTCACCTGGAGAGCCACAGATGTTAACCCTTAATAGACTAAAGGTATTGCCACCATTTAACTACTGCAGAGCATTTCAGAGAGACTGCAGAGCACTTTACACGTGACAACAAGTGGGAACTGTACTGGTGATCTAAAATCATGCAGCAACGTGGAGTTAAGGCTGGTATAGAAGACAGCAAGTTTCCAGCAGTGAAGCAGGGAATGCTGGGAAGGAGTGTGTGTTAGTCCCTCTGCAAAAGAAGGAGCAGTGCTTGCAATGGCTAGTGTGGATATCCTGTAGAAGGGAAAACTGCATAGATCAGCAAGTCCAGGCAAGAGACTATAAAAAGTGAAGAATATCCAGGACAGTTCAGAGTAAATTCTGATGTGCAGCAGAACGACAGTGGAAAAAACTGACCAAGTGCAGGATTCACCCCTTCCCCCTCGCCTCACTGCATGGAAAAGGTACAGTGTGCTGCTCTGTGTACATACACTGCTTAAGGAAAAAGACTCTGTAAGAAGAGAAGATATTCTGTCATGTATGTGTGGCACAGTAACAACACACAGGTTGTCCCTCCCACAACACACTGACGTACACTAGCACCTCTGGGCCAGGAGGGGGGGCACAACCTGCTCTTTAAATACTCCAGGTTCACAGGAAGTAGCTCAGAGAAGTTCAGTACAGGCAGTACTGTGAAGAGGAGAGAGACTGCAGTGACAGAGAGGCTGTGCTAAGCTTCTCTGCAGTCTGCTCACTGATTCCAGGCCTAGTGAGGGTCTGAGGAAAGGAGAAACTGAAAGACAGAGGAACACGTCTGGGAGATGGAGTGATACCTTCACTCGCCCCAGAAGAGCGCACAGAACGGACACCGGATCCGGCACTGTGTCTGGCACCCACAGCACAGTGAATCCAGGAGTAGTGGGGTCTCTAGACTGACCACAGTACCAGAGCAAAGCAACACGGCGGGGTCAGCACAGCACAGATGACTCAAGTTGCATAGCCAAGTGGTACCAGCAGAACACAGAGAGAGAGTGAGACAGTCCCAGCAGCTCAGATAGACGCAGCAGCCAGGACACACACACACAGCGCAGCACGAGGAAGCTGATGACCCAGACAGGGTGGGAGGAAAACCCGGCCCCTACAGCCCTGTCAGACTCCGTGGACGATCTGCAACAACATAGCAGTAAAGCTTTGGAAACTACAAAACGTGAGTGTGTGTTCCTTAAACCGTCTCCACTATTCCCCTCCATCATAGACTTTACCAACACTGCCCTGGGGAATACAGTTCTACCCACTGGAACTATTCCACCTACGCTGCCATTACATCATCCCCGGAGGTTCTGCAGCAGTGGCGGCCCTATCACTGGCCGCACATAGTGGGTAGCGTCACGATAGACAATTCTCCCCTGTAAATACACCCTTTTATTTGCCAGGACCCGGGACACAGTCCGGACCAGGACCACCCGTGACTTCCCCAGTAGCAGACACGGTCCGGTACCGAGTACCCTCGTCCCAGTGGGCTCGACTTATGGTATTCTGGAAGCCTTGTGTGAAGATTATTAAATCCTTGTCATCTACTACTGCCTGGAACAGTGTTATATAGCAGTGTGCTTGATGGAAACTGTTACATCACCTATGGAAGATGCTGGTTAAGCGTGCCCTGATTCAGTCCTCCAAAATCCAAAGAACTCATGTTTACTTTGACGGCCTCCTTGCACAGAGTGGCGGAGAACTCCATTTGCGCGCACATATTTCGGGCTGTTTCCCCTCTTTAGTGGAAAGCAGGAGATCTGATTTGGCTATATGAGAGGCCTCGGGGTCTGAGTATTGAGAAATTAGATAGGGGTTGTCCCCTTTCATCTAGTTTTTGGCCCACATAGTCAATGATATGCTAAATAACAACCTGAGCTTTACTTACCATCCCCCCACTCGAGTGCTGCCCCAGTCTCATTGATCATCTATTGACCTGCTGCAGCCAATCACTGAGCTGATTAAGACAGTACGAGTGACTGAGCTCAGTGATTGACTGCAGCACTCATGACTTACTTCACCGCTGCAGCTGATCAGCAGAGGCTGCGCTAGAGTAAGGCTCAGTTTGATATTTCACATATTTCTGATCCCATTGGTAATAAATAGATAAAAAGGCCAACCTCTTTAATTGTTATTGAAGTATGGTAATTTTATGAAAAATCGAAATGATAATAATTACTATGGATACAATATATTTGCTAGGCAGCAGCATATTACAAGTAACAACTCTGCTGTGCTCTTCTGACTTGAGGACCGTGCTGTTGACCTGTCTCCTGGGTTCCTCCTGCCGGGGAGCAGCGTGCTCCTGATCACAGTTTGAACTAGTGGTATGATCGCACAGCTAGTCTCAACTGTGCGCTCTCCCATGACGCTATCGCAGGCAACTTTGTCTACGCAGCTTTGTAAGAGCACGGGGAGCACTGACGCTGGCTGGACAAATCCAGCCATCTGGACAGCTTTAGAGAAACACTCTTCATGTACTAGGTTTCATGAGTAAGGCTTGCTTTTAGCCGAAACGCGTCAATTCGGACATCCCCTCCATGGGGAATTTTTTATCAGTCTGACCTATGTGCTCGCTACTACTTTTTTGGGTGGAATAAAGCTTTACACTGGGCAAGGAATGAGTGACATGTGGTTATTTCCGGCCGACGCGTTTTGAAACCCTTCAGTTTCTAGATCAAGATGAAAACCACTACGTTTCTAAACTCTCTGGATTCTTCATCAGGACGAAACAGGAGGGTTTAGGGATGGTTTTCATCTAGGTGAAGAAACTGGAGGGTTTCGAAACGTGTACACCAAAGTAAAACCTCATGTCACTCATTCCTTGCCCACTGTGATACTGTTTGGATTATCAGAAGCGCTGGACTTGTTCTTTTCTTCCTGACATTCAGTAATTTACACAGCAAGACCCGCCGTAGCTGTTTGATGCTCTTATAGGAGTTGCGCCTACACAACCCTTCAAGGTAAGCGCATCTTGCTCTTATATCTTTCAACATATTTACACAGATAAGACCTTATTGCGCTTTTTTGTATTTGAAGCTTTCCTGCACACCTCCTTTGAGAACAAAGATTAAGTTTTAAAAAAAGTTAATTGCAAAGATGCTTGTTTTTACAACCACTTTCCAATTTTTACGCATGATACAAGATGATGAGATACACCTTTTAAAAGTATTCTTAGTCTCTTTTCACACTATGTGCTGTTGTTTACCTATAAGCCTGGTGTAGGTGGGGGCAACTCACTGTCTATAGACATTGAACATACAGAGCCTGATGTGAGTGGGTGCAGCTCACTGTCTATAGACATTGTATATACAGAGCTTGGTGTGTGTGGGGGCAGCTCACTGTCTATAGACATTGTATATACAGAGCCTGGTGTGGGTGGGGGCAGCTCACTGTCTATAGACGTTGTACATACAGGGTCTGGTGTGGGTGAGGGGAACTCTGTCTATAGACATTGCATAAACAGAGCCTGGTGTGGGCAGGGGCAGCTCTCTGCCTATACACATTGTACATACAGAACCTGGTGTGGGCGGGCACAACTCACTGTCTATAGACATTGTACATACAAAGCCTGGTGTGGATGGGGGCAGCTCTCTGTCTATAGACATTGTACATATAGACCCTGGTGTGCGTGAGGGCAGCTCTATCTATAGACATTGTACATACAGAGTCTGGTGTGGGCAGGGGCATCTCTCTGTCAATAGATATTGTGTATACAGAGCCTGGTATGGGCAAGGGCAGCTCTCTGTCTATAGACATTGTATGTACAGAGCCTGGTGTGGGTGGAAGCAGCTCTGTCTATATACATTGTACATACAGAACCTGGTGTGGGCGGGAGCAGCTCACTGTCTATAGACATTGTACATACAGAGCCTGATGTGGGTGGGGCAGCTTACTGTCTATAGATATTGTACATACAGAGCCTGGTGTGGGTGGGGGCAGCTTTCTGTCTATGGACATTGTACATACAGAGCCTTGTGTGGGTGGGGGGCATCTCACTGTCTATACTCATTGTACATACAGAGCCTTGTGTGGGCGGGGGCAGCTCAATGTCTATAGACATTGTACATACAGAGCCTGGTGTGGGCGGGGGGCAGCTCAGTCTATAGACATTGTACATACAGAGCCTGTTCTGGGTGGGGGTAGCTCACTGTCTATAGACATTGGACATACAGAGCCTGGTGTGGGCGGGGGTAGCTCACTGTCTATAGACATTGTACATACAGAGCCTGGTGTGGGCAGGGGCAGCTCACTGTCTATAGACATTGTACATACAGAGCCTGGTGTGGGCGGGGGTAGCTCACTGTCTATAGACATTGTATATACAGAGCCTGGTGTGGGCGGGGGTAGCTCACTGTCTATAGACATTGTACATACAGAGCCTGGTGTGGTCGGAGGCAGCTCTGTCTATAGACATTGTGCATACAGAGCCTGGTGTGGGCGGGGGCAGCTCCCTGTCTATAGACATTGTACATACAGAGCCTGGTGTGGACAGGGCTGCTAAATTTAAAAACTCTGATTACGTCAGAACTGTTGCACCCAGTAATCTAAGTGATACATCGTTGGGGATTCAGCGTCTCTTGACATACATCATGCTGCTCTCAGATGAGCTCGCAAAAACCTGCTGACAGATCTCCTTTAAGTCATGACATCAATATTCAGTGGAATGAACCTGATGACAGAAGGAGTTTAAAAAAAATGTTTTGTTATGAAATCTATTTTAAACAGAATCATTCAATATAGGACTCGTCAATATATTTCTAATTTGCATGAAATATTCATTCTCAAATGTTTTTGATATCAGAATCATTTTTCTTAATACAGAATATCCCAAATTCTACAGAGTTTTAAGAAGCAGAGAAGAAAGTACACCCTTAACCCTGAGGATGTGAAGTTTCTTATCAGATGTCGGGCGCGGATCCTATTTCGTGTACAATGTCATTTGTGAGGATTTAAATAAGTGATTGTGATTGTCCCCGGGAGGCAGAGAAGACCCCGGAGTGTAACACGTCCAGTAATGGAGGAGGAGGAGGGTGGGGGATCTGTATGTAATATAGCAAGGTTCTACAGTCCTGACAAAACCCCATAAAAAACACTATGGGGGAGGGGTCCCCATGTATTATTAGGGGAATTTTTACAATATTTGTTGTATTCCCCCGTCCTGCTGGAGAGGGGTTTTATTACAACTTTTTAAACAGTTGCAACTGATAGATTCCTCGAGAACTACCTAAGACTCTAAACCTCAGCCCACCAGGACCAACAAAGGAGAAAACTGTCAGGGTGGGTTTACACGTTTCAATATCGTTGCGATATCGCAATTCAATGGCGCAGGAGCGCGCATTTAGTGCACGTTTCTCCCGCATCGCATCGGAGGTTTACACGTTGCGATTTATGAATCCAACGTCCGTACGATGTCTACGCCCCCCAACCCAGGAACGACCATTTAACATGGGAGTGAATGGGTGACGTTGAACTTCACATCGTAGTTGGGCTGTCCCACAGCACGATCCGGCTTCAATCGCTATTCAATATCGGAGCATTGAATAGCACGCTCATTCAATCCCCGATATCGCATTGACATCGTTCCTGCATCGTATTGGACGTTCACACCATACAACACAGGAACGATATCGGCTCCATCGATCGAACCACGAGACTTTTCATTGAAATTGGACGCCGATATCGCAACATGTAAACCCCCCTTCAGATGACAAGAAACGGCGCTAATTTGTCAAAAGTTTATAATTATTAAATATTTATATAGCACCATTAGGTTTCATGGTGAATTACAAGTGTAAGGGCAGATGAGGACAAGAACTTAAAATGATGACACTTGAATCATACGGGTACAGTAGGGCAGAGGACCCTGTCCACGAGGGCTCACAGTCTATAGGCAATGGGTGGGGGGACAGTAAGAAGGGGAGAAGTGAGGGTAAGATGGTGCAGCGGATTAGGTGTCAGTGTGAGTTGTAGGCTTGAAGGAAGAGGTGGGTCTTCAGGTTTTTCTTGGAAGGTTCCCAGAGTAGGGGGGTGTCTGATGTGGTGTGGAAGAGAGTTCCAGAGTATGGCGGATGCATGAGAGAAGTCTTGTATGCGGTTGTGTGAGGAGGAAATGCGAGGGGAGAAGAGGAGCTCTTGAGAGGAGCGCAGATTGCGTGAGGGGAGGTATCGGAAGACCAGGTCGGAGATGTATGAAGGGGACAGGTTATGTATGGCCTTGTATGTCAGGGTTAGGGTTTTGAACCGGGATCTCTGGGAAGTGGGAAGCCAGTAAGGGCTTGGTAGAGGGGGGAGACAGGGGAGTAGCGGGGAGACAGGTGGATGAGTCGGGCAGCGGAATCGAGGATGGTTTGGAGAGGTGCGAGGAAGGTAGCGGGGAGGCGGGGAGCAGGAGGTTGCAGTAGTGAAGGCAGGAGATGATGAGAACATGGACAAGTGTTTTAGCGTATCTTGGTCAAGGAAAGAGCAGATTCGGGTAATATTTTTGAGCTGGAGTTGGCAGGCGTTGGCGAGGGCTTGGATGTGGGGCTTGATGGAGAGGGAAGAGTCGAGGATTACCCAGAGGCCCTTGGCGTGGGAAACGGGTGAGAGTGTGTAGTCATTGACAGTGATGGATAGATCTGGTAGAGGGGGAGAGCGACTACGGGGGAAGAAAACGATGAACTCAGTTTTGTCCATGTTCAGCTCGCAGAAGCGTGTGGAGAAGAAGGATGAGATGGAAGTTAGCCATAGCAGAATTTTGGATTGTAGGGAGGAGATGTCGGGGCTGGACAGATAGAGCTGGGTGTCATCAGAGTGGAGGTGGTATTGGAGGTCATGGGACTCGATGAGTTGGCCTAGGCCGAGGGTGTAAATGGAGAAGAGTTGTAGTCCCAAGACCGAGCCTTGGGAACTCCAACAGATAGGGGGTAGGACGAGGAGGAGGTGTGGGAGTGGGAGCAGGAGGAGAGATGGGAGGACAGTTCAGAATAGATGTGTTGTTCAAGTAATTTTGAGGCGAAGGGAAGGAGAGATATTGGGCGATAGTTGGAGACTGTTGCAGGGTCGAGGGGTTTTTCTTGAGGATGGGTGTGATTAGGGCGTATATGAAGGATGAGTGGAAGACACTAGTATTAAGTGATATGTTGAAGAGATGGGTTAGGGCAGGCATGAGGATTGTGGTGAGGTTAGGGATAAGGTGGAAGGGGAGTCGGTTGAGGGCTCAAGTGGAGAGGTGTGTTGCAGATGTGGGTGTTGCAGATGTTAATAGTAGGGTGTGGGTGTGAGGTATAGGCGACTGTGGGGATGTGGTGGGGGGACCAGGATTGGAGGAAATGTCGCCAGCAAGTTGGAGGAGGAGGGAGAGGGTTAGGAGGTAGGAGGTAAGGGCAGGAGAGCTTACGTTGCGGGCAGGCATGTCTGGAGACAAAGGATTGGGTGTGGAGGAAAAGTTTAGAGGAGTGGCTAGGTAGGATGGAGGGAGAGAGGGTTATTATGTTGTCAGGAGGAGGGATGGGGGGGATAGTAGGAAGTGGAGTAGGATGGGAGTAAGAGTGGAGAGAAGGGGAAACATTGCATAGGGATGTAGGATTCAGTGGGGATGAGAGGTGAAGCAGGGGGATGAGATGCAGTTGGGGATCAGGTAGAGTGGGGGGCGACAGCTGCTGCAGGGAAGAGCAGCAACGTCAGCGAGGAGGTGCAGCCGGGGATGAAAATGGAGGCGGGGATCAGGAGCAACAGGGGAACAGGTGCAGCAGGAAGGGGGATGAAATGGAGGCGGGGTCAGGAGCGACAGGGGGACAGGATGAGATGGAGGCAGGGGTCGGGATCGACAGGGCGACAAGTGCAGCAGGAAGAGTATGCAAAGTGGGTGAAGACTAATCAAGCCAAGGCAATTGCAAAGCACATGCAATGTATGTAATAAACTTGACTCCGCCTTAAAAAACACAAAAAAATTAGCATTTTACTTCCAATAATTGCACTTTAAGCAAAAATGATTGAACCCCAATTACCGTAACTACCAGAAATCTGAGAAAAATGTACAGGAGGCTATGGTCCTCAAGTATCTATCTATCTATCTATCTATCTATCTATCTATCTATCTATCTGTCTATCTATCAATCGTGTATCCATCTATTATATCTATTTACTAGTAAAAAGGCCCGATGCAATTGCATCGGGAGCGCGGTGAAATGAATTGTGTGTATAGACGCGGGTGAGTGGGTATCAGAGTATAGAGGTGAGTCTGTGGGTAGCAGAGTGTGGAGGCGGCTCTGCGGGTAGCAGAGTGTGGAGGCGGCTCTGCGGGTAGCAGAGTGTGGAGGCGGCTCTGCGGGTAGCAGAGTGTGGAGGCGGCTCTGCGGGTAGCAGAGTGTGGAGGCGGCTCTGCGGGTAGCAGAGTGTGGAGGCGGCTCTGCGGGTAGCAGAGTGTGGAGGCGGCTCTGCGGTGGAGGGGTGAGGAGAGAAACACACAGTATATACATACATACATGAGACATTGTATAGACACAGTATGCAGAGATTAGACACATTATACACACACATTACAGACAGTATAGAGACATTACACACAGTATAGAGACATTACACACAGTATAGAGACAGTATAGAGACATTACACACAGTATAGAGACATTACACACAGTATAGAGACAGTATAGAGACATTACACACAGTATAGAGACATTACACACAGTATAGAGACAGTATAGAGACATTACACACAGTATAGAGACATTACACACAGTATAGAGACAGTATAGAGACATTACACACAGTATAGAGACATTACACACAGTATAGAGACATTACACACAGTATAGAGACATTACACACAGTATAGAGACAGTATAGAGACATTACACACAGTATAGACAGACTACAGACAGTCTACAGACATTAGAGACAGTATAGACACATTACACACAGTATAAGACACACTACAGACAGTCTACAGACATTAGAGACACTACACACAGTATACACACAGTATAGAGACATTACACACAGTATACAGACATTAGACACAGTATAGAGACATTACACAGAGTATACAGAGACATTACACAGAGTATACAGAGACATTACACAGAGTATACAGAGACATTACACAGAGTATACAGAGACATTACACAGAGTATACAGAGACATTACAGTAGACTGTGTGTAATGTCTCTGTATAGACTGTGTAATGTCTCTGTATACACTGTGTAATGTCTCTGTATACACTGTGTAATGTCTCTGTGTAATGTCTGTGTAATGTAATGTATACAGAGACATTACACAGAGTATACAGAGACATTACACAGAGACATTACACAGAGTAGACAGAGACATTACACAGAGTAGACAGAGACATTACACAGAGTAGACAGAGACATTACACAGAGTAGACAGAGACATTACACAGAGTATACAGAGACATTACACAGAGTATACAGAGACATTACACAGAGTATACAGAGACATTACAGTATACTGTGTGTAATGTCTCTGTATACTCTGTGTAATGTCTCTGTATACTCTGTGTAATGTCTCTGTATACTCTGTGTAATGTCTCTGTATACTCTGTGTAATGTCTCTGTATACTCTGTGTAATGTCTCTGTATACACTGTGTAATGTCTCTGTATACACTGTGTAATATCTCTGTGTAATGTCTGTGTAATGTAATGTATACAGAGACATTACACAGAGTAAGCAGAGACATGACACACAGCAGACAGAGACATGACACACAGCAGACAGAGACATGACACACAGCAGACAGAGACATGACACACAGCAGACAGAGACATGACACACAGCAGACAGAGACATGACACACAGCAGACAGAGACATGACACACAGCAGACAGAGACATGACACACAGCAGACAGAGACATGACACACAGCAGACAGAGACATGACACACAGCAGACAGAGACATGACAGAGCAGGCAGAGACATGACAGAGCAGGCAGAGACATGACACACAGCAGAGACATGACACACAGCAGAGACATGACACACAGCAGAGACATGACACACAGCAGAGACATGACACACAGCAGACAGAGACATGACACACAGCAGACAGAGACATGACACACAGCAGAGACATGACAGACAGCAGAGACATGACACACAGCAGAGACATGACACACAGCAGAGACATGACACACAGCAGAGACATGACACACAGCAGACAGAGACATGACACACAGCAGACAGAGAGATGACACACAGCAGACAGAGACATGACACACAGCAGACAGAGACATGACACACAGCAGACAGAGACATGACACACAGCAGACAGAGACATGACACACAGCAGAGACATGACACACAGCAGAGACATGACACACAGCAGAGACATGACACAGAGCAGAGACATGACACAGAGCAGACAGAGACATGACACACAGCAGAGACATGACACACAGCAGACAGAGACATGACACAGAGCAGACAGAGACATGACACAGAGCAGACAGAGACATTACACAGAGTAGACAGAGACATTACACAGAGTAGACAGAGACATTACACAGAGTAGACAGAGACATTACACAGAGTATACAGAGACATTACACAGAGTATACAGAGACATTACACAGAGTATACAGAGACATTACAGTATACTGTGTGTAATGTCTCTGTATACTCTGTGTAATGTCTCTGTATACTCTGTGTAATGTCTCTGTATACTCTGTGTAATGTCTCTGTATACTCTGTGTAATGTCTCTGTATACTCTGTGTAATGTCTCTGTATACTCTGTGTAATGTCTCTGTATACACTGTGTAATGTCTCTGTATACACTGTGTAATGTCTCTGTATACACTGTGTAATATCTCTGTGTAATGTCTGTGTAATGTAATGTATACAGAGACATTACACAGAGTAAGCAGAGACATGACACACAGCAGACAGAGACATGACACACAGCAGACAGAGACATGACACACAGCAGACAGAGACATGACACACAGCAGACAGAGACATGACACACAGCAGACAGAGACATGACACACAGCAGACAGAGACATGACACACAGCAGACAGAGACATGACACACAGCAGACAGAGACATGACACACAGCAGACAGAGACATGACACACAGCAGACAGAGACATGACACACAGCAGACAGAGACATGACAGAGCAGGCAGAGACATGACAGAGCAGGCAGAGACATGACACACAGCAGAGACATGACACACAGCAGAGACATGACACACAGCAGAGACATGACACACAGCAGACAGAGACATGACACACAGCAGACAGAGACATGACACACAGCAGAGACATGACACACAGCAGAGACATGACACACAGCAGAGACATGACACACAGCAGAGAGATGACACACAGCAGAGACATGACACACAGCAGAGACATGACACACAGCAGACAGAGACATGACACACAGCAGACAGAGACATGACACACAGCAGACAGAGACATGACACACAGCAGACAGAGACATGACACACAGCAGAGACATGACACACAGCAGAGACATGACACACAGCAGAGACATGACACAGAGCAGAGACATGACACAGAGCAGACAGAGACATGACACACAGCAGAGACATGACACACAGCAGACAGAGACATGACACAGAGCAGACAGAGACATGACACAGAGCAGACAGAGACATGACACAGAGCAGACAGAGACATGACACACAGCAGACAGAGACATGACACACAGCAGACAGAGACATGACACACCCCAGCAGCAGGCACACTTATGACACTAACACACACCTGCAGCATGCACACTTATTACACTAACACACACACACACCCCTGCAGCAGGCACACTTATTACACACTCACACACACACAGACACAGCATCCATTACCATATCATGAAGGTCCAGATCGATATGCAGCAGGAGAGGAGGCACTGCGACCTGCAGAAACGCAGTAAGCATCTGCAGGACCTTTGAATGTAGATCACATGACAGTGAGGAAAGTGTTTGAGTTGCCGGGCTCCTACAGGCTTTCTCCTGCTTTGTACGGAGTAAATCAGTGCACAGAGCAGGAGAGAGAGGGAGAGAGGGCAGCTTGTGTGTGAGCGTCTCCTCACTGCTTCCCTCGGACACAGCAGTGGGCCGTGTCACTTGTTAAGGGCCCGGCATGTGGGCTGGTATGTCGGGTGCTGAGGCCGGGGCAGGGTAGCGCGGCTGCGGCTCGTGATGACGCTGCGCGTCATCACTCGCAGTCGCGCAAAGCATGTTGGGATTCGGCTACAGTGCCCGAATTTCCCAACTGCGGATTATATAAGTAGATTATCTATTTATCTATCTCTATATATCTATCTATATTATGTATTTATTTATACACTGTTCTTCTTCTACCGAGCCAAAACCCACACAGTGATGTCTCCAGTACTAGTGACATATTGCAGTGATGTGTAACATTTAGTTGGAGAACTTCACGTCTAACCTTACAGCTGATAGGAATTTCCCCTTCTCATAACAATATATGTGAAGCGTTCTCCTCCTCTCGTCTCCTCTTCTCTTGTCCTCCCCTCTTCTCCTGTCCTCTCCTCTTCTCCTGTCCTCTCCTCTTTCTTGTCCTCTTCTCCTCTCTTCTCTTCCTTCCTTTTCTCTGCTCCTCTTCTTCTCTTCTCTTTTCCTCTTTTCCCCTCTTCTCTTGTCCTCTCCTCTTTTCTCTTCTGTTCTCTCTTTTCGTCTTCTCTTCTCTTGTCTCTTTTCTTGTCCTCTCCTCTTCTCTTTTCCGCTTCCCTTCTCTTCTCTCTTGTCCTCTTTCTCTTCTCACTTGATGCCAAACTAGAGTAGAAGTCATTGCTCACAATGAATGGGAAATTATTACACAATAAGACTTTCCTATGAATTGGATAATTAAAAGTGAATTTAATAATTCAGAGTTTCTTCTGAAATATGTGAGTTTGTGAAATCACATACTTGATCTCTGCGCTCATCCTTAACCCTGTTTCTCATGAAACCTTTTTTTACTAGTATTCCAATGCAATGAAAAATTTTCTTTGCACATCACCTCTATTTAAAATTTCTTATCATCATATCCCTCCTCACTTATACGTCTGCAATGTAACCGACTAAATGAAATGAATGTCAATTAGAATGAAATCCTGCCACTTACTGTCACATAACATCAGCTGGATCAACTGATGGCTTATATAAAGGCGTCTCTTTATCAAGGTGCCACACAAGAAACATCTCACGATGGGTAAAACCAATGAGCTGTCTCAAGACCTTCACAACCATATTGTTGTAAAACATAGTGATGCCATTGGTTGCAGAACAATTTTTTAATCTACAGAAGGTTCCAGTGAGCACTATAGAAGCCAATCTAGAATTGGAAAAACATCATTTCATCATAAACCATCTGTGACCAAGTGCTCCCCACAAGATTTCAGACAGAGTAGTGAAAAGTTTTATCAGAAGAGTTATCCAAGAGCCAAGGACACCTGTAAAGAGCTACAAAAAGACCTAGAATCAGCAGGTACAGTTGTTTCAATGAAACCAACAAGTAATGCACTCCCCCACCATGGCCTGTATGCACGCTCCTGTATGCACGCTCCTGTATGCACGCTCCTGCATGCACGCTCCTGCATGCACGCTCCTGCATGCACGCTCCTGTATGCACGCTCCTGCATGCACGCTCCTGTATGCACGCTCCTGTATGCACGTTCCTGTATGCACACTCCTGTATGCACGCTCCTGTATGCACGCTCCTGTATGCACGCTCCTGTATGCACGTTCCTGTATGCACGCTCCTGTATGCACGCTCCTGTATGCACGCTCCTGTATGCACGCTCCTGTATGCACCCTCCGGTATGCACGCTCCTGTATGCACGCTCCTGTATGCACGTTCCTGTATGCACACTCCTGTATGCACGCTCCTGTATGCACGCTCCTGTATGCACGCTCCTGTATGCATGCTCCTGTATGCACCCTCCGGTATGCACGCTCCTGTATGCACGCTCCTGTATGCACGCTCCTGTATGCACGTTCCTGTATGCACAATCCTGCATGCATGCTCCTGTATGCACGCTCCTGTATGCACGCTCCTGTATGTACGCTCCTGTATGCACGCTCCTGTATGCACGCTCCTGTATGCACGCTCCTGTATGCATGCTCCTGTATGCCCGCTCCTGTATGCACGCTCCTGTATGCATGCTCCTGTATGCACGCTCCTGTATGCACGTTCCTGTATGCACACTCCTGTAACACGCTCCTGTATGCATGTTCCTGTATGCACACTCCTGTATGCACGCTCATCACGCAAGACTCCATTGCTGAACAAAAAGCAGGTACAAGAGCGTTTAAAGTTTGCTCAACAACATTTAGACAAGTCTGTGAAATACTGGCAAACATAACCTGGTCAGATGAGACCAAAATCAAACTATTTTGATGCCATAATACACCATGTTTGGAGGCCAAAAGGCAAATCAACTAAAAAAACAACAACATTGAAGTGTGGAGGTGGCGATCATCATGGTGTGGGGATGATTTTCAGCATATGACTCTTGCAAACTTCAGATAATTGCAGGAAGGATGAATGGACAAATGTACCGACACATTCCTGATAATCTGCTGCATCTACCAGGATGATGAGGATGAAATGAGGGCGGACATTTCTCAAGATAATGATCCCAAACACCCAGCCAAGGAAATGACCGAGCCGATCACCGGAGCTGAATCCTATAGAAAATGTCTGGAAGGAACTAAAGCTCCGAGTTCATAGAAGGATCCACAGGACCTGCAGGAGGTGAGGAGTGTCTGTGTGGAAGAATGGGCCAAAATCCACCTGAGCAATGCAGGGACCAGTGTCTCCATACAGGAGGTGTCTGGAGCTTCATCACCAACAAAGGCTTATGTATGAAGAATTAAATCAATTTCAGAAACCTGTTCAGTACTTTTTCCTTGTGTTATTTCTCATTATTATACATAATTTAATTTATGGACATCTATGGTTCAATTTCTTTGACTGTGAGTATGGGATGGGTTGTTACTGACCTCTTGTGAGAAAATCATGTCAATAGCATCTTTTGAAATATATTATTTTCTACAAAATTGGTGATGTATTTATTGCCCTTATTTATGTCTTATGTACGGTATATTCTAAGTGACCGAGTAAAAAGTTCAAAGAAGTCACTTTATATATTCAATTTTTGGAGGTGACGTGAACAAAAAGCAGCAATATATAGTCATATACAGTATATACACAATATATATATATATATATATATATAGACTTTTAATGCCATAGGTCAGAATACTGTCAAGTTAATATTAGTTTTATCCTTTTTGTGTTTCTTGCACTTATTTTTTTATTTTTAGTCCATTATTGACTTTAGCAGAAGATACACCGATTAAATATTTACCACACTGCATTATTCCTGCTTGACTCTGACAGACATCCTATGTAGCCATACTTCTGTCATGTCCTAGGCTACACTGTTATATGTTGATTATCGGGGCGCTTGCTGTGGGGGTGGTATATATATCACCAGTCCCAGGCTGAGAATATATATATATATATATATATATTCATATATAAATAAATATATATACATATATATACATATCTATTATATAATTGCGAATGGGTTTTTTGCCCCTTCTGAGTCCGCTCGCGCTGCGAGTCAGTGTCGTCATGTGGATACGCCCGAAGCATTGGCCGCGCAGCGGCCATTGCGAGCAGTTCTAAGGCGACTCGCTATGCCCGCGCAGCGGGCATGGCGAGTCGCCTTAGCAGCGCGAAGCATTGGCCGCGAAGCGGCCATTGCGAGTCAGAGACTCGCTCTTCTAGAATCCCGATGCATGTGCATCGGGCACCCAGCTAGTATATATATATAAACCTCCGGACCATCACTGTCAAAGTTCCCTAATAGAACAAGAACAAAGTGCTGCCACCAGTTCTTTATAAAGGTACCGTCACACAGGGAGATATCGCCGGCGATGTTGCCGGCGATCGCGGGAGTGCGCATCCCTGACAACATTGCCGGGGAGATGTCAGACTGAGCAACTTACCGGCGATGTCGCCGGCTAGTTGCTGCGGCTATTGCTCGCTGGGTTGCTGGGCAACCCAGCGAGCGATAACTCGCAATGTGGGAGATAGGCGGAATCGCCCGCAACATTGCAGGTTGCCGCGTTACACAGGGCGATCAAGCATGATCGCCTGACCAACATCGCCAGGTTTCCCAACATTGTTGGGAAACCTGGCGATGTTACTCAGGCGATTTTTCCCCTGATTATCGCCCTGTCACACGAGGCAACTCTTCGGCGATGTCGCCGCAACCTGACCACGCCCTCAGTTGCCGGCAACATCGCCGGCGATATGTCCCTGTGTGACGGTACCTTTAGACATAAGCCTGGTCCATTAAAAGGCTTGTAATGGGTCAGTATGAAACCAACCCCAGGTAGTAATACTAAACCAGCGCTTGGACATGGGACTCGGGGATCGAGATAAAAGAACACCCCAGGATTAAATTTTATATTTAATCACTGTTCGGCTCACTAGAATAATAACAATATATGCACAATGAATATATAGGTATTATAGTAAGTTTTTCAAATAAAAGGTAGCTGTATAGAGAGGTAAATGCAGTCACATGTAATCGGTTACTGGATTCTTGTTTCTGTTTTGGTCGCTGGCTCGGCACAAGGGGGGCGCTGTTGAGCCAGGCTATATACAAGGTTACTTCCAACACAGTACATGACAATGTAACTTCCCCCGAATAAGAACTACAACTAAATTACAGTCAGTGACTTTTCACTACTAGGCTGTTCACTACATCTACACCCTCGGGTTATCCTACAATCCTCTCCTCTGACTTCTGAGATGAAATATTCCCCAAAGCTATGATTTCTCATAACTTCTCCAGGAGGTCTGAGAGGAACGGTTCTGGTACCATCAGATCCCGCTGGATCTTCTCTATGCCGGAGATCAACATCATTTCTGTAGCTGGCTTCTGCTAGTTGTTCTCTGTTCTCTGTAGCTCCCTATCTTGGGATGCTGGAACAGATCAAGACCCATGTATGCGTGTATATAGGCAATGGCGTAACGTCAGGCCCAGGGGCCCGATGCGAAAGCTCCAACGGGGCCCCAAGTATTGGAAATCTTGAATAGCATTAGCCTTTCTCTATAGGCCAAAGGGACTTTTGGGGCCCCCCTAGGCTGCAGGGCACAGGTGCAATCGCAACCCCTGCACCTACTGTAGTTACGCCCCTGCAGATAGGTCTTGTGAGTTCGGGAATATAATTGGTGCGAGTTTGGGATATTGGGTATTTTCATCATTTGGAATAATTTTCCGACACCAGTGAGTCTAGTGAGCTCCCTTTGAGGCTCGGCACTCTTCATGAGGCATTTCCAACCAGAGATATGGTATCATAGCTTCTTAATTACATTTCGTCACCTCAACCTCTTCTACTGGACATAGCACCCTTAGTTTAATAAAAAAATGACACCTATCTTTCTGCCAGTAGATGAGGCATTTGGTTTCTGAAAGACCCTAAAGAATAGAGTGCAGAAGTGAAAGCTAATTAGGTGCAGGAACAGATGTGAAACTATCTATGACTCATAACTATAGAAATATTGGGGACTTACGATTGCTTGATTGATATGTCAGAATATATCCCATATTCTTCACACTGTTATGTCATGTTTCAGACAATGCTGATTTGTTTTTTATACCTCCTGGTATTTGGCATAGACAAAAATTTATTGATAAAGTCATATGTGGAATAAATGTGTTTTTGATGCATTTCCGCAGCTGAAACGCTCTTAAAATGCACGTGTTCTGCATTTTATGCAAGTCTTTGGGGAACATAAAACTCAGCGTACTCGCAGGAGAAATTGAACATGTATCACAGGTCAGTTTACACCAAGTAATAAAGGAAGCACAGCGGGCAGTAGATATCTCTAAATCCATCCACTTTGCTGGAACTTCTCTTGGTGAGGTTTTGACGCTGTATATTTTCACCACATCAAATAAATATAAGAAAAAACTTACAAAAACTCACTACAGGTATATAGTCTAAGAGCATACCATATAGGCAGACCTGGGGGATCTTGTTGAGACCCTGGTTCTGGCAACGACAACACCCCTCCCCACTCCCTACGATCATATTACCAGTGAACTGACTGGATGATAGAGGGAGGTATCTCCCTAGATAAATAGATAAATACATAGACGATAGATATAGATAGTTATGAGAAAGATAGATAGATAGATAGATAGATAGATAGATAGATAGATAGATAGATAGATAGATAGATAGATAGATAAATAGCGCTAGGTCCAGAAATATTTGGACAGTCACACAATATTTGCCATTTTAGCTGGTTACCAAAACATACTCAAGATACAGATATATAATCAATCTGGGCTTAAAGTACAGACTCTCAGTGTTAATGTGAGGCTATTCACACCCTAATTGGAAGGTATTACAGCTCTTTAGCATGTAGCTGCCACTTTTTTAAGAGACCAAAAGTAATTGGACAATTATCTCAAAATTTCTTCAGCGGACTTTATGTGCATTTCCCTCATTCATATATCAATTAAACACAGACAAAAGGTCTGGAGCTGATTCCAGGTGCAGCATTTGCATTGGAAGCTGTTGCTGTGAACCCACAGCATGCAGTCAAAGGAACTCTCAATGGAAGAGAAACAGAGCATCATTAGGCAGTAAAAAAGTCACAGGGGGGCGTACATGGAACAGCTACAGGTAAATTAAAGACAAGCCCTGGCAATTTGATTGATAGGTGCTCTGAGCAGAGAATGTAGCTGTGCTGTGCTCGACCCTGAAGACCTGCAGGTCCCGGGAAGAAATACGGTAAGTTCATTTTCTCCCAGCAATAACACTTTCAGTAAGGTGGCTGGCCAGCATTGTAACATTATTTACCTGCAGATCAATAGCAGTGTCCAAGGTGACAGGTTTCCTTTTGAGATAGTTTAACACTGCACAAGCAGCTGACTGCAGTCAGATTAGATGTCAATTTAGGCTTTTTTTGCACCATGATGTTACGTCCTGTGTTATGGTAAACTTAGCGCTACATGTAAATTTCTATACCTATATATTTCTATAGACGGCTCACGGGTAGATGAGATCTTCACCATTTCTGATTCTCAGACAAAGCAGTGTGGAGCGAGTGAGCCGCCTGTGCAATGTAAAGAATGCATCTCAAGAGCCGCGTGAAGGACACTTACCAAGTACAAGGAGCGTGCAGACAGTTTGAAGAGCAAGTTAGTATTTAAAACACATGTATGGTACGCCGCAGATGTAGCAGAGGTAAAACCTGTCATTTAAAGGGTTTTTTCCCCTATACAATCCTGTGGATTTGTGATAAATCTATGATTGCTGGGGCCCATGTGCTGTCGAGGACGGCTGATTAGAGCAGTGGGGCTCCTTAGATTTTTATAAGACTCAATAGTTTTACAACCTTTACAAATATCTGTATATATTTTTGAAAATTGAATGAATGCAAATACCCTAATATTAGGATAGTATTTACTCCGAGACCATTTATAGAGATAGGGCTAGGGTAAGTCTTCGGGTTAGTGGTAGGATTTAAGATGGGGTAAGGACTAGGTTTTAAGTGGGGTTATGGCTAGGGTTAGTTTTAGGATTAGAGCTAGGGTAAGGACAGGGTAGGTTAGGTTAAGGTTACGCTGAATTAGGGTTAGTGCTAGAATCTTGCCTAGGGTTTAAGATAGCTTTATGGCTAGGGTTAAAGTGTTTATGGCTAGGGTCTAAGTGTTAATAGTAGGTTTTAAACAGGGATATGGCTAAAGTTAGTGGTGGGTATAAACTATGGTTAGAACTAGATTTTAAGATGGGGTTAGGGCTTTGGATATTTTTAGGCTAAGGGATAGGTTTAGTGTTGGGAAAGGACAAGGGTTGGGTCTAAGATTATGGCTAAAATTAGAATTAATGGTAGAGTTTTGGCTAGGGGTTAAACTTAGTTTAGGGCTAGGGTTAGTGTTGAGGCTAGAGGTACCGTTTCGACTACGGATAGGGCAAGGTTGGTCTTAGGGTTAGTGGTAGGGTTTAAGCTAGGGTAAGGACTTGGTCTTATGCTGGAGTTGAGGCTCGGGTTATTTTTAGGAATAGGATTAGGGTTAGTGTTGGGACAGGACAAGGTTTGGGTCTGAGATTATGCCTAGAATTAGAGTTAATTATAGAGTTTTGGCTAAGTTTAAACTAATCTTAGGGCTAGGGTTAGTCTCAAGGTTAATGGTACTATTTCGGCAAGGGAAAGGGCCAGGTTAGTCTTACGGTTAGTGGTAGGGCTTAAACTAGGGTAAGGATTAGGTTTTAAGTAGGGCTTAGTTTAAGATTTAGGCTAGGAAAGGACAATGGTTGAGTCTGAGATTATGGCCAAAATTAGAGTTATTGCTAGAGTTTTTATTAGGGTTTAAGCTAGGTTTAGAGCTACAGTTAGTCTTAATGTTAGTGGTAGCGTTCGGCTAGGGCCAGGGCCAGGTTAGTCTAAGGGTTAGTGGTAGGATTTAAACTAGGGTAAGGACTGGATTTTAAGATAGGCTTAGGGCTAGGGTTAGTCTGAGTGTTAATAGTAGGTTTTAAGCTAGGGCAATGGTTAGTGGTAAGTATTAACTCAGGTTAGGACTTGGTTTTAAGATGGGGTTAGTGCTAGGGTTCCTTTTAGGATTATAGTTATTGCTAGGACAGGAAAAGGGTTGGGTTAGGTTATGCTAGAATAGAGTTAAGATAGGGTTTGGCTAGGATTAAGCTAGGTTTAGCTCTAGGGTTAGTTTTAAGGTTAGTTGTAAGATTTTGGTTAGGGATAGGGCAAGGTTATTCTTAGGGTAAATGGTGGGTATAAACTAGAGTTAGGTGATAAAATGGGATAGGGGTATTTTTAGGATTAGGGTTAAGACTAGGATTAGGACAAGACATGGGTTGGGTCTGAGTTTAATGCTAGAATTAGAGTTAATGCTTTTGGCTAGGATGTAAACTATGCTTAGGGCTAAGGCTATGGTTATTCTTATAGTTATTGGTCGGGTTTACTCTAGGGATACGGCTAGATTAGTCCTAGGGTTAGTGAGGGGTACAAACTAGGGTTAGGTTTTAAATTGGGATTAGGGCTAGGATTATTTTTAGGAGTAGGTTAAGGTCTAGCATTAGGACAAGGGTTGGGTCTGAGGTTTTGGCTAGGATTAGCGTTAGTGCTAGAGTTTTGGCTAAACCCTGGTTTTAATCAAGGTTTAGGGCTAGGGTTAACATTAGGGTTAGGGATGGGTATAGGGTGTAAACTAGGGTTAGGGCGAGGGTTACTATTAGGGTTAAGGTTAAACTATGACAAGGCTTATATAATATCTACGTAAAAAATGTAGAGCTTTTTATTTTTAAAATGTTATCTATCTATCCCTCTATTGAAATAAAAATTGTGACTTTTGTCATTTTCACACAACTATCTCCCTTCTACACCAAAATGGCAGAGCTGGGGCATGAACAGGGGTGTGTCCCATGGCTCATCTAATTCATAAAAAGCCGTGGCATTCCTTATTCCAGAAATCCTACTCCAGTCAGTCATGCGCCTCTTCATGAATCAGGAGCATCTGACTCCATCATGCCAGCAGTGATAATCACCTGCTAATAAAACACTGATTATATTGAATCTACAGTACACAGCCTAATAAGTAACACATCACTGGAGTCAGGGCCTTATAACTTTTAAAAAGTTGCCATTCATGAATCACCTGAAAAAACACTTGGAAACTCCACAAAATCGGACATAAAAAACATGAAAACACATATACAGAATAGACTAGAAACTGCAAACTAAACATAATTGAAAAACATAATGAATAGGGTCCTGCGTATTTACATAGTCCACAGTAAGTACAAGTCTCTTTTTGCACTTTTTTCGGCCCCCTCCCCTCTCATTTTCGTGCAACCGCAAATTACACAACTTCAACTACTAACAACAATACGACTCCTTGTTTTCATAAGTACAAACTTCACGTCAAATCTCCAGACGCTGAATAAATGTGAATCCTGACTTTACATAAAACACATGTGCGGATAATTCTGTCTGCACGGTAAAAAGATCACAATCCGTGTAATCACTGCCAAAATCCGCAGTAACACAGGGGTTAATCACCCAGATGTGAAGCGCTGAACGCCTCTGTGCCCAGAGCCACCACTCATCGCGCCTGGAGCTGCCGCTCATCACCCCCGGAACCACCGCTCATTGTCCCCAGAGCCTCCACTCGTTGTGCCTGGAGCCGCTGCTCATCTCCCCCGAGCCGCCGCTCATTGCCCCCCAGAGCCACCACTCATTGCCCCCAGAGCCGCCGCTAATTGCCCCACGAGCCGCGGCTCATTGCCCACAGAGCTGCCACTCATCGTGCCTGGAGCCGCTGCTCATCAACCCTGGAGCCGCCTTTCATTGTCCCCAGAGCCGTCACTCATCGCCCACAGAGCCGTCACTCATCGCGCCTAGAGCCACTGCTCATTGCCCATCACCCCTGGAGCCGCTGCTCATTGCTCCAGAGCCGCCACTCATCCCCTCAGAACTGCTGCTCATCGCCCCCAGAGCAGTCACACATTGCGCCTGGAGCCACTGCTCATTGCCCTTAGAGCCGCCGCTCATCACCCCTGGAGACGCTGCTCATCACCCAGGAGCCGCCGCTCATCACCTCCAGAGCCGCCGCTCATCACCTCCAGAGCCGCTGCTCATTGCCCCTGGAACCGCTGCTTATCATCCCCAGAGCCACTACTTATCGCCCACGGCACAGCGTCAGACACTGAGGAGGATCAACAATCACTTGGTTGAAGCGCAGAACTTACCTGAAGCAGGTGGTCAGCTCCCCTGTAGACTTCAGACACGGGTACTTAGTGGTGGTGACTTTGTTCTCTGAACAGACCTCCCTACAAGAACCAAACAAGAGTCAAAAGAGGGACCAGAGAGGAACATCTGAAAATAAAGATTGGTGTTTGGGCGACTTTTCTTTACACATATAAAGCGCCATGGAATTAATGGCGCTATAATAATAGTGAATAAATAATAATAAACGATTGCTTAAAGCGTCGCTCCTGTGTTGTTATTTGCCCGCTAGAATGCTGCTTTAAATCTAAGCTCTCTGTCCCGGTTCATCTTAAAGTGTTTTTATCCTTTTCCAGCACCGCTCCGGTCTGTCTCCGACGATTTGTGACCTTCCAGCGGATCCAGTGTTTCATAGAGGTGTCGGAGGTCACAACTCAACACAACTCTACGAGAGTCTCATTCTGGTCTCATCTTGACCTCAACCCTTCCTTGTTCTGGCCTCATTCTGGTCTAATCTTTGTCTTGTTCTAGCCTCATACTGACCTCATCCTTTCCTTGTTTTGGCCTTGTTCTAACTTGGTCTTGGCCTCGTTCTGACCTCATTCTTTCCTTGTTCAGGCCTCATTCCTTCCTTGTTCTGGCATCATTCCAACCTCATTTTGGATTCATTCTAACTTCGTCCTGGCTCATTCTGGCCTCATCATAGTCTCATTCTGGCTCGATTTTGGCCTTGTTCTAACTCCGTTCTAGTCTTGTTCTGATCTCGTTCCAGCCTCTTTCTGGCCTCGTCCTGATCCATCCTTTCCACGTCCTAGTCTTGCTCTGGCCTCGTCCTGGCCTCATTCTGACCTCATTCTAGTTTTGTCCTGGTTTCGTTTTGGCCTTGTTCTGGTCTCGTTCTAACCTCTTTTTGGTGCCGTTCTGACCTCGTTTTGACCTCATTCTGACCCCATTCTGACCTTGTTCTGGTCTCATCTTAGTCTCATTCTGGCCTTGTACTGACCCCATTCTGACTTTGTTTTGGCCTTGTTCTGACCTCATTATGACCACACTCTGGCCTCGTTCCAGCCGCATTCTGGCCTCGTTCTGCCTACATACTGACCTTCTCTTGGCCTCATCCTGGCTTCATACAGGGCTAGTTGTGGCCTCATTCTGGCCTCGATCTGGCTCTCATAGAGTTGCCTTGAGCTCTTGTGACCTAAATTCTGGCTTCCGGACAGTGAGAGGTTACAGACACAAGATGGTGGCGCACTGTTGTGTGTCAGTAAGAGGTGAAGTCACCCAAGTTGAGTGTATGATCGGGAGAAGGGTGTTTACATTTAAAGGGCCACTACAGCTGTGAAAAAAACAAAGTGCTGGAGTTGTGCTTTAACAAAAGCTTATACTGGGATCGTGGTAGGAATGGAGTAATTGTAGCATACACTCCTTTCCTGCAGCATTTATGGAACTACTGGTCCCCTTTGAAAGTGACATTTAGGTAATGTGCAGATAAAGTTGTTTTTTAGATGTTCAAGGATTCCTAAAGGAAACAACATGAGGAATTGCTCCTTTTTTAGGCATTTTTTTTGGGTGGATTCCACTTGGAATCCGTCTAGAGAGGTGCTGCGAGGACGAAGTGCACAGGAATGTAAAAGACAACATTGCTGTGCACGTGTTTTAGTTTCTTCTTTTAGCTTCTGCATAATTCAGGAGCTGAGACGCGGAGAAGTTACGTTCATTCTCTGGGCGGCTTCATCTGGAAGACGCTCTCTACAAGGCTGGAGTAACATGACCCTATGCCTTGAGGAAAAACTGACCATTTATGCTAATCAGAGTGTGATCCATTTTTCTCGGATGTGGAGAAAATAGAAAATTCCATCTCCCCCATTCTGTTAGAGCGTGAAAAGCTTGAATGACCGAGTGCGATACAATTTACAGAGGCAAACCGTGCAAATCTTACATGTGCACTGCCTTATTGAATAACGTTGTTCTGGGCGCTGTCCAATTTTTTGCTGTATCGCACTCGACCCAAAAATACAGTCATCTGCCTGAGCTTTAATAGAAAATATAGGAAAACGACGTCTTCCTAAAGCAGCTTTGGGAAAAGACACTCCGGTGGATTAAACACGCTGTGTGCACGTACCTATGCGGGGTGACCTGTGATTTCTACCGGTGGCTTCCGCTTGGAAGCTTCCATTACTTTATATACGGTATGTCATTTTTAAAAAAGGCAAAAGACATTCAAAGAGACATCAGAAAAGATGCTATAAAGAAAACACCACCGGCGTAAACACTATGCGGGTACACCAGCATCTACAAGACCTCCGTGTATGTATATACCACATCTTTTTCAAGTGAAGTCTGCTTAAATTGCACCTGTCATCAGTTTTGGGTACTATAAACCCTGCCCACCACTGTAACATGATGTAATTGGGGTTCCTGTAACCACTTTATATCCCCAGGTGCCCCCCTGCATACCCCAGAAAATGACTTTTATACTGTATGCTAATTGCTTTTTAAGGGTCATATGGGGGCCTGCAAATTGCAGTCATCGCCGCCATGCTGCATGGAAAACCCACCCTGCTCCACGCCAAGACCGCCACGCTGCATGGAAAACCCGCCCCGAACCATGCCAACACCGCTCGGCTACATGGAAAACCTGCCCTGATCCACGCCAGCACCGCCCCCCTGCATGGAAAACTCACCCCACTCCACACCAAAACCGCTTCACTCCATGTAAAACACGCCTCGCTCCATGCCAACACTGCTGCATGGAAAACCTGCCCCTCACCAACACTGTTCTGCTGCATGGAAAACCTGCCCCGCCCCTCACCAACACTGTTCTGCTGCATGGAAAACCTGCCCCGCCCCTCACCAACACTGTTCTGCTGCATGGAAAACCTGCCCCGCCCCTCACCAACACTGTTCTGCTGCATGGAAAACTCACCTCGTTCCATGCCAAACCCGCCCCACTGCATGGAAAACCTGCCCCACTCCTCACCAACACCGCCCCGTTACATAGAAAACCCAATCCGCTCTATGGCAACACCACCCCACTGCATGGAAAACCTGCCCCGCTCCCTACCAACAACACCCCACTGCATGGAAAACCTGTTCCACTCCATGCCCAACACCGCCCCACTGCAAGGAAAACCCATCCTGCTCTACGCCAACATCCCCCCCCACACTGCATGGAAAACCCACCTCTCTCCATGCCAATACCACCCAGCTACATGAAAAACACCCTGCCCCACGCCAACACTGCCCTGCTACATGGAAAACCCGCCCCACTCCATGCCAACATCACCCCGCTGCATGGAAGACCCACCTCGCTCCACTCCAAAATCGTTCTGCTGTATTGAAAACTTGCCTCGCTCCTCGTCAGCATCTCCCTGCTACATGAAAAACCCACCCTGCTCTATGCTAACACCACTTCACTGCATGGAAAACCTGCTTTGCTCCTCACCAACACCACCCCGCTGAATGGAAAACTTGCCCAGCTCCACACCAACACTGTTCTGCTGCATGGAAAACCCACCCCACTCCATGCCAACATCGCCCCACTGCATGGATAATCTACCCCGCTCTACGCCAACACTTCCCCCCTGCATGGAAAACCCACTTCGCTCCACGCCAACACCACCTCGCTTCATGGAAAACCCGCCCCTCCTGAGTATATGCAAGCAAATGATATAGTGACGTATTTCACAAGTCTTGCGCCTGCGCAGGGTTGCGCCTCACTGTGCCCTATTGAACAGACAGTGATACCACTGCGCAGGCAAAAGACTTCAGGCACTGTGCAGCTGATGAGACCGAAGTCTCGTACCTGTGCTGTGGAATCACTAGCTGTTCATTAGGGCACAATGAGGAGCACAAACGGCGCAGACTCCAGACGTGGGAATGACGTTGCTGTCATTCACTTACATACAGTCAGGAGGCGCAGGGTTTTCCATGCAGCAGGGTGGTGTTGGCGTGAAGTGGGGCGGGTTTTCTATGCAGTGGGTGGCTCTAACATCAGTGTGCCGCACCCCATATGACCCTTAAAAGGCAAATTACCTTACAGCCTGGGACAGAGTAAAAGTTGTTTTCTGAGGTATGCAGGGGGACGTCTGGGGATAAAAGGGGTTGGGTTACAGGAACCCCAAGTACATCATGTTAATGATGGTGTACAACCCCCAAAACTGGTGACAGGTTCCCTTCAAAGCTCTGTGCACACCATGAGTTTTTAGTGAGTTTTTGATGCTGCGCTGTTTCAGAAAGGCAACGTCTTACAATTTCAGTAAAAGTGGATGTGATTTATAGAGATCTCCTGCCCTCTGTGCTTCTATTTTACTCACCATAAACTGACCTTCGGTGAAAAAGCATCAACTGATCATTTTGAGTACTGAGCACCCAAGCATGGTAGTGCCCCGAGCATGGAAGTGCCCTGAGTATGGAATGCACCGAGCATGGAAGTGCCCCGAGCATGGTGGTGCCCTGAGCATATGGTAGTGCCCTGAGCATGGTAGTGCCCTGAGCATGGCAGTGCCACGAGTATGGTAGTGCCCCAAGCATGGTAGTGCCCCGAGCATGGAAGTGCCCTGAGTATGGAATGCACCGAGCATGGAAGTGCCCCGAGCATGGTGGTGCCTGAGCATATGGTAGTGCCCTGAGCATGGTAGTGCCCTGAGCATGGCAGTGCCACGAGTATGGTAGTGCCCCAAGCATGGTAGTGCCCCGAGCATGGAAGTGCCCTGAGTATGGAATGCACCGAGCATGGAAGTGCCCCGAGCATGGTGGTGCCCTGAGCATATGGTAGTGCCCTGAGCATGGTAGTGCCCTGAGCATGGCAGTGCCACGAGTATGGTAGTGCCCCAAGCATGGTAGTGCGCCGAGCATGGTAGTGCCTCGAGCATGGTAGTGCCCTGAGCATGGAAATGCTTCAAGCATGGTAGTGCCCCGAGCATGGAAGTGCCTCGAGCATGGTAGTGCCCTCAGCATGGTAGTGCCCTGAGCATGGTAGTGCCCTGAGCATGGCAGTGCCCCGAGGCATGGTAGTGCCCTGAGCATGGTAGTGCCTTGAGCATGGTAGTGCCCTGAGCATGGAAGTGCCCCAAGCATGGAAGTGCCCCGAGCATGGAAGTGCCTTGAGCATGGTAGTGCCCCGACCATGGTAGTGACTCGAGCATAGTAGTGCCCTGAGCATGGTAGTGTGCCCAAGCATGGAAGTGCCTCGGGCATGGTAGTGCCCTGAGCATGGTAGTGCCTCGAGCATTGTAGTGCCCTGAGCATGGAAATGCCTCGAGCTGGTAGTGCCCTGAGCATGGAAGTGCTCCAAGCATGATAGTGCTCGCTCATCACTAGTCACCACCCAAAATTTCTTTATGCCGCTTGCCTATATTTTATCATTTGATAGCAGCATAAATTGTGTGACCATAGTAGCAGAATTTCAATTTCAAATATCTTATATTGTCAGAAAAAATCTTAAAGGGGTGTAAAAGATTAAAAAAACACAACTGCTAATGTTTCTGAAACAGCACCACATGTGCCCATAGGCAGTGTCTGGTATTGCAGGTGATGTACAGTAAATGGAGCCAATACCAGACACAGCCCATGGACGAGAGCTCTGCTGCTTCTGGCGAAACAAACAAAACTTGTTTTCCTGATCTCAGACCGGTGTCTCCATGGGGAATGTAAGAATATAGTCCAAGTGCAGTTACAATGTGGTCACAAGGAAAATATAGATGTTATTGTACCTGTTATAAAGGTATAAAGAGCTGACGGGCGGTTTATTACTGGTTTTCTATGACACAGAATGGGACTGTAAACTCCATAGAGAACAGGGATGATGGGGGTGTTCACACAATGGACTGAGAAAAAGTGATTATCATGGTAAAGTGATCAGGTGATAAAGCTGAAGGAGGTTACAGCTCAGGACCAGCAATGTCAGGTCAGGTGAGCCGGATCACTCCCAGGATGAATGCGGGATGTCGGAAACGTCACGGAACTTCCAGCAGATTGTGTCTGCGGGGGGCTGAACCCCAAAACATTCATTTGCCTTATATTCAGTGCGATTTTTCCTATACACCGTCGTAGGAAACAAAATGTGCCATCCTGCCAATTTTTTACCTTTATGAATTGCAATTTTTTATTTATTTAGCAGAAAAAAAAAACCTTAAACTATGAAAATTTATTTAATGAGATTTATTTTAATTCCCTCCTTGAACCCTTTAAAAAAAATAAATAATAATTATAAAATATGTATAAATATTATTTTAATTCATATTTATATTTTAAAGGTATATATATTTTAAAATATAAATTTAATTTTTATCAATTTCCAAAGGGTATATATTTTTATTTATTTATCTTTTACATATATATTTCTATTAATTTTCAAAATGTTGTGGGTATATATATTTTTAAATATGATATATTATTATATATTGTTATTATATTATTAATATATATTATATTACTTTTCAAAATTCAAAGGGAATATATATATATTTTTTTTTTAATCTATTGTATATATGTATATATATACATATATAATAGATTAAAATATATAAATATATTCACTTTAAATTTTTTAAATTAATAATATATATAAAATAAGTCAATACTATATACGATTCCCTTTAAATTCTGAAAATTAATAATAGATATATAAAATAAATTAAAAAAAAAAAATATACCGTATATATATTCCCTTTGAATTTTAAAAATGTATACAAATAATATACATATATAAAAGATAAAAATATAATATATAATAATAACTATTATTATTATTAGCATTAATTATTATTATAGCACCATTAATTCCTTGGCACTTTACATGTGAAGTGGTACAATAGACAAGTACCCTTTCAATTTTGAAAATGAATAAACTATATATATATATATAATATATATATATATATATATATATATGTATACCATTAGAATTTTGTAAATGAACTATATATATATAAAATAAATAAGAATATATATTGTATACTGAATTTTGATAGCTGATATATTGTAATATATATATATATAATATCCTTTACATTAGAAAATTAATAAAAATGATAGAAGTGTATGTTATATATATATATATATATATATATATTATATATATATATATAGCATATAAGGTAAAATTTAAAAATGTATAAATATATATACCCTCTGAATTTTTAATATTTTAGCAAAATATATATTGTTATATTTAGAGAAGTGTGAAAATATAAGGGAATGAGGGGAACATAAGATGATGGATAGGGCTTGTTACTTTTTGAGCATCTGAGCCTACTGCAACCATCCCAGAGAGGGAAGGGTGAATCAGATGCAATAACCTGAGATGCCCTGTGCAGAACCCAAGAGTTGTGTTATCATCAGGAAAGGTCATGGCAGGAGACCCCTCACCTGGAGGAGGTGACAATCCATCAAAGCTCCACTGGATACAAATGAGAAGTGTATAGGTAACCTGAAGGCACCCACCTGTCTGATTCCACCTCCTCCCTGTATGTCCAAGCCAGTCCCAGGGACACAAGCAGCAGGAGGCAGCCCAGGCATAGGCAGATCCTCTGGGCACCTCTCTCACACATTGCCCCCTCCTTGCCCAGCTGTGTGAAGTCTTCTGTTCTCACCCCCAACGACTTCAGCTGATCTTCAGCCTCTCTTGTCTTCCAACATGCGCTGGACACCACCAGGGATGAGCTACAGGGGGCGCTCGGGAGACGGTAAGAGTGTAATGTAGCAGAAGTGTTGAGGTTCAGAGAGAAGGAAGCACAAGTCAGACTATAGCTGTGGCTGCTCAGCCTGGTGTATAATATTGGAGGTGGAGCTCTAAATGCAGATCTCAGACCTCTGGAAGACAAGTGAAGGACACTGGAAGTCTCACACACGGTCCCAGAGCCGCTCCTGGCTGCGCATCCAGGACAGCAGTTCTCTTTCTGGTCCGCTCTCTACTCGCGGTAGACCTTCTTTGGAGCGCGATCTCCTTGATTTTTCTTGCTGCAGATCTGAAGTTTTGGAGCTTGGCTGGAGGTGCTCGCAGAATTTCTCAAGGTCTTCTTGACCTTTTCTAGTTACAGAGCCTACTTGGAAAACTGATTCCTTGCAGATTTTATCTTTGGAGCTTGGTCCTGTCTTGTAGTAAATCTCCTGGGGGTCTTCTTGATTCGACTGGATTCATCTCTGGACTTTCTAGTGTGAGTTGTGAGGATCTTCTCTGTGATCTCTGTTCAGTTTTCTCTCCTATGATCTCCCATGGATCCTCTGTAGACCCTTCGCCCCCATAAGGCACTGATGTGTGATCATGTATGTATGTGACACCTCAGCAGAGTCAGTGTCCACTGCTCCCTGTCATCCTGCTTCTCCTTGCCTCTGTGTTGCTCCTCAAGGTGGGATTGATTTCATGCTTTCATGTGACAGGTTTGGATTGTAAACCTTGTGGGATGTTTTCTTTCTCCCCCCTTTTTTTTTTGCACAGAGGTTGAGTGATCAGAGAGGGAGGGGGCTGAGCTTGGTATGTCATCTACTAACCTCCTCACAGGGGGGGGTGTATGACTCCTGCATCTGGATGGTAACATAATAATCAGTATCTGTCTTTTCCTAGTATTCTACAAAGTATCTGGAAATGTTGCACATTGCAACAAACCCTCTACATGAGGGGCGGACAGATCATTGGTGCAGCAGGGCAGCTGCACAGGGGCCCAAGAGGTGAGGGGGCCCATAGTCACCCACAAATCAGGTGAAATTGTGCATTTTGATGAACCTTTGGGCTCTTATATTGTTCGTGCACAGGGGCCCCTTTCTGTCTGTGGCCGCCATCGCTCTACATGAACCTGATAGTCACTGGCTAACAGCTACATTGTGACCACTACAACCAGGAGAACCGGATCTGTTTCTGTATTCATTTTTGTTTTTTATTATTATTTTATAAATTCATTTAGTGAGACCTATTTTCTTTTTTTTTTTCCTTCAATTTATTTTATTTATTTTTTTATATCGGGGCATTTTTTTGTGGGACGAGCTACAGTTTTGACCCCAATCATTTAAAAGTATATATGTACAACGACATTCCAAATTAAGTGTTTAAAAGGTAAAAATAACAATGCTGCCGTTATTTTAGGGGTGGATGGGGGGGTGAGTTTTTAGGGTTTTTTTTTCATTTTTTTTTTTTTTAGTTCTGCAAAATTTACCAGGCAACATAATTCTTCAGTCAGTATGAGGATAGCGATACCAAGCTCATAGGGATTTTTTTATTAGTAATTTAAGAATGATGACTGTTATAGAATGTTTTTTTGTGTTGTCATTTTCATAGATTCTTTATTTTTTCATCAGTAATGCTGGGTGAAGGCTTATTATTGTGGAAGAAGCTGATGTTTCTTTTCTGAGATGCAGGCAGGGGCGGACTGGCCCACCGGAGGAATCGGGAGAACCTCTGGTGGGCCCCGGGACCGGTCGCCACGCCCCCAAGCACTGCCCCATACCCCCCTGGTGTGGGAATGTCGCTAATGCAGGCAATGCTTTGATCACTTTTGACTTAATTTTGGAGTTAGTCGTGGTGATGCAATATCAGCAATTCTGGCATTTCATTTTTATTTATATAATAGTAATAATAATCTTTATATAGCGCCAACATATTCTACAGTGCTTCACTTTATGGCATTTAACATTAGAGTTACATTTTCTCTACTATATACAGTCCTCAAATAATTTACATATCATGGGCTCCTGGGAAATTACCGTATTTTTTGCTTTATAAGACTCGCCCCAAATGTGGTGAAGGAAAAAGAGAATTTTATTTTTTAATGTTAAATGGGGTCCGTCTTATATTGCCAGTGTCTGTCATTCAATCAATCCCTCATACTTGCATATATACAGGGTGGGCCATTTATATGGATACACCTAAATAAAATGGGAACGGTTGGTGATATCAACTTCCTGTTTGTGGCACATTAGTATATGGGAGGGGAAAAACTTTTCCAGATGGATGGTGACCATGGCGGCCATTTTGAAGTCAGCCATTTTGGATCCAACTACATTTTTTTCAATGGGAAGAGGGTCATGTGACACATCAAACTTATTGAGAATTTCATAAGTAAAACAATGTTGTGCTTGGTGTTAATGTAACTTTGTGCTTTCATGAGTTATTTACAAGTTTATGACCACTTATATAAAATGTGTTCAAAGTGCTGCCCATTGTTTTGGATTGTCAGTACAACCCTCTTCTCCTACTCTGGACACACTGACAGCAACACCGCAGAAGAAATGCTGCACAGGCTTCCAGTATCCGGTGTGTGAAATGCTGCACATCTCGTATCTTCACAGCATAGACAATTGCCTTCAGATGAGGGATGAGGAAAACTTTTTTGTGAATAGTGAAGTTAAAAAACAAACCCACCGCTATTGGTCTGACACTAACCCACAGTGGATAGATCCCTCCAAGACTGCTGGGACACAAACATTGATGGTATGGTGAGGTGTATGGGGTACAAAGCTAGTGGGGTCATTCTTCATCAATAGAAACCTCAATGCCACTAGAAACCTCAATGCCATCATGTAGCAATTTCAGATATCCAGTGGCATTGAGGTTTCCATTGATGAAGAATGGACTTACATTGATGAAGACTTGTGAATAACTCATGAAATAAAGTTACGTTAAAACCAAGCACACCATTGTCTTTCTTATGAAATTTTCAATAAGTTTGATGTGTCACATGACCCTCTTCCCATTGAAAAAACTAAAGTTGGATCCAAAATGGCCGACTTCAAAATGGCCGCCATGATCACCACCCATCTGGACAAGTTTTCCCTCTCTCATATATTAATGTTCCACAAACAGGAAGTTGATATCACCAACCATTCCCATTTTATTTAGGAGTATCCATATAAATGGCCCACCCTGTATATCCCCCATCCTGGGATATAGCCCCCAACCTGGTAAATGGCCCCCACATACTGGAAATGTCCCCCAGTGATGGTACATACCCCCCAGTGATGATACTTAGCCCCCAGTTATGGTACATGGCCCCCAGTGATGGTACATAGCCCCCATCTTGCATATGGCCCCCAGTGATAGTACATACCCCCCGCCCCTTGGATATGGCCCCCCTGTCCTGCACTCACCCCCTCCATTCTGGATATGCCCCCTTCACTCCACATGTCCCCATGCTGGCGCGCACGCAGTAAATTAATAAACAGCTGGCATCTCACCCTCTGCGGCTCGGTGCTCACATCCTGTCTCTGTGCCCGACATTTTCCAATCAGCATGGAGATGGAGAAAGGGGCGAGCTGTGAGCTTGGAGCGGTGGAGGGTAAGTTACCTCCTGTTTTTATTTTACTGTGTGCACGCCAGCATGGGGACATATGGAGTGATGGGGGCATATCCAGAATGTAGGGAGCGAGTGCACAATGATGGGTGAGAGCAAGACAAGGAGGGGGGTGAGTGCAGGCTCATATAATATGCACCGCTTTCCCTCGTCCATCTCCCAGCGCAACTTCAGGACTGAGAGGTGGACAGCAGCGGGTGCAGTGCATATTATATGAGCCATATGATTGGGGTCATGTGACCTTCCGCTGTCTCTGCAGCCCACAGCCAGCCTCCTCCTGCCCCTAGACACCACTCCAGAGCCGAAACCCCCACAGTACAGTAAATTCAGATTATAAGACGCACCCACCCACTTTCCCCCAAAATATAGGGGAACAAAAATGCGTTTTATAATCCGATAAATACGGTAAAAGAAATCTATGAGCAGGATTTTGCATTCCAAACTACTTATATACACAAGAAGCTCTTTCAAAGAAAAGTCCAGCAATACCTTTACATTGCCAGTCTGTTCCTCCATTACTAAGAAATCAGCATTCAAATTGATATGCAAATGAGGTTGACAAGCTATGGTAGATCTGAAGCCTCTGTCACTCCAGCTCTATTCCCTGCCCAGCGCTGTACACCACCTCCTGCTTGACTGGCAGCCTCTATGCCTTGTGACTTCAGGCAAAGGTGCCATCAGTCAGGCAGGAAGAGCTAGTGCTGGGTGGGGAATAGAGCTGGAGTGACAGAGGTTTTTGATCTACCACAGATTTCTAATTTCATTTTGTTATCAATTTTAATGCTGATATCTCAGTAATGGAGGAACAGACTGGCCATGTAAAGGTATTTCTGGACTTTTCTTTGATGGAGCTACTCACTCATATAAACAGTTTAGGCCAGAGGTCCCCAATAGGGATGAGCGAGTAAACTCGCTACTATTCGGTACTCGCCGAATAGTAGGGTACTCGGGCTACTCTTTACTCTGTGAGTATCCTTTGAGATTACTCGCAGAGTAATGAGTCCAATGTAAATCAATGGGTAATGGAATTCCTCAGCTGCTGGACCCTATAAAGAGGTCTGGCAGCAGAGGAAAAACCTGCAATTCCCCACTTCATTGTTTAAAATCCAGCAGTAAAAAGCCACCGGCTTTTAAACAATGCTGAAGCCCCTACTGGCTTCCCCGTCACCTGACACCAGGATCCTCCACTCCCCCCACCGCCTCCCTACCCTATCCTAACTTAGGATCGAGTGGGGAGGCTGCGGGGGGAGCGGAGGATCCTGCTGTCAGGCAGCGGGGAGCATAGAACCGACCGCGGCACAGCAGGGAGCTGTCCGCGGTTTTAAACTAAGTTAAAACCGGACTCTCCCAGATTGCCCCAGTCCGGAGCAATCCGGCACCATTGACCCCCATGTTATGGGTCGCCGGATTGCACCGGACCGCTGCAATCCGGGAGAATCCGGTTTTGAAACCGGTTTGAAAACCGGATTGTCCCGGATTGTACCAGTCCAGTGAAATCCGGTGCCCCATAACATGGGGCTCTATGGTCCCAGATTGCACCGCACCGGTACAATCCGGGAGAATCCGGTTTTCAAACCGGTTTTCTCTGTGACGCCTTCCCGCCTGTAGTTTCAAATGAACAGCTGACTCAGGTCAGCTGTTCATTTGAAGTAGTGATGCTGGCCTGGCAGGGTTCATGTAAGTTCATGCTTGCCTGCATGAATTGACATGAACTTTCACACGCCAAGGTGCACAGCTCTGCTACATCTCTGGTGGAGGTTCTCTACCAGAGATGTAGCAGAGCTAAAGAAGAACCCTGGATTGGACTACGGCGGACGGAAGAGGATTTTTTTTAAATAAAGATGGAGTCCCTAAGTATGGTTTTGTGTTTTTTTTTCAAACAAAAATAATTTTTCTTGGTGTTGTGTTTTTCTTTAAACAATGTAATAGAAATTCATGGCGGTCATGTCTAATATTGGCGTAATCCCATGAATTTCAGGCTTAGGGCCAGCTGATAACAAAAAACTGGCCCTAACCCCTTTATTATCCAGTGAGCCACCACACCAGGGACCTGGAAGAGTTGGGTTCAGCGCCAGAACATGGCACTTCAATGAACGCACCATTTTCTGGGGCGGGTGCAGGCTGCCATTCGCAGCGGGGGTGCCCAGAAAACTTGGGCCTCTCCACGCTGCGGATTCCAACCCCCAGCTGCCTAGCTGGACCTGACTGGACATAGAAATCGTGTGGAGCCCAACACATTTTTAATTATTTCATGAAATTGATGAAATAATAAAAAATAAGGGCTTCCCGATATTTCTGTGTCCAGGCAGGTCCAAATAGTCAGCTGGGAGTTGGGGGCAGCCCGTTGCCGCCTGCTGTATCCGGCTGGCATGCAAAAAGACAGCAAAGCCCACATCAAAATTTTTCGAAAAATCCATTAAATAATCCTATAAAAAGGGACTGCATCTTTATTAACTCATCGACCATTGTCAATGGCTTAATAAAGATGCAGTCCCTTTCATTCATATTGTTTTTTGGATTTTTCAGAAAAAAAATTGACGTGGGCTTTACCGTATTTTTGTATCCGGCCGGATACAGCAGGCAGCGACAGGCTGCCACCAACCCCCAGGTGCCTATTTGTACCTGACCGGACACAACAATATAGGGGAGCCCCTTTTTTTTTAATTATTTCATGAATTTCATGAAATAATTAAAAAAAATGAGTGGGGATCCGCGCTATTTCTATGTCCAGCTAGGTACAGCTAGGCAGCTGGGGGCTGGAATCCGCAGTGCAGGGATGCCCAAGCTTTCTGGGCACCCCCCCACTGCGAATGGCAGCCCACAGCCGCCCCAGAAAATGGTGCGTTCATTGAAGCGCCATATTCTGGCGTTGAACCCAACTCTTCCAGGCCCTGGTGCGGTGGCTCACTGGGTAATAAAGGGGTTAGGGCCAGCTTTGTATTATCAGCTGGCTCTAAGCCTGAAATTCATGGCGGTCACGCCAATAGTAGACATTACCGTCATGAATTTCTAGTAAATTATGTAAAAAAAAACACAACACAGAGAAAATATTTTTTTTATAGAAATAAAACAAAAAAGACATTTAGTTACTCCGTCTTTATTACAAAAAATACTCTTCCTTCCGATGTAGTCCATAAACGCAATCTCAGCACTGATACATCGCTCTGCATAGACACACATGTCTATGCAGAGCAAGAGCAGTCTGAGAAATGACTATAACAGTCAGGGTTCACCTCAGGTCATAGCTCAGGATATGACCGCGGGTAAACCCTGCTGTCACAGCCATACTGCTGCTGCCGGCCGCCGGAGATTGCAGAGCGCCAGCAGAGCAGTGAATAAACCAGAAGTTAATGACGCCCGGTTTAGTCACTGCTCTGCCGGCGCTTGGCAATCTCCGGCGGCCGGCAGCAGCAGTATGGCTGTGACAGCAGGGTTAACCCGCAGTCATAGCCTGAGCTATGACCTGAGGTGAATCCTGACTGTTGTAGTCATTTCTCAGACTGCTCTTGCTGTGCATAGACATGTGTGTCTATGCAGAGCGATGTAGCAGTGCTGAGATTGCGTTTATGGACTACGTCGGACGGAAGAGGATTTTTTTTAATAAAGATGGAGTCACTAAATGTCTTTTTTGTTTTATTTCTTATAAAAAATATTTCTCTGTGTTGTGATTTTTTGTTTACATAATTTACTAGAAATTCATGGCGGTAATGTCTACTATTGGCGTGACCGCCATGAATTTCGGGCTTAGGGCCAGCTGATAATACAAAGCTGGACCTAACCTCTTTATTACCCAGTGAGCCACCGCACCAAGGCCCTGGAAAAGTTGGGATCAGCGCCAGAACATGGCGCTTCTCTGAACGTCCCATTTTCTGGGGCGGCTGCAGGCTGCCATTCGCATCGGGGGATGCCCAGAAAGCTTGCGCCTCCCTGCGCTGCGGATTCCAGCCCCCATACCTGGCTGTATGTACTTGGCTGGACATAGAAATAGCGCGGATCCCCACGCATTTTTTTTTACTATTTCACGAAATTCATGAAATAATTAAAAAAAGGGGCTCCCCTATATTGTTGTGTCCGGCCAGGTACAAATAGGCACCTGGGGGTTGGTGGCAGCCCGTCGCTGTCTGCTGTATCTGGCTGGATACAAAAATACGACGAAGCCCACGTCAATTTTTTTTCTGAAAAATCCAAAAAACAATATGAATGAAAGGGACTGCATCTTTATTAAGCTATTGACCATGGTCGATGGGTTAATAAAGATGCAGTCCCTTTTTATAGGATTGTTTATTGGATTTTCCAAAAAATTTTGACGTGGGCTTTGCTGTCTTTTTGTATGCCAGCCGGATACAGCAGGTGGCAACGGGCTGCCCCCAACTCCCAGCTGACTATTTGGACCTGCCTGGACACAGAAATACTGGGAAGCCCTTATTTTTTATTATTTCATGAATTTCATGAAATAATTAAAAATGTGTGGGGGCTCCGCACGATTTCTATGTCCAGCCAAGTCCAGCTAGGTAGCTGTGGGCTTGAATTCGCAGCGCAGGGAGGCCCAAACCTTCTGGGCACCCCCCGCTGCGAATGGCAGCCCGCAGCCGCCCCAGAAAATGGCGCGTTCATTGAAGCGCCATGTTCTGGTGCTGAACCCAACTCTTCGAGGGCCCTGGTGCGGTGGCTCACTGGGTAATAAAGGGGTCAGGGCCAGCTTTTTGTTATCAGCTGGCTCTAAGCCCGAAATTCATGGGGTCACGCCAATATTAGACATGCCCCCCATTAATTTCTATTAAATTGTTTAAATAAAAACACAACACCAAGGAAAATTATTTTTATTTAAAAAAAAACAAAAAAAAAAACAAAACATACTTAGGGACTTCATCTTTATTTAAAAAAAATCAGCTGCAGATCTAAGATGCTTCGTGGAACATCGTGCTATGGATTACTGTCAGAGCTGAGTAGTTTGGGGATAATAAATGGGTAAATGAGGGTGTCTGTGTGCTTAATTTCAAATTAAGGATTTTTCTGTATGCGTTTAGTACACTTCACCATTCTTCTTCGTGTGCCAAAGTTTCTATACTTTTTAGGTTTTTCTATACCTTTTAGGTTAAAATGGGCAATGACTACTCATTTGTCACTGTTGTGTGACTGCACCCCAGGCCAAAATTTGGCAGCCAGCCCCTGGTAGCTCAGTGGTTTGCACTATACGGTGGCTCAGTGGGTAGCACTGCAGCCTTACAGCAGTGGGGTCCTGTGCTCAAATCCCACCAAGGATGACATCTGCAAGGAGTTTGTATGTTCACCCTGTCTTTGTGCAGGCCTTTCCCACACTCAAAAAGACATAGTGGTAGGATTGTGAGCTCCAATGGGGACAATGTTGCAAATGTATGTAAAGTGCTATAAAAATGAATAAATACGCTATGTATGGGTGTGTGTTGATGTAGCAGTGCTGTGTGTATAATAACATTTATTCATCTGAATAGCACTGTTAATTCCATAGCGCTTTACATACATCAGCAACACTGTCCCCATTGGGGCTCCCAATCTAAACATCCTATTGTCTTTTGGATTACACTATGTTTGATGAGGCATATAATGTCTGCAGCGTTTTCCGCTGTACACGTTTTCCTCCTTCATCCTTGAGTTTGGGAGGTTCACTGTTAGAGGCAGGTGCTGACTTTAATGTAATTTCCTGGGGATAGGTTTGGGGAGGTATACGTACGGCACGTGTATTAGTGATGATTACTGCGCCAGACTCCTCCATACTCCGGCACGGTCGCCTCATTTCCTTCTAATCATGAATTCTCATCTTGGACCGAGTTAAAACACTGAGTTTATTCCTTCGTTCTGATGGATATTTATTGCTGGCCGATCCGGTTAAGCTTCACGTGGAGGTTGGAGATGTTGGATCTGGACTTGGCTTTCTGTAGGATCCATTTTTAGCAGCTGGAATGAGACGAGACTCATTTCTTTGTAGCAATCTACTGAATGGCAGCGCTCCATGCAGCGTCTCCGCTGTTCCCGCCCGGAGATTATCCGGCTGTTCTGTTTGTGGTCCAGAGTCTGGGAAAAGCTTGTTCCAGTCTGATCCAATTCGCAGACATGTGCCATCCCCATCACCGGGCTCCTCTGGATGGATGAGCAGTGAACTGGAATAAACTTTGGGCAAAATCGTACACCCCTCCATCTATAACAAATATCAGCATTAACCCCTTATATACCACCGATGACGTCCACTATGCCAGTTTGCCCACTATAGCAGCTTTTTTCCTCTATTCTGCACTGTATGAGCCACCACCCCTTTAAACAGCTAAACTGCCCTTATTGAGAGTATCAGAATGCCCTCCGATAAAATATATCTTCAGCAACTCTCCCCCTAATAAAGTTCAATAAAAAAATTCCAGCTGCAAAATGCCACCACTAGATGGCTCCTGCTACATTCAGATTCAAAGGGAATCTGTCAGCAGGATTTTGTTGTGTATTCTGAAGACAGCATGCGGCAAGGGTTAACACAAAGAAGTCAGGTTCTTCACAGCAAAGACACGTCAGCTGTGAACTCGGTTGACCCTGATGAGCTTCATCACGGCACCCGGATCTCAGCAGTAAGTGAGCGAGACAAGTGCTCACTTTACGGCTGGGATCCAGGTGACGTGAGGCAGATTATCGGGGTCAGCCGAGTTCACAGCTAATACATCTCTGCTGTGAACTCTGGATGTACATTCTCACGGCACCCGGGTGGTGTCAGTGTGATCCTGCTAGTCACTATGAACAGATGCGTGTGTGGCACCCCTGCGGTTTGGCTGCCACAGATGATATTGCACTTACATCTAATGTAGTACCATGTCTAGGAAGAATTGAGGTGCCCACTGCTGAAAACCCACAGTATTCAACATTTTCTAAAGTCCAACCAGAGAGTTGAGGGTGGAAGAGACCCACACCGGGCAGACCCCACTTCTGATTCCCCCTTCTCTAATGCACAGTTGGGTTTCCACAGCAGATACCTACTACATGCAACATCTTCCACCCCGCCACAGCAGGGGGAGCTCAACTTGCTGACCTTAGGCAAGATCCCCTATAAATACTGCTGCTGGGGGAGAAGTTAGTTAGAGTGTGCAGACGGTAGGAAAGCTGCGAAGACGTCCTGGTGGTCGGTACCGCGGTTAGGCCTGAACCAGTGACCCGGAGTGGCCCTTTTGACGTCCCGCAAGCCTGAGTGGGGACAGAAGGCAAGGAGCAGACAGCCTAAAGGGTGAGAAACTAGTGGAAGTTCGCCCAAAGACGTACCGGACATCGGGGATCCACACCTGTGGGATACTCCAGGACCACAGAAAACCCCGTCACACAGTGGAGGCTTCAGTCACCCGGTCCCCCTGTGGGTCAAAGAGAGGGAGCCAGACACAGCAGTCTTCCACGGCAGTGATCAGAGAGGGTAACCCGTGGACCGCACAGGAGGAGAGAGAGCAGAGCAGGAAGAGAGAGGAGGCCAGTCTGGCTGCATGCAGGCTGGGCTTCATTTACTGCAGAGGAACAGAGGAGGCCTTATACCCATTTGCTGTGGGGACCCACTGTGCAACCTGGTCACCTGTCAGTGCCCTGGACGTCTTTACCTGCGTGCCACCAGTAAAAAGGTAAAAGAGACTTCTGCAGTGTGCGTGTGTCATTCCTCTCCATCCCGGTGCCCCTCATAGACTGCTTCAACACTCCCCATTCCATCTACAGCACAATTACAAGCTGTCCCTTCACACTACGCTGCCCCGGAGGTCCAGCCCTACCTGTAGAGGACTTTGCCAACTAGCCGCATTACCATCTACCTCCGGCGGACTGTGGCCCACTGGTGACCCCTCACCAGAAACTTCAGGTGGCGTCACGACAACTGTATATAAAATCCCCTGTAAATATAATCCTCTTTTTCAACAAAGTCCCCCAGGACACGGGATCAGGCGCGGCCCCACTCCCCGTGACACAGGAGCGTTAACCCCTTGGAGCTGATACGCAAGTACCCCAAAGCCTGGGGCTCGACATAGGCAAGAAGAGTTCAGTCTGCAGCCGACTGGTCAGAGGGATGTGCTGCAGTCAGGACACCAGGTCCTAGGCTGGTAGGTTTCTAGAACCTGGCCGCAGAATCTGGAGGTTGTTGGACTTTTTGTACCCATTAGCCACTCTTGCTTGAAGACTACCGGCTGCGTATCCACCGCACGTAAAGGAGTACAGGAGAGCTTCAAGTGCACTAGATAAAATGTATGTTTATACCATGTTAGTCATTAGATAGAAAAATATTAAAATCTGAAAGTCCTTAGTGGTTGATACCTTTTATCGGCTAACTAAAAGATGGTAATAAATTGCAAGATTTTGTCTTATACCAGCCTAAAGAAGAAACCTGAGTTGTCTCGAAAGCTACAAAAAATTATTGGCTTCCCTGTATTGTCATTGCCAGCCATGGTAAAGCCAGGTAGCTGGGGGTGGCAGCTCATAGCTGCGGCTTTATCTGCACTGAGAATCTAAAATACAGCGAAGCACTAAGTGATTTTTTTAAATTTCATTTTACAGTATTATGATGTCAGTCAATGGGTGAGGGGTCAAACAGCCAATCACAGATGCTGGCGTCTGTGATTGACTCTTGGAGTAAACTGAAAACTGCCCTTACATTCTAGCATCTAGAAAGTATGAGCAGTTTCTAGGTGACTCCAACAGCCAATAACAGACGCCCATTTTCTGTGACGGCATCTTTGATTGGCTGTTGGGCCCCTCTGCAGTGAATATCCTGGAAGTTAGTGAGCGGTCCTGGACGTATGTGCAGCTGGACGGGAGGACGCAGTAAGTATATGCTGCCGTTTAGTAACTTTACTTTTCCTTCTTTTTACAACGTCCCCGGCCCCGAACTGTAACATGGACTACCCAGAGAAGTCCGCTTTCAGGATCTGTGCCTGAACACTAGGCGTTTGGTACGGACTCCGAACTTTACAGTTTGAGTTCGCCCATCATTATTCATTAGATGACAACTTTAGGGGAAGATTATTCACCAACCACGGATTGGGTCCTTCACCGCAGGTATCAATGTGTTCACTTTCACAGCCATTTATGGGGCTAAATCCTGCTGACATATTCTCTTTAAAGTAAATATTAACTTTACTCATTACCTAGCAGACAGGTCTCCTTGCTCGGAGCCATTTCTTAAGATGGGGGTATTTCTGGTACAGGACCGCCAGGATTAATACAGACCTTATCTCGGCCTCAGTCATCCATGACCCTAATCCTGACACTGCAATAACAAGGGGTGTCTTGTCAGATGAGTGCATCTACTAAAAAATAAAGAATTGAAGGCAAAGTGTAATTGATACTTGCAGGTAATTTACTTTTCATTAAGGAGCCTCCAGTTTTATAAGAACTTTACTGAGCTTATGACAGATCTTTCTTGTAGTCTTGTGTTTTTGCATGGAAGGATATTGTTCGTGACATCCAGATTCTAAACAACTAACATTGGACTTATGAGAAATTCTATCCGGTTTAGACAATTCTCTGGGAGATAAATACAGTTACATTTTGCTTCTGTAAGATGGTAGACTTGCAGTCCTGTGGCCCCTGAAGACATTGATAGTTTCCAGTTGTGTAACTAGAGTCTGTTGGGCCTTGGTGCGAAATTTGGACGGCGAATGCATGTTTCCACACACCTCGCCAATGTTCGTCAGTTGAATGGGCCTCTCACCTCCTTCATTATGTATTAATATCCCCCGTCATGCTATATATGGTCATTATCCTGTTATATATAGTCTCCAACCTGCTATATATGGTCTCCAACCTGCTATATATGGTCTTTCTCCTGCTTGTCTGGTCCTCCTCCTGTTAAATATGGTCCTCCTGCTGGAATATGTCCCTTATACTGGTATATATGTCTGCCATCCATGGTCCCCCTTTTCCTGTCACCATAGTCCTCCAATTATTATATTGTACCCCCATGTTCCTCCATATATTATAATATACCTCTGTGGTCCTCTGTATTATAATGCATCCCATTATCCTCTATGCATAAGGTAGCCTACATAGTCCTCCAATTATTATAATGCACGCTCCATATATTATACTGCAGCCTCATATCCCTCTATATGTTATACTGCAGCCTTATATCCCTCCATATATTATACTGCAGATCAATAACCCTCCATATATTATAATGCAGCCTCATATCCCTTCATATATTCTAATGCAGCCCCATATACCTCCATATACAGTATTATACTGCAGCCCCATGTTCCTCCATAATGTAAAATGCAGCCTCAAATTCCTCCATATTGTCAAATGCATCCTCATATCCCTCCATATATTACAGTTCAGCCTCATATCCCTCTATATATTATGATGCAGCCTCATATCCCTCCATATATTAGACTGTGGCCTCATATCCTCCATATATTATACTGCAGCCTCATATTCCTCAATATATTTTACTGTGCTTCATATCCCTCCATATATCATACTGCGGCCACATATCCCTCCATATATTGTAATGCAGCCTCATATCCCTCTATATATTATAGTTCAGCCACATATCCCTCCGTATAATATAGTGCAGCCTCATAACCCTTCATATATTATACTGCGGCCACATATCCCTCCATATATTATACTGCAGCCTCATATCCCTCCATATATACTACTACAGTCTCATATCACTCTATATATTATACTGCAGCCTCATATCCCTACATATATTATACTGCAGCCTCATATGCCTCCATATATTATACTCCACCTCATATCCATCCATATATTATAATGCAGCCTCATATCCTTCCATATAGTATACCGCAGCCTCATATCCCTCCATCTAATATACTGCAGCCTTATCTTCCTCCATCCATTATACTGTGTCATATCCCTCCATATAGAAAAGTGCAGTGTCATATTCCTTCATGTATTAAAATGTGAAGCTTGATATCCCTTCATATAGTAAAATGGACGCACATCCATGTGAAGCAGGGGACGGTGGTTTCCCGTACCCCAGGAACCGGTCATGATCACGAACCCTGCAAACTGTGATATAGTGGTAATGCATTTGCAGAATTAGGATTGCGGTGTAGTTGTAGAACACAAGGTGTTGCTACTTGCTACGTAGCCTTTGTTAGCTAGAGTGGGAGTATGCCAGGAGTTAAGTCGATATGGGCGGCCCACAGAAAGGTGGGGGGCACGGGGCTTAGTATGGAAAGTGAAAAAGGAAGTCAGTAAGTGAGAGTGTGGTGGAGCCTAAAATGTATGGGCTGCTTCCACTATAATTATGCAAGCAGAGTCTTAACCCCAGACTCACACCTAATATAAATAACTCCATGACCACATGGACTTAAAAAAAATGTTTATTCCTTCTGGAAACATCCAGTAAAGGCAAATAATCCTCCAGCGAACTCAGGAAAGCAGATGAATATTGACAATAATCCTTTATTTTACCTGATTAAAATTTCATGTTACAGGCAGTGGATACCCCGGCACATAGAAGAGAATCCGAGAATCTTCCTGAGGTTGCTGGAGGATTATTTGCCTTTGCTGGATGTTGACCGCCGGGACCAAGGCGGCTCCGAGTGACGGTGTGGATCGTGCTTTCCTGGGAGGCATAGGGTTGAGCTGAAACTTTTTTTTCTGGAAACATCGGGTAGCATTTCGAACACGCCTCTATCACATGATGGAAAAGACGTCATACCCGGAATGAGTTTATACATTCTAACACCTACCGTGAGAATGTGAGAGTCCCAAGTAGAAGTGGAGGAGTGTGCTGTCTGTTGCTCTCTGTTCACAAGTGTTGTGCCCAGTAAAGTATTCCTTGTTTTAAAGAACGTGTTTCTTTTACTTGCCTGCGGTGCCAATGGACCAGATGAGAAACGTGACAGGACTGACTTAAAGGTAGGACTTCCATTATACTCGGTTCACGAGTCAAGCCCATTCCAGTGTCTGACTGCTTGTTTTGAGTATTGAGCACTCGAGCATGGTAGCGCTCACTATTAGTGGTAGCCGATCCGTCAGTTATGGAGTGGAAGGCTAGATCGAATTTCCCCTGCCCCTTTATCCCATTAACAATATAATGCTCAAAAGGCTCAAAATTGGCTCTCTGATTGGGTGGATAGAGGGAGCAATCGAAGTGCCATACATAGTTAACCCTCCAAAGTTTTAGGATTATTTTCTCAGTTTTAGATACATGTTAGATAAAAGGTGGAATGGGCTCATTTATTCATGGCAATCAAAGAAATGGTATGGTGGGAAAGCCAGCATCATCACATAAAATAATGAGGGCCGTGTACCTCCATATAATCAAGCAATGGTAAGGAACCAATCTGGAAGTCATAGATGCCTTCTCTACTGCAAAAGATGAGTGTCACCCAGGGTGGTATAATGATAAGGGGATAAGGAAGCAAGATGGTTTGATGGGCAAAAGGGGAACTAGTCTGACCCTTAAGACTGAGGTTCCCTAGTTCTCCCTGTTCCTGTAATTACCCCTAAGGGTACATTTACATGCCGCTACAGCATGGTGGAAACAACCTGGTGCTTCACGTGCACGAGCACGCACCAACGGTTACAAACAGTACCCGCACCGCCTTTACACGCCGCGACAAGGTGCTCTACAGAAGGTTGAATCTATCTCTGGATGCACCGCCGGGTGCCTAAAGTTACCTTCTGCATAGCACCTTACCCCATTTACACGCCACTACAACAAGGTAATATGGGCGGACCTGGTGCAGCAGGGACAACACATAGGCGTGCCACAATTGTGGATTACGAGAATTTCGTACGCTGATAGGACAAAGCAATAGCATCATGAATGGCCGGCCAGCGCAGGAAGGATGACTAATACATGACGCTCGAGCAATTGTGTAGTGTGACAGGTCAGCTCCTTAAATATGCCGCCCTATGCAGCGAGAACCAATCGCAACGCAGGAGCTTCTTCCAATGATCGCTGAAGGGGGCGCGGTAACCCGGAGCCTGTGTCACGCGCCAGGGAGTTAACTAGGTGACGAATAAACCTTACCCTACCGTATTTACACGCCGTTACCACCAGGTTGAAATCAACCTGTTTTAGAGCTCTGCTCTGAAACAGGTGCCGCGAGTGACGGGTGGAAACAACCGCCTTTACACGCCACTACCTCGGGTTGATTTGGCGGTGCAAGATACATTTGTCTCATCAACCTGGTTGTTTCCACCTTGTTGTAGCCAGAGGTGTAACTAGGTTTTCTGGCACCCGGGGCAAGGATTTATTTTGGCGCCCCCCCCCCACCCGGTGATAAATCCGGCGATAAATCCGGCGATGTCGTCCCGTGTAACGGCCCCATCAAAGTAGCGGTTCTGCAGGTGGTGACCCCAGACTATTTCCGGAGCCCTGCTGGCCCTGTAGAAGGGGGGGACACTAAGCAGTGAAACACATAATACACAGAGCACAGCTGTATATAGAGGACAGGCTGCACACACAGAGCACAGCTGTATATAGATGACTGTCATCTATATACAGCTGTGCTGTGTGTGCAGCCTGTCCTCTATATACAGCTGTGCTCTGTGTGCAGTCAGTTCTATATATATATACACATTATATATACAGTGTGTCATATATACAGTATATACACCTCATAGTGTGTGCCTAATATATATACAGTATATATACACCCCATAGTGTGTGCCTGATGTATACATATATATACCTGAGGTATATATATGTATACATCAGGCACACACTATGGGGTGTATATATACTGTATATATATTAGGCACACACTATGAGGTGTATATATGTATACATCACCAGGCAGGCACACACTATGAGGTATAATATTATACCTCATAGTGTGTGTCTGCGCCTGATGTATACATATATACACCTCATAACTCCCAGCCGGGTCAGCCACCACCCCCCTCCCCTCTCGCCTGTTTAGGCTCTTCTTCTTCTCCAGTCCTCTCTGTCCCACTGTGCGGTGCCGGGTGACGTCAGCCGGGGGGGGGTGGTAACTGCCAGGGGGCGGACCAGCAGCAGGGCTTGTGTGTGCACACACTTCTCCACGGCCGCCCGTGCTAATATGCGGCGAGGAGATTAGTTCTGGCAGCGGCGCTGCAGTGCCAGCGCCGGATGCCTGGTCACCTGATGATGGCACCGGCGCCCCCCACTGAGCGGCGCCCGGTGCAAAAAGTCCGGCTGTACCCCCCTAGATACGCCCCTGGTTGTAGCGGCGTGTAAAGGTACCCTAAAGGTGAGGACATCTGGGCGGCCACTCTTGCCCTCTGCTCCTGATCAGCCCTGGGCTAAGATTCCCCTCTCCTCTTTGCACGGATGGGGAAGCACAGCAACTCTCACAAAAGCAAAACTCCAAGAAGGCTTCAGCACTAAGTACACATCTTCTCTGGTCTTGCAGAGACTAAACCTCTGTCAGCAACACCTGTTGGCAGGCAACTGAACTCCTTAAAGGCTGAAGGAGTGGACTACTGCATTATCTGATACACTCTGCAGCAGCTCACCATCTGAAGAGCCGTAATCCCATAGACAGCAGCAGCTTCTGACATTAACACTATGTGTGCCAAAGTAAATTTACTTCCAGTTAAACACACAGCAGAGTATTTCACATGGACTGCAGAGGAGTCAACATGTGACAATGAGAAGTTAAAAGGATGTGGCGATTTGCTCACTGAGGATGTTGGGGGACACTAAAAAGGGTAGCGGGATTGAGGCAAACAGGCACATTTTTCCATAAAATAAAGTCCAGCAGTTTATTAAGACATCATAAACCACTTACAGTGGACAGTTCATTTACATCAACTAAACATTAGTTACATACCAGTCTGTTCCAATGGTGGATACACCCACCTGGCAGTATTTACATGGTCCCTTTTAGACACATGGATACCTTACAGGAGCTATTCTCAGCTTCATTCACTGACTCCTCCCAGTGCATCATTCAGGAAACTGTCTCTCGGGGATCACCAACACTTGTCAGTTCCAGATCATCAGCAGGACTGTGGATTCCTGGACAACCCTGTTGTCTTCTCATCGCGCACCTTCCAGGATGCAGGCCATTTCCACGCTTCCATACCAGATGCGTTCCAGGGCAATAGTCACTTCAAGCACCGAGAACAAACCCTCACAGGTTCCTTCCAGGGCCCCAACTGGTCCCAAGCAAGATAGGGGCCCCATTACCTAATGCCTTCCAAGAAGCCGCTTGCTCCTAAGCGTTAGATCTGGCCTCCTAGCCATACACTTTCCAGGGTAGCTCCTGCTCTCCACACGCACATAGACATGTGATCCTATTAGCACAGAGATTATATGCCCACAGACATCCAGGAGTGTTAGGAATCAGCGTTAGCCAGACACTGCCCCGTCTTTTGGCTCACCTGCAATCTAGCATTTGTAATGCATTACCTGAACCTGTGGAACCTCAAGTCCGATAGATAGGGGTCCCATGCAGAGTTCTCCAGATAAGGTATAGAAAAGATGCTTTACATGAGGGATCCAAAATGTAATACAGCATGTTCTGGGTCCTTGGTACCGTAGGTGCTCCCTGAATGTTCCAGCTCACTCGTTCCCTTGGAATTATCTGTGTGTTATCCTTGAAGTAGTGAGATAATTTTAGCTATGTTCCTCCAAGGGTCACAGGAAGACATTGTGATGAATAGATAGCTGGAAGTCACCTCTTGATTGTATTTCTCCAAAGGGAATAGTAAGAGAAGATTGCAGAGTAGAAGTTGAACCCTACATGCTCTTGGTGTTTTCAGCACTCCAGAAGACACTTTCCTATCAGCACTTCTTTGGTCAGACAGATCATCTAAAGCTCATCAGATCCTGACTCAAATTCTTCCACTGTGATTTCCACCAAATTAGGAATGTGGTGTCAGTGCACCAGGAGGTAACCGATTCCCCCAAGACTATACATGAAGGTGTTTCCTTGGTCAATGACACAATGAGGCTGGAGATTTATGTCGCAGACACGATAAGTTATGATGTGGGATTGATAAGGTCGGGATGTTAATCTGCAGAGAGGGTTCTCGAAGCCTCAGATGTCTGATACCTCCGTGCCAGAGAATGTCATCACTGAGGATTAGGTTTAGACAAGCAGTCTCTATAGGTAGAGAGGATCTGCATGTTCTGATGTCTGGAGACAATAAGATATTGCAGAAGTCATACAGTATAATTAACCCTTAATATCAAAGTGATGCATCCACCTGCTTTTATCACTTCTTTGTGGCTTTAAAGGACCATTTGACCCAGGCGCTACTCAATGTCCTATAGGATGTGTCCGGGGACTGATTGTAGCTTATCTGTGACATTCTGACCACTTGGTTCCAGTTAACTAATTCATCATTTTCAGGTTATATTTTCATTACGACTTGTGTTCCCAACTCCTATTCATATCTCAAAGAATGGAATCTGGTACTAGCACTAATATTCTTCTACATATGAGGCAGCTTAATCATTGTTATATTGTTGTAGATAAGAGCAGTATTATAGTAGTTATATTCTTGTACATAGGAGCAGTATTATAGTAGTTATATTCTTGTATATAGGGGGCAGTATTATAGTAGTTATATTCTTGTACATAGGGGCAGTATTATAGTAGTTATATTCTTGTATATAGGGGGCAGTATTATAGTAGTTATATTATTGTACATAGGGGCAGTATTATAGTAGTTATATTCTTGTACATAGGGAGCAGTATTATAGTAGTTATATTCTTGTATATAGGGGGCAGTATTATAGTAGTTATATTATTGTACATAGGGGCAGTATTATAGTAGTTATATTCTTGTAGATAGGGGGCAGTATTATAGTAGTTATATTCTTGTACATAGGGGCAGTATTATAGTAGTTATATTCTTGTACATAGGGACAGTATTATAGAAGTTATATTCTTCCATATAGGGCAGTATTATAGTAGTTATATTCTTGTACATAGGAGCAGTATTATAGTAGTTATATTCTTGTACATAGGGGCAGTATTATAGTAGTTATATTCTTGTACATAGGGGACAGTATTATAGAAGTTATATTCTTCCATATAGGGCAGTATTATATAGTTACATTCTTGTATATAGGGGCAGTATTATAGTAGTTATATTATTGTACATAGGAGCAGTATTATAGCAGTTATATTCTTGTACATAGGGGCAGTATTATAGTAGTTATATTCTTGTACATAGGAGCAGTATTATAGTAGTTATATTCTTGTACATAGGGGCAGTATTATAGCAGTTATATTCTTGTACATAGGGGGCAGTATTATAGTAGTTATATTCTTGTACATAGGGGACAGTATTATAGTAGTTATATTCTTCCATATAGGGGCAGTATTATAGTAGTAATATTCTTCCATATAGGGGCAGTATTATAGTAGTTATATTCTTGTACATAGGAGCAGTATTATAGTAGTTATATTCTTGTATATAGGGACAGTATTATAAAGTTACATTCTTGTACATAGGAGCAGTATTATAGTAGTTATATTCTTGTACATAGGAGCAGTATTATAGTAGTTATATTCTTGTGCATAGAGGCAGTATAATAGTAGTTATATTCTTGTATATAGGAGCAGTATTATAGTAGTTATATTCTTGTACATAGGAGCAGGATTATAGTAGTTATATTCTTGTACATAGGGGCAGTATTATAGTAGTTATATTCTTGTACATAGGAGCAGTATTATAGTAGTTATATTCTTGTATATAGAGCAGTATTATTAGTAGTTATATTCTTGTACATAGGGGGCAGTATTATAGTAGCTATATTCTTGTACATAGAGCAGTATTATAGTAGTTATATTCTTGTACATAGGGGCAGTATTATAGTAGGTATATTCTTGTATATAGGGCAGTATTATAGTAGTTATATTCTTGTACATAGAGCAGGATTATAGTAGTTATATTCTTGTACATAGGGGCGGTATTATAGTAGTTATATTCTTGTACATAGGGGCAGTATTATAGTAGTTATATTCTTGTACATAGAGGCAGTATTATAGTAGTTATATTCTTGTATATAGGAGCAGTATTATAGTAGTTATATTCTTTATATAGAGCAGTATTATAGTAGTTATATTCTTGTACATAGAACAGTATTATAGTAGTTATATTCTTGTACATAGGGCAGTATTATAGTAGTTATATTCTTGTACATAGGGGCAGTATTATAGTAGTTATATTCTTGTACATAGGAGCAGTATTATAGTAGTTATATTCTTGTACATAGGGACAGTATTATAGTAGTTATATTCTTGTACATAGGGCAGTATTATAGTAGTTATATTCTTGTACATAGGGCAGTATTATAGTAGTTATATTCTTGTACATATAGAACAGTATTATAGTAGTTATATTCTTGTACATAGGAGCAGTATTATAGTAGTTATATTCTTGTACATAGGGGCAGTATTATAGCAGTTATATTCTTGTACATAGGGGCAGATATTATAGTAGTTATATATTCTGTACATAGGGGCAGTATTATAGTAGTTATATTCTTGTACATAGGGGACAGTATTATAGAAGTTATATTCTTCCATATAGGGGCAGTATTATAGTAGTTATATTCTTGTACATAGGAGCAGTATATAATAGTTTATTCTTGTACAAGGGGCAGTATTATAGTAGTTATATTCTTGTACATAGGGGCAATATTACAGTAGTTATAATCTTGTATATAGGGACAGTATTATATAGTTACATTCTTGTATATAGGGGCAGTATTATAGTAGTTATATTATGTACATAGGAGCAGTATTATAGCAGTTATTTCTTGTACATAGGGCAGTATTATAGTAGTTATATTCTTGTACATAGGAGCAGTATTATAGTAGTTATATTCTTGTACATAGGGCAGTATTATAGCAGTTATATTCTTGTACATAGGGGCAGTATTATAGTAGTTATATTCTTGTACATAGGGGACAGTATTATAGTATTATATTCTTCCATATAGGGCAGTATTATAGTAGTAATATTCTTCATATAGGGGCAGTATTATAGTAGTTATATTCTTGTACATAGGAGCAGTATTATAGTAGTTATATTCTTGTAATAGGGCGTATTAAAAGTTACATTCTTGTACATAGGAGCAGTATTATAGTAGTTATATTCTTGTACATAGGCAGTATTATAGTAGTTATATTCTTGTGCATAGAGGCAGTATAATAGTAGTTATATTCTTGTAATGGAGCAGTATTATAGTAGTTATATTCTTGTACATAGGAGCAGATTATAGTAGTTATATTCTTGTACATAGGGGCAGTATTAAGTAGTTATATTCTTGTACATAGGAGCAGTATTATAGTAGTTATATTCTTGTAATAGGGGCAGTATTAAAGTAGTTATATTCTTGTACATAGGGGCAGTATTATAGTAGTTATATTCTTGTACATAGAGCAGTATTATAGTAGTTATATTCTTGTACATAGGGCAGTATTATATAGTAGTTATATTCTTGTAATAGGGCAGTATTATAGTAGTTATATTATTGTACATAGAGCAGTATTATAGTAGTTATATTCTTGTACATAGGGGCAGTATTATAGTAGTTATATTCTTGTACATAGGGGCAGTATTATAGTAGTTATATTCTTGTACATAGGACAGTATTATAGTAGTTATATTCTTCATAAGGGCAGTATTATAGTAGTTATATTCTTCCATATAGGGGCAGTATTATAGTAGTATTAATTCTTGTACATAGGAGCAGTTAATTATAGTAGTTATATTCTTGTAATATAGGACAGTATTATAGTAGTTATATTCTTGTACATAGGAGCAGTATTATAGTAGTTATATTCTTGTACATAGGGCAGTATTATAGAGTTATATTCTTGTACATAGAGGCAGTATTATAGTAGTTATATTCTTGTACATAGGAGCAGTATTATAGTAGTTATATTCTTGTACATAGGGCAGTATTATAGAGTTATATATTCTGTACATAGGGGCAGTATTATAGTAGTTATATTCTTGTACATAGGGCAGTATTATAGTAGTTATATTCTTGTACATAGGGCAGTATTATAGTAGTTATATTCTTGTACATAGGGCAGTATTATAGTAGTATATTCTTGTACATAGGGCAGTATTATATAGTTATATTCTTGTAATAGGGCAGTATTATAGTAGTTATATTCTTGTACATAGGAGCAGTATTATAGTAGTTATATTCTTGTACATAGGGCAGGTATTATAGTAGTTATATTCTTGTACATAGGGCAGTATTATAGTAGTTATATTCTTGTACATAGGGCAGTATTATAGTAGTTATATTCTTGTACATAGGGCAGTATTATAGTAGTTATATTCTTGTAATAGGGCAGTAATAGAGTTAATTTAATACGTATTATAGTATTATATTTTGTATAGGCAGTATATAGTAGTTATATTCTTGTCATATGGGCAGTATTATAGTAGTATATTCTTGTACATAGGGCAGTATTATAGTAGTTATATTCTTGTACATAGGAGCAGTATTATAGTAGTTTATATTCTTGTACATAGGGCAGTATTATAGTAGTTATATTCTTGTACATAGGAGCAGTATTATAGTAGTTATATTCTTGTACATAGGGCAGTATTATAGTAGTTATATTCTTGTACATAGAGCAGTATTATAGTAGTTATATTCTTGTACATAGGAGCAGTATTATAGTAGTTATATTCTTGTACATAGGAGCAGTATTATAGTAGTTATATTCTTGTACATAGGGGCAGTATTATAGTAGTTATTATATTCTTGTACATAGACAGTATTATAGTAGTTATATTCTTGTACATAGGAGCAGTATTATAGTAGTTATATTCTGTACATAGGCAGTATTATAGTAGTTATATCTTGTACATAGGGCAGTATTATAGTAGTTATATTCTTGTACATAGGGGCAGTAATTATAGTATGTATATATTCTTGTACATAGGGCAGTATTATAGTAGTTATATTCTTGTACATAGGGCAGTATTATAGTAGTTATATTCTTGTACATAGGGGCAGTATTATAGTAGTTATATTCTTGTACATAGGGGCAGTATTATAGTAGTTATATTCTTGTACATAGGGGCAGTATTATAGTAGTATATTCTATATAGGCAGTTTAGTTAACTCATAGGGCAGTATTATAGTAGTTATATTCTTGTACATAGGAGCAGTATTATAGTAGTTATATTCTTGTACATAGGGCAGTATTATAGTAGTTATATTCTGTTACATAGGAGCAGTATTATAGTAGTTATATTCTTGTACATAGGGCAGTATTATAGTAGTTATATTCTTGTACATAGGAGGCAGTATATAGTAGTTATATTCTGTACATAGGAGCAGCGTATTATAGTAGTTATATTCTTGTACATAGGAGCAGTATTATAGTAGTTATATTCTTGTACATATAGGGCAGATTATAGTAGTTATATTCTTGTACATAGGCATAATATAGTAGTTATATTCTTGTACATAGGGCAGTATTATAGTAGTTATATTCTTGTACATAGGAGGCAGTATTATAGTAGTTATATTCTTGTACATAGGAGGCAGTATTATAGTAGTTATATTCTTGTACATAGGGGCAGTATTATAGTAGTTATATTCTTGTACATAGGAGGCAGTATTATAGTAGTTATATTCTTGTACATAGGGCAGATAATTATATTGAATAGGATATATAGATTTCTTGTACATAGGAGCAGTATTATAGTAGTTATATTCTTGTACATAGGGCAGTATTATAGTAGTTATATTCTTGTAATATAGGGCAGTATTATAGTAGTTATATTCTTGTACATAGGGCAGTATTATAAGTAGTTATATTCTTGTACATAGGGCAGTATTATAGTAGTTATATTCTTGTACATAGGGCAGTATTATAGTAGTTATATTCTTGTACATAGGGCAGTATTATAGTAGTTATATTCTTGTACATAGGGCAGTATTATAGTAGTTATATTCTTGTACATAAGGGCAGTATTATAGTAGTTATATTCTTGTACATAGGAGCAGTATTATATAGTAGTTATATTCTTGTACATAGGAGCAGTATTATAGTAGTTATATTCTTGTACATAGGGACAGTATTATAGTAGTTATATTCTTGTACATAGGAGCAGTATTATAGTAGTTATATTCTTGTACATAGGAGCAGTATTATAGTAGTTATATTCTTGTACATAGGGGCAGTATTATAGTAGTTATATTCTTGTACATAGGGGCAGTATTATAGTAGTTATATTCTAGTACATAGGAGCAGTATTATAGTAGTTATATTCTTGTACATAGGAGCAGTATTATACTAGTCATATTCTTGTACATAGGCGCAGTATTATAGTAGTTATATTCTTGTACATAGGAGCAGTATTATAGTAGTTGCATCCTTGTACATTGGGGGCAGTATTATAGTAGTTATATTCTTGTACATAGGAGCAGTATTATAGTAGTCATATTCTTGTACATAGGAGCAGTATTATAGTAGTTATATTCTTGTACATATGGGCAGTATTATAGTAGTTATATTCTTGTTCAAGCTACAAGCTTAATGATTACAGTGTTTGAAGAGGTACAACACTTCACAATTACTTTAACACTTTAGGGGATGTCACACGCGTCAATATCGCTGTTGCGCGTGACATTGCAGCGATATTGACGCGTGTGACATGCTGAATCAACCAGCGATGAATCGCTGGTTGATCATCGCCAGGTTTTTGGACTGGACCAAAAACCTGGCGATGGTTGGCCGGTGTACACGCAGCATCGCTGCGTGTGACACCGGGAGACGTGATCAGCAAGCTCCCAGCGCCTCTCAGGAAGCGCTGGGAGCTGGTATCCAGGGTAAACTGCGGGTAACTAGGCAGTGCGCGCTGCCTAGATACCCGATGTATAGCTTAGTTACCAGCCTTCTCCGCTCACCGGCTGGTATCTAAGGTACACAGCGTGTAACTAGGGTCCCTAGTTACCCGCTGTGTACCTTAGATACCAGTCGGTGAGCGGAGAAAGCTGGTAACTAAGGTATACATCAGGTATCTAGGCAGTGTGCGCTGCCTAGTTACCCGCAGTTTACCCTGGATACCAGCCTGCAGACATCGTGGAAACGATATTTAAATCATTTCCACGATGTCACTGGTAAAATGATCGCTGGTGAGTCTGCCTGTGTGACAGCTCACCAGCGATCAGCCATCAATGTCGCCAGCGATCAGATCGCTGACGACATTGACGTGTGTGACAGGGCCTTTAGTTTCTTGAGTAGCAGAATGAACAGTAGATAGTGATGTAACTAGTGTCCGATGGACTCCGGTGCACAATTTGGATCTGATTTCCCCCTCCAGCATGTTGGCCAGATATATGGGCCCTTGTAGGTGTCTAAATCCTATTAAGATTTACAAGTTTCCCCCTCCCCCTTCATTATGTAGTAATGTCCCCCATCCTGGACCCCTTCCTGTTAAATATGTACCCCATCCTGGTGTGTATGTCCCCCATCCTGGTGTATATGTCCCCCATTAGGTTGTATATTTACTCATTTATGTAGCGCTAATAACATATATATCCTCACCCTGGTATATATGTTCCCCATCCTTGTATTTATTTCTCCATCCTGGTATATATGCTCCCCAACCTGGGCCTCATCCTAGTATATATGTTCCCCATCCTTGTATATAGATCTTCCTCCTGGGCCTCAACCTTATATATATATGTGCTCATTCTGCTATATATGTCCCTTATCCTGGTATATATGTCGTCATCCTGGTATATATGTTCACTATCCTGATATTTCTTTCCACATCCTGGTATATATGTTCCTCATTTTGGTATATATGTTCCCCATCCCGATATATATGTCTCCCATCCTGGTGTATATGTTCCCCCATTCTGGGCCCATCCTAGTATATATATTCACCATTGTGGGTCCATCTTGGTAAATGTTCTTCATCCTGGTATATACAGTATGTCGCCATCCTGGTGTATGGCCCTCTTCCTGGAATATATGTTTTCATCTTAGTATATTGGCGAGCATGTCATTTACATTTACAGCCTTAATAGAGAGCATTTCACTATTATCACTCCAAATTTAAATGAAAATAGAGAGTATGATACAATGTGTCCGTTCAGTGGGGTTCTCTTGAATAGTAACACTAGCATTTTATATCAGGGTACATGGACGCTCACTAGTCTACAATCTACAGCAAGTAACCAAAAATAAAGCAGAAAATCCAGCTCTGAGCCGTTAAACATCTACGGAATCTTTATTATTTCAAGTTCCCATCAGATTGGCACAGCGAGAGCCCAGCTGTATCCACACTATGCCAATCTGATTTTAACATGAAGAGAAAGATTTCATGGATTTAACTGTTCAGTGCTGGGACTTTCCACATTTGTTTTGGTTCCTTATTGGTAGAGATTTGCTGATCTTTTGAATGTCAAATTCACTGGTTTTGACAAATTTTCCCCCAAAATTTGGTTCATGAAGAGTGACTTTGCACGAACATCAATACTGAATTGCCTGTAATAGCTCTGAAACTACACCTAGAGAGAGAAAAGGAGATCCCTACAGTCCATAAGAGCTTATAATCTACAGGAGAGAGAAAACCTACTGACCAAAAGAGCTTATACTCTACAGGAGAGAAAGAACTCTGCTGACCATAAGAGCTTATACTCTACAGGAGAGAAAGAACTCTGATGACCATAAGAGCTTATACTCTACAGGAGAGAAAGAACTCTGATGACCATAAGAGCTTGCACTCTACATGACAGAAAGAACCCTGCTGACCATAAGAGCTTACTGTCATATATGATACAGTCTATATAGAGTCTAATGCATGGGTATAATGAGACACATGAGACATACGCTTCTTAAGCAGCTCTTGTATTGCTTCATACAAGTTAGTGCATCAACAGGATAACATAAATGTAGTTGCAGAGTGCAAGGCAAACAACCAAGGACATCAGAGCATTAAAGCATAGCACAAGTCATTCAGAGTCCATTACTTTCCTGTCAGATGTTGCTGGCAAACAGGATGATTCCAGGCAGAGTGAATCCAGGCTTCAGAGAGCAAGACACAAACTGGTTGCAGACCTGATTCTGGAGCACAGGTTAACCAGCTGAAGTAGTTTAAAAGGGCAATTGGCAAGAAACAGGGCAGGGACATCAAAGCTGAGGACTCCATATTGTTTGAGGGCAAGAGTCAATGCACAGGACAGGAAACAAGATGGCCGACGACAAGCTGAGAACTCCATATTGGTTGAGGGCAAAAGTCATTACACATGACAGGAAACAAGATGCCCGACAAAATACACTAAATGCAAACATAACAACAGATATAGCAAAAAAGACTGAAAACCTTACACTTACACTCTACAGGAGAGAAAGAACTCTGCTGACCATAAGAGCTTACAGTCCACAGGTACCTCACTGACCTTAAGAGCTTATACTCTACAGGAGAGAAAGAACCCTGGAGGGGGAAGGGGAAAAATAATACATTACTGATAGGGGTTTGTTATAAGTCTCCAACAATAATAGAAGTTGAGGAAATTATTCTCATAAAGCTAATAGATGAAGCAGTGACTCAGGGAGAAGTCATTATTATGGGGGACTTCAACTACCCTGAAATACATTGGGGAACAGAAACCTGCAGTTCCAGCAAAGGTAATAGGTTTTTGACAACTATGAGAGACAATTACCTTTCACAACTGGTTCAGGATCCAACAAGAAGGGGGGCACTGCTGGACCTAATATTAACCAACAGGCCGGACCGCATATCAAATATACGGGTTGCAGGTCACTTTTGTAATAGTGGTCACGAAATAATAAGTTTTCAAGTGTCCTTTAATAAGATGTGTAGTAGAGGGGCCACAAGGACACTAAAATTCAGGAAGGCAAATTTCCAATGGATGAGAGATGGTCTTAGTGCAATAAACTGGGACGATGTCCTGAGACATAAAAATACACAAAGCAAATGGGAGACGTTTATTAGCATCCTGAATAGGACCTGTGCACAATATATACCCTATGGGAATAAGCATGCTAGAAATAGGATGAAACCACTATGGCTAAAGAAAGCTGTAAGGGGCGCAATAAGTGACAAAAAGACAGCATTTAGGGATATAAAGCAAGTAGGTAGTGATGAGGCGTTACATAAATACAGAATATTAAATAACATCTGTAAAAAGCAAATCAAGGCAGCAAAGATTGAGACAGAGAGACTCATTGCCAGAGAAAGTAAAAATAATCCCAAAATATTTTATAACTACCTAAATAGTAAGAAACTAAAAAATGATTGTGTTGGCCCCCTTAAAAATAGTCTGGGTGAAATGGTGGATGAGGATGAGGAATAAGCCAATATGCTAAATGACTTTTTTTCAACAGTATTTACACAGGAGAATCCCATGACAGACAATATGTTCAGTGATAACAAAAACTCTACATTAAATGTCACCTGCTTAACCCAAGAGGAAGTACGGCATCGTCTAAAAATCACTAAAATTGAAAAATCCCCGGGCCCAGATGGAATAAACCCCAGAGTACTGCAGGAATTAAGTACTGTCATAGATAGACCATTATTTTTAATATTTAAAGATTCCATAATAACAGGGTCTGTACCACAGGACTGGCGTATAGCAAATGTGGTGACAATATTCAAAAAGAGGATGAAAACTGAACTTGGAAATTATAGGCCAGTAAGCTTAACCTCTACTGTGGGTAAAATCCTAGAAGGTTTCCTGAGAAATGCTATACAGGAGTATTTGAGAAAAAATAACCTCATGACCCATTATCAACATGGGTTTATGAGGGACTGTTCCTGTCAAACTAATCTGATAAGCTTCTATGAAGAGGTAACTTCTGGACTGGACCAAAGAAATGCAGTGGACATGGTGTATATGGACTTTTCAAAAGCTTTTGATACAGTGCCACACAAAAGGTTGATACATAAAATGGGAGCAATGGGGATACGGGAAAATATGTGTAAGTGGGTTAAGAACTGGCTTAGTGATAGGAAACAAAGGGTGGTTATTAATGGAACACACTCAGACACGGTAACTGTTAACAGTGGGGTACCACAGGGTCAGTATTAGGCCCACTTCTTTTTAACATATTTATTAATGGCAAAAACTAATACACCATGCACACAGTAAACATGTCTGTAGGACAGTGTTCACACCACCAAAAGACTGAATCACAAAAAACAGTCAAACAAATGTGTAAAAATACTCTGTTGTAAAAAAATACAGTAAAAAGCAAGTGCTGCTGAAAAAGTAAAATACAGGGTATTTAGATGATACTTTTTTGCAAAAAATGTATACTAAGCTGCTCTACCAACTTCAAGGTAACCTGTATCAGTGCAGTCCCTATCTGATATATTTAAAACCTGACCATGTGTAATGGTACCTAAAATATTTATTAATGACCTTATAGGGGGCATACAGAGTAGAATCTAAATATTTGCGGATGACACTAAACTCTGCAGAGTAATCAATACAGAGGAGGACAATTTTATTTTACAGGAGGATTTATGTAAACTAGAAGCTTGGGCTGAGAAATGGCAAATGTAAATGTAAGGCCATGCACTTGGGCAGAAGAAACAAAAGGTATAATTATGTGCTTAATTGTAAAACACTGGGCAAAACTGTCACTGAAAAAGACCTGGGTGTATGGGTAGATGATAAACTCACATTTAGTGGCCAGTGTCAGGCAGCTGCTGCAAAGGCAAATAAAATAACGGGATGTATTAAAAGAAGCATAGATGCTCATGAGGAGAACATCATTTTAACTCTTTACAAGTCACTAGTGCGACCACACTTAGAATACTGTGTACAATTCTGGTCTCCGGTGTATAAGAAAGACATAGCTGAACTAGAGCGGGTGCAGAGAAGAGCGACCAAGGTTATTAGAGGACTGAGGGGTCTGCAATACCAAGACAGGTTATTAGAGGACTGAGGGGTCTGCAATACCAAGACAGATTATTAGAGGACTGAGGGGTCTGCAATACCAAGACAGGTTATTAGAGGACTGAGGGGTCTGCAATACCAAGACAGGTTATTAGAGGACTGGGGGGTCTGCAATACCAAGACAGGTTATTAGAGGAATGAGGGGTCTGCAATACCAAGACAGGTTATTAGAGGACTGAGGGGTCTGCAATACCAAGACAGGTTATTAGAGGACTGGGGGGTCTGCAATACCAAGACAGGTTGTTAGAGGACTGAGGGGTCTGCAATACCAAGACAGGTTATTAGAGGACTGGGGGGTCTGCAATACCAAGACAGGTTATTAGAGGACTGAGGGGTCTGCAATACCAAGACAGGTTATTAGAGGACTGAGGGGTCTGCAATACCAAGACAGGTTATTAGAGGACTGAGGGGTCTGCAATACCAAGACAGGTTATTAAACTTGGGGTTATTTAGCTTGGAAAAACGAAGGCTTAGGGGTGATCTTATAATAATGTATAAATATATGAGGGGACAGTACAGAGAACTTTCTAATGATCTCTTTACTCTTAGGCCTGAGACGGGGACAAGGGGGCATCCTCTACGTCTGGAGGAAAGAAGGTTTAATCATAATCACAGATGTGGATTCTTTACTGTAAGAGCAGTGACACTATGGAGCTCTCTGCCACATGATGTTGTAATGAGTGAGTCACTACTAACATTTAAGAAGGGCCTGGATGCCTTTCTTGAAAATTATAATATTACCAGTTATACATACTAGATTCTTTGATAGGACGTTGATCCAGGGAATTAGTCTGATTGCCGTATCTGGAGTCAGGAAGGAGTTTTTTCCCCCAATGTGGAGCTTAGTGTTGCCACATGGTATTTTTTTGCCTTCCTCTGGATCAACATGTTAGGCTATGGGTTGAACTAGATGGACTTTAAAGTCTTCCTTCAACCTTAAAACTATGTTACTATGTTACTAAGAATATTAGAGCTTACACTCTACAGGAGAAAGAGAGGACCACTGATCATAAGAGATTACACTCTACAAGAGAGAGTGAGGACCTCGCTGACCATAAGAGCTGACACTCTACAGGAGAAAGAAGACCCCACTGACCATAAGAGCTTACATTCTCCAGAAGAGAAAGAGGAACCCACGGACCATAAGAGTTTACACTCTACAGCACTGGTTCCCAAACTCCAGTCCTCACGGCCCCCAACAGGTCATGTTTTCAGGATTTCTTTAGTATTGCACAGGTGATGCCTTGATGATGATTCCTTCACCTGTGCAATTTTAAAGAATTCCTGAAAACATGACCTGTTGGAGGCCGTGAGGACTGGAGTTTGGGAAACACTGTCTACAGGATAGACAGAGGACCACTGATCATAAGAGCTTACATTCTACAGGAGAGTGAGGATCCCACTGACCATAAGAGTTGACAATCTACAGGAAAGAGCGGACTCCGGTGACCATAAGAGCTTACACTCTACAGGAAAGCGAGGCTTACCCAATGACTCTGCAGATATAAAATGACTTTGCCTTACAAATTGTGCTCCACTGGGAACTGCTGATGTCTCAGGTACTGATCACCACTATGCACGGTATAATGATCTGATAGAGGTCATAGCTGCAGAGCATTATGGGGAGGCCGTGTGACAGCACAACATGATGTTCATTTGCTCTCTGATGTTTTAGCAAAGTGAGAAATTGTGTCAGGAAAGTTTAATTTTTTGCAAACTGCAAATCAAATCCGTGAAGGTGCAAATTTCAGGAAATGCGACTCATACTTGATCTTATTCATTAATATCAAATTGTACACATTTTATTGAATCTGTTTTTGCAAGTGGTAAACTTTACTAAATATATTGATCTTGTAACAGTGATCTTCAGTGTTCCCATCTTCCTATAACTTTCGCTGATGATCTTTCTTATCCGGTCACTCCTCCTTAGGTTACAATCCCTCCTTCGCCTTTCTCCTCAGCAGCAATGAGGCTCAGACATCTTCCCAGTCTCACAGGAGTCCTCAGGGTGTCTCATTCATTCATTCATTCATTCATTCATTCATTCACTAAACGCTCTAGCTTTTATGGCCACATCTCAAACCACACCAAGAGGTGTTGTGGCCCAGCGCTTCTTCTACCATAATGTCCATTATCAAAGGTAACACTGTTGGTCCCCTCTGACCGAAACTTACTCCTCCTTCACCAGGGTTAAAGAACTACTTTACCCGGCGACTGTAGTGGTCAGGCGCAGCCGCATCTTGCTGGCTGACGACACTTAACCCCCTTGTCCATACAGTGATGTATTTTCTCCCCGATGCTGTATGTGCCTCCCAGAGATGTATATTCCCCATAGTGCTATATGTGCCGCCCCAGTGCTATATGTGCCCCCAGAGATATATGTGCCCCAACAATACTGTGTGTGCCCCCAGAGATATATGCGCCCCACCAATGCTGTATGTGCCCCACCAGTGCTGTATGTGCCCCTCCAGTGATGTATGTGCCTCCAGAGATATATGTGCCCCTCCAGTGATGTATGTGCTCCCAGTACTGTATGTGTGACCCCCATGGTATATATTCCCCCGAGTACTGTATGTGCCCATCCAGTGATGTATATTTCCCCTAGAACTGTATGGATGCCTCTAGTGATGTATATTTTCCCAGTACTGTATGTGTCACCTAGAGATGCATATTTCCCACAGTGCTGTATGTCCCCCAAGAGATATATGTGCCGCCACAGTGCTGTATGAGCCCTACCAGTGATGTGTGTGCCGCCACATTGCTGTATGTGCCCTACCAGTGATGTATGTGCTGCCACAGTGCTGTATGTGTCACCTAGAGATGTATATTCCCCACAGTGCTGTATGTCCCCTGAGAGATATATGTGCCGCCACAGTGCTGTATGAGCCCTACCAGTGATGTGTGTGCCGCCACATTACTGTATGTGCCCTACCAGTGATGTATGTGCCACCACAGTGCTGTATGTGTCACCTAGAGATGTATATTCCCCACAGTGCTGTATGTCCCCTGAGAGATATATGTGCCGCCACAGTGCTGTATGAGCCCTACCAGTGATGTGTGTGCCGCCACATTACTGTATGTGCCCTACCAGTGATGTATGTGCCACCACAGTGCTGTATGTGCCCTACCAATGATGTATGTGCCACCACAGTGCTGTATGTGTCACCTAGAGATGTATATTCCCCACAGTGCTGTATGTCCCCTGAGAGATATATGTGCCGCCACAGTGCTGTATGAGCCCTACCAGTGATGTGTGTGCCGCCACATTACTGTATGTGCCCTACCAGTGATGTATGTGCCACCACAGTGCTGTATGTGTCACCTAGAGATGTATATTCCCCACAGTGCTGTATGTCCCCTGAGAGATATATGTGCCGCCACAGTGCTGTATGTGCCCTACCAGTGATGTCTGTGCCGCCACAGTGGTGTATGTGCCCTACCCGTGATGTATGTGCTGCCACAGTATTGTATGTGCCCTACCAGTGATGTGTGCACTGCCACACTGCTGTATGTGCCCTACCAGTGATGTGTGTGCTGCCTCACTGCTGTATGTGCCCTACCAGTGATGTGTGTGCCACCACAGTGCTGTATGTCCCCCGAGAGATATATGTGCCGCCACAGTGCTGTATGTGCCCTACCAGTGATGTGTGTGCCACCACAGTGCTGTATGTCCCCCGAGAGATATATGTGCCGCCACAGTGCTGTATGTGCCCTACCAGTGATGTGTGTGCCGCCACACTGCTTTATGTGCCCTACCAGTGATGTATGTGCTACCTCACTGCTGTATGTGCCTACCAGTGATGTGTGTGCCGCTACAGTGCTTTATGGCCCTCAAGAGATACATGTGCCGCCACAGTGCTGTATATCCCCTGAGAGATATATGTGCCGCCACAGTGCTGTATGTGCCCTACCAGTGATGTATGAGTCACCACAGTGCTGTATATGCCCTACCAGTGATGTATGTGCTGCCACATTGCGGTATGTGCCCCACCAGTGATATATGTGCCCCCAGTGCTGTATATGCCCTACCAGTGATGTATGAGTCACCACAGTGCTGTATGTGCCCTACCAGTGATGTATGAGTCACCACAGTGCTGTATGTGCCCTACCAGTGATGTATGTGCTGCCACACTGCTGTATGTGCCCCACCAGTGATATATGTGCCCCCAGTGCTGTATGTGCCCCTCCCGTGATGTATATTCCCCTCAGTATTGTATGCGCCCCTTCAGTGGTGTATATTCCCCCCAGTGCTGTATGAGCCCCCCAGTGATGTATATTCCCCTCAGTGCTGTATGTGACCCCTCCAGTGATTTATATTCCCCCAGTACTCTATGTGCCTCCCAGTGTTGTATATTACCCCAGTTATGTATATTCCCCCATAACTGTATGTGCCCCCCAGAGATGTATACTTCCCCCATTACTGTGTGTGCCCCTCCCCAGTAATGTATATACCCTCCTGTGATGTATATTCTCCACAATGATGTTTATTCCCCACAGTGCTGTATATTCTCTGATTAGAGCAATCTATAAGGAATGAACCAGAGTCAGTAATATTTATAACTGGCCACTCAAAGTAATAATCAAGGGGTTTAAATAATGTATAATTCCCCACAAGTCTCTATGCAGGTAGCTTTTGTGACAACAATTTGAGGAATTATCCAACAAGCTCAATGCCTATATGGTGCCACAAGGCCAAGGATAATAAACAGAATGGCTTCAATGTTGCCCACCATAGGTATGCCACATGAGACTCAGCAGGAGTGAGACCAGATATGGATGTCACAACCATCATACATACAGTGCCTTGTGAAAGTGTTTGGCCCCTTGAACTTTTCAACCTTTTGCCACATTTCAGGCTTCAAACATAAAGATATAAATTCTAATTTTTTTTGTGAAGAAACATCAACAAGTGCTGCAGATAATCAAAGGTTGTGTAATGCCTTAAAGGAGTATTTCCAACTCCTAGATCCTATTCCAATATGTAGTAGGTGTAATAAGACTGCAAAACACCTTCAGGAACAGTTAGCAGACACTGGAGTTGTGGTACATTGTTCTACTGTTCAGAGACACCTGCACAAATATGGCCTCCATGGAAGAGTCATTAGAAGAAAACCTCTCCTGCATCCTCACCATAAAATTCAGTTTTAGAAGTATGCAAAAGAACATATAAACAAGTCTGCTGTACTTTGGAAACAATTCCTGTGGACCGATGATATGGAGAAAAAAGGGTCAGAATTTCAGAAGAACATCTCACCAAGCATTAAGCATTGGGGGTGCATTAATCATGCTTCGGGGTTGTGCTGCAGCCAGTGGCACAGGGAACATTTCATGGGAAGAGGGAAGGATGGATTCAATGAAATTTCAACAAGTTGAAAATAGGATGGCTTCTACAAATGAATTATGATCTTAAACACACATCATAACCCACACTACATGACCTCAAAATATACAAGCTGAAGGTTTTACAATGGCTGTCACAGTACCCTGATCTGAACATTATTGCAAATCAGTGGCTAGACCTCAAAAGAGCAGAGAATGCAAGACGAGGCAATAATCTCACAGAACTGGAAGACAAGGCAGGAATCTCACAGAACTGGAAGACAAGCCATGAGTCTCACATGATTGGAAGATGAGCCAGGAATCTCACGGAACTGCAAGATGAGCCAGGAATCTCACAGAAATGGAAGCTGAGCCAGGAATCTCACAGAACTGGAAGACGAGCCAGGAATCTCACAGAACTGGAAGACGAGCCAGGAATCTCACAGACCTGGAAGACGGGCCAGTAATCTTACAGAACTGGAGGACAAGTCGGGAACGTCACAGAACTGGAAGACGAGCCAGGAATCTCACAGAACTGGAAGATGAGCCAGGAATCTCATAGAACTGGCAGACGAGCCAGGAATCTTACAGAACTGGAAGACAAGCCAGGAACCTCACAGAACTGGAAGATGAGCCAGGAATCTCACAGACCTGGAAGACGAGCCAGGTATCTCACAGAAATGGAAGAAGAGCCAGGAATCTCACAGAACTGGAAGATGAGCCAGAAATCTCAATGAACTGGAAGATGAGCCAGGAATCTCACAGAACTGGAAGACGAGCCAGGAATCTCACAGAACTGGAAGACGGGCCAGGAATCTCACAGAACTGGAAGATGAGTCAGGAATCTCACAGAGCTTTAAGACAAGCTAGGAATCCCACAGTACTGGAAGTTGAGCCAGGAATCTCACAGAACTGGAAGAAGTTTCCAAGGAAGAATGGATGAAAATCCCTCAAACAAGAATTGAAAGACACTTGGCTTCTACAAAAAGCATTTTCAAGCAGTGATACTTGCAAGAGGGAGTTCTACAGTGTATTAACCATGGTGGGTGCCCAAACTTTTGGATTGGCCCATTTTCCTTTTTGGATATTTTCAAATGTAAGAGATGAAAATAGTTTTTTGCCTAAAATGCAAATGAAATCATCATCTACAAGTTTATGCCTTTTTAGAGATCATTTAATCTTCAGCTTGCTTATCTGTTCACTATAACAGTAATTTTAACCAGGGGTGTCCAAATATTTACATGTCACTGTATGTGTCTTACCTCATGTGCAGGGCATTACAGTGCCCTTGGAATCAATAGTTATGACTATGAACAACTAACTGTCACTATATGAGTGGTCGTAACCATGGATACCTAAGATGTAATGTCTTGCATATGAGGTAAGTTACAGCTAATCAGGAGAACTACACTGTGTGCAGAATTATTAGGCAAATGAGTATTTTGATCACATGATACTTTTTATACATGTAGTCCTACTCCAAGCTGTATAGGCTTGAGAGCCAACTACCAATTATGTAAATCAGGTGATGTGCATCTCTGTAATGAGGAGGGGTGTGGTGTAATGACATCAACACCCTATATAAGGTGTGCTTAATTATTAGGCGAATGCCTTTCCTTAGGTAAAATGGGTCAGAAGAGAGATGTGACGGGCTCTGAAAAGTCCAAAATTGTGAGATGTCTTGCAGAGGGATGCAGCAGTCTGGAAATTGCCAAATGTTTGAAGCGTGATCACCGAACAATCAAGCATTTCATGGCAAATAGCCAACAGGGCCGCAAGAAGTGTGTTGGCCTTAAAAGGAGCAAAATAACTACCCATGAATTGAGGAAAATCAAGCGTGAAGCTGCCAAGATGCCATTTGCCACCAGTTGTGCAATATTTCAGAGTTGCAACGTTACTGGAGTATCAAAAAGCACAAGGTGTGCTATACTCAGGGACATGGCCAAGGTAAGGAAGGCTGAAAAACGACCACCTTAGAACAAGAAACATAAGATAAAACATCAAGACTGGGCCAAGAAATATCTTAAGACTGATTTTTCAAAGGTTTTATGGACTGATGAAATGAGTGTGACTCTTGATGAGCCAGATGGATGGGCCAGAGGCTGGATCAGTAAAGGGCAGAGAGCTCCACTCCGACTCAGACACCAGCAAGGTGGAGGTGGGGTGCTGGGTATGGGCTGGTATCATCAAAGATGAACTTGTGGGACCTTTTCAGGTTGAGGATGGAGTGAAGCTCAACTCCCGGACCTACTGCCAATTTCTGGAAGACAACTTCTTCAAGCAGTGGTACAGGAAGAAGTCTGTATCGTTCAAGAAAAACATGATTTTCATGCAGGACAATGCTCCATCACATGCATCCAACTACTCCACAGCGTGGCTGGCCAGTAAAGGTCTAAAAGAAGGAAAAATAATTACATGGCCCCCTTGTTCACCTGATCTGAACCCCATAGAGAACCTGTGGTCCCTCCTAAAATGTGAGATCTACAGGGAGGGAAAACAGTACACCTCTGGGAACAGTGTCTGGAGGCTGTGGTGGCTGCTGCACGCAATGTTGATCGTAAACAGATCAAGCAACTGACAGAATCTATGGATGGAGGCTGCTGAGTGTCATCATAAAGAAAGGGGGCTATATTGGTCACTAATTTTTTTGTGTTTTTGCATGTCAGAAATGTTTATTTCTAAATTTTGTGCAGTTATATTAGTTTACCTGGTGAAAATAAACAAGCGAGATGGGAATTTATTTGGGTTTTATTTGCCTAATAATTCTGCACAGTAATAGTTACCTGCACAAACAGATATCCTCCTAAGGCCCCTTCCACACTGGCGTTTTTAAAAAATGCGGCAGATCTGGTTAAAAAAACGCAACTGCTGCATTTTCCGCCTAACGGCACACTTGTGGCAAGCCCCATGCATTGTCTATGGGGCTTGCAGTAAGTGTGTCGTAGACGCGGCAAGTGCGTTTCAGGCAGTTGCGGCAGATGCGTCCGCGAAAAAAAACACGGTCAGCGGCGGTTATTTTCATGGCCGCATCTGCCGCAACTGCCAAAAATGCACTTGCCGTACACTTACCGCAAGCCCCATAGACAATGCATGAGGCTTGCCGCAAGTGTGCCGCAAGTGCTGCCATTAGGCCGCGCTTGCAGCAGATGCGTTTTTTTGCCCTAATCCGGGCAAAAACGCCAATGTGAAAGGGCCCTAAGATAGCCAAATCTAAAAAAAACTCCACTCCAACTTCTAAAAATATTAAGCTTTGATATTTCTGAGTCTTTTGGGTTGATTGAGAACATAGTTGTTGATCAATAATAAAAATAATCCTCTAAAATACAGCTTGCCTAATAATTCTGCACAGAGTGTATACTACAGTTCTAATTGGAGAGATTTGCTAATATTATTATTGCACCTACTACATATTGGGATACGTTATTGGAGCTAGGAACACCCCCTTTAAGTATGGACTGTCGCAGATCACCCCCTTATATCTTCATCTGTTTGTAAAGTGGAGGTGAAGATTTTAGGGTGAATCTTGAAGTTTCTGTATCAGATTGGTTATATGTTTTATTATTCTGGATTCTAGTGATATCCTTCATGGTTTTGCTGTTTTATGGATTGGTGGATTGCGCCACATCCTTTGTTGGAGTAACACATGGCCTCATGCGGACGGCTTCTCTCAGGAATGCAGGCGCGCGGGGCTCGTATACTCTGCGGAATAAAACTTCAATTAAACGATGTCAAATGCTTTTACTATTTTACTCGTGGCATCACATGCGAGCTCATCCCAGCAATGGAAGAAGAAGGGAAGGAATGCTGGAACATTTGCAACTGATTAAACATTTGAGCAATAGAGAAACTGGAGGAGAGATCACCACACACTGGAATCGGGAGGATTTAAGAGTTAATGTGATTTTCCAGGAATATCCATCCAATAAATCATAAATGTGGGATCAGTAGGGGGTCCAACCCCGGGAAGAGATGACCGGGGCTACACCTGTCTGAGCTTCTGACATTAAGGTCTAGAACATGGAACTCAATGTTGCGCCATTCCTCTTTTATTCCTTCTGGAAATATGTGCATAAATTATAAACTTGGTATTAATATTACCATTGTTATACGTGTATGTACATACACACTCACACTGTCCATTACAAGTGCTAATGTTGATTGTGTAGGCATCGTGCACAGGCATCCATGTTTATGTGTCACACCATGAAGAAGGATGTAAAATGTTGCTTCATTGTATCTTGGCCGCATGCTCTGCTTCATCACATCCCATGGTTCTTCTGCTTCATTGTATCTATGCTGTATCCTCTACTTCATCACATCCCATGGTTCTTCTGCTTCATTGTATCGATGCTGTATCCTCTGCTTCATCACATCCCATGGTTCCTCTCTTTCATTATATCTATGCTGCATGCTCTGCTTCATCACATCCCATGTTTCCTCTGCTTCAATGTATCTATGCTGTATCCTCTACTTCATCACATCCCATGTTTCCTCTGCTTCATTGTATCTATGCTGTATCCTCTACTTCATCACATCCCATGGTTCTTCTGCTTCATTGTATCTATGCTGTATCCTCTACTTCATCACATGCATCCCATGGTTCTTCTGCTTCATTGTATCGATGCTGTATCCTCTGCTTCATCACATCCCATGTTTCCTCTGCTTCATTGTATCTATGCTGTATCCTCTACTTCATCACATCCCATGGTTCCTCTCTTTCATTATATCTATGCTGCATGCTCTGCTTCATCACATCCCATGTTTCCTCTGCTTCATTGTATCTATGCTGTATCCTCTACTTCATCACATCCCATGGTTCTTCTGCTTCATTGTATCTATGCTGTATCCTCTACTTCATCACATGCATCCCATGGTTCTTCTGCTTCATTGTATCGATGCTGTATCCTCTGCTTCATCACATCCCATGTTTCCTCTGCTTCATTGTATCTATGCTGTATCCTCTACTTCATCACATCCCATGGTTCCTCTGCTTCATTGTATCTATGCTGTATCCTCTGCTTCATCACATCCCATGGTTCTTCTGCTTCATTGTATCTATTCTGTATCCTCTACTTCATCACATCCCATGGTTCTTCTGCTTCATTGTATCGATGCTGTATCCTCTACTTCATCACATCCCATGTTTCCTCTGCTTCATTGTATCTATGCTGTATCCTCTACTTCATCACAACTCATGGTTCCTCTGCTTCATTGTATCTATGCTGTATCCTCTGCTTCATCACATCCCATGGTTCCTCTGCTTCATTGTATCTATGCTCTATCCTCTGCTTCATCGCATCCTATGGTCCCTCTCCTTCATTGTATTTTAGCCCTATTCTCTGTTTCATTACATCCCATGGTTCTTTTGCTTCATTGTATCTATGCTGTATCCCCTGCTTCATCACATTCCATGGTTCCTTTCTTTCATTGTATCTATGCTGTATCCCCTGCTTCATCACATCCCATGGTTCCTTTCTTTCATTGTATCTATGCTGTATCCCCTGCTTCATCACATTCCATGGTTCGTTCTGCTGTTTCATTGTATTTATGTTGTATCTTCAGCTTCACATACCATGGTTTCACTGTTTCATTGTATCTATGCTGTATCCCGTTTCATTTTATGTATGCTGTATGCTAGGCTTCATCACATCCCTTGGTGCCTCTGCTTCATTGTATCTATGCTCTATCCTCTACTTCATTACATCCCATGGTTCCTCTGCTTCATTGTATCTATGCTCTATCCTCTACTTCATTACATCCCATGGTTCCTCTGCTTCATTGTATCTATGCTGTATCCTCTGCTTCATCACATCCCGTGGTTCCTTTCTTTCATTGTATCTATGCTGTATCCTCGGCTTCATCGCATCCTATGGTTCCTCTCCTTCATTGTATTTTAGTCCTATTCTCTGTTTCATCACATCCCATGGTTCTTTTGCTTCATTGTATCTATGCTGTATCCCCTGTTTCATCACATTCCATGGTTCGTTCTGTTGCTTCATTGTATTTATGTTGTATCTTCAGCTTCACATCCCATGGTTGCACTGTTTCATTGTATCTATGCTGTATCCCCTGTTTCATTTTATATATGCTGTATCCTAGGCTTCATCAAATCCCATTGTTCCTCTGCTTCATTGTATGTATGCTGTGTCCTCTGCTTCACGCCCCATGGCTCTTCTGATTCAGTGTATCTATGCTGTATCCACTTCTTCATCACATCCCATGGTTCCAGTCCTACTTTTCCTCTTGCCATCCAGCCATTATTGACTCTATTTTTCCACAATGCCAGATCAATGTCATCTATTTATTGGATGATTGCTGTTTATCCAAACTAAGGGCTTCGAGGATCCATCTTACCAGGTGAGACACAACAATCTATATGAAATATATTTGAAGAGTATATTTCAATTTTTACTTGTTACCTTAATTATTAAAGGGAATCTGTCAGCAGGTTTTTGCTATATAAGTTGAGGACAGCATGATGTAAGGTTAAAATAAGGTTATCAAGCTGTGTGCTATTGTTTACTTAAACTAAATGCTTTATAATCCTGTGACTACCATTACATGACTACTTTGTCACACACAGTCTGACACGCCCTCTTGCTGTGATTGAATAATCTTGATAGAGAACCTGGTGTGGGCGGGGACAGCTCTCCCAAATCTGCTGTGTATCTAAAACTAAATGCTTTGATTGAGTCATAACTGCTTCAGCCAGTAATCTAAGTGATACATTGTTGGATTCAATAAAAGAAGGAGGGGGAACAAGAGGCGCAATAGTGCCCTATCACTATGGCACTAGGAGTAAAGTGGTGAAAAAGGGATCCACTCACCGGGAACAGTTGTGTAACCCACAACCGGCTTGAAGGCGTATTTAGTGATTTATTTCTGGATGGCTGCTGCAGGACTTCCACCGTCCACTCATATGTGGAGATATGCCGAATCGTGGGGAAGAAAATGGTGTGTCATGGTCCGCGCTGCCAAATAACATCCACTCCGAAAATAATGCACTTGAAGATGGAACTTCAAAGTAACCTTTTTATTGCTTCCTACGCGTTTCGGTGCCCTCCTGGCACCTTCCTCAGGGATCTCTGAGGAAGGTGCCAGGAGGGCACCGAAACGCGTAGGAAGCAATAAAAAGGTTACTTTGAAGTTCCATCTTCAAGTGCATTATTTTCGGAGTGGATGTTATTTGGCAGCGCGGACCATGACACACCATTTTCTTCCCCACGATTGTTGGATTCAGGGTTTCTTTGCCTACATTATGTTGTTGTCAGATGAGGTAGCAAAAACCTGCTGAAAGATTCCCTTTAAGTAAATGAGTCTGTAGGCCTGAGACTGATGTAGTCTAAAGATCTGCATAGAAAGCTCTTACCTCATCATTGCATACCTTGTGACATGATTGACCAATCAGTTACTTATAAAAATCCATAGTTTTTGTAAAATGTCATGCTTTTAGTTAAATATCTAGAACCCGATCCATCACTTCCATTTTGACGTTACTTTGACTTTTTTGTCTTCTGGTATCCATTGCTGCAACATCTTTATTTTTGTCTTTTAATGTCTTGTGCCTTCTAAGCAGAAAGTGTACAGATGAATAAGCAAAAATAGACTTCAAAACAGGCGCAAAATTAAAGGCCCTCAAACAGTAAAAATAGTGCAAATGCAATAATTCTTAGAACAATAGGAGAGGCAATAAGTACATTTGCAAGTTGTTAAAGCTGACTCTTTTATACCTGTTCTCATATTCCAGATAGAGCTTCATCCTGTAATCCAAAAGGCGTAGTATGATCCAGATGATCCAGATGTAGTGAATAATCAAACCTTTTCATTTTAATGTTCGTCCCTTTTGTGAATATGGGCCAAGAAATAATAGCTAAAATCTTCCAAATTCTTAGGATTATATAACCACTCAACATGAGCAAATTAATTCAATTTAAATAGAATTTATGTCAACCTTGTAGGAATTTGTTGAAGATGGTGAAATCCAACAACAGGTAATTTGCTTTGCGTTAATTGCCTTAAATGGCCACCATCAGTTTACACATTTTCCAAGATTATATCAGATAGAGAAGGTTTACAGAACCTTGGCATATCCAGAAGGGTTTACAGGAACTATTATAGACAATATAAAAGCAGATGTAGGGAATTCAGCAGCCAATTTGTGGTGAATCTGGAGAGTGGAAGGACATCACAACTCAAAGCTGCACAGGTATTGTGTGATGGAAAAGCAGTAAAGCTTAGCATGTGAGGAAAAGACAATAATACAGATTTAGATTGAAAGTTTAGAATTGATGTCAGAGCAGGTCCAGGGAGGGCAACATACTTTCGGATCTCGTCTCTCTTGGGTCTTCTCTTCGATTGTGTCTCTCTTGGGTCTTTTCTTCGATCTGGTCTCTCTTGGGTCTTCTCTCGGATCTGGTCTCTCTTAAGTCTTCTCCGATCTGGTCTCTCTTGGGTCTTCTCTCTGATTCTGTCCCTCTTGGGTCTTCTCTTGGATTTTGTCACTCTTGGGTCTTCTCTTCGATTTGGTCTCTCTTGTGTCTTCTCTCAGATTTTGTCTCTCTTGGGTCTTCTCTTTGATCTGGTTTATTTTGGGTCTTTTCTTGGATCTGGTCTCTCTTTGATCTTCTCAGATCTGGTCTGTTTTGGAGATTAAGAATATTACTAGTATGTGCAGGCGCCAGAGAGAGGCCAGCCAAGAGATTCTTGTCACAGGGTTTTGTGAATAAACACCCTGTGACTAGAATCTCCTGGCTGGCCTCTCTCTGGCAGCTGCACATACTCCATATCATTGTATCTTCAAAGGGAATGTGGCAGAGCTGCGTAGGAGAAGACTGCCAGGAGCAGAAGACTGAAGGACCTTAAACTGCAGGACATGCGTCACATGATCCGGCCATCCTGGAAATGCTGGGCCCTGCTTGGTGAGCGGTAATAAACCGCAGGCTGGAGATCCTGGTTGCACGGGCGGTCCAACCAGGAAAGGTTAGTGTTAATCTTATCCCCCTCAATAGACCACCGACTATTACCCATCAAAGCGCCCCTCCTGTTTTCTTCTCTCTTGTCTGTTTTGGAACTTTTCTCAGATTTGGTCTCTCTTGGGAGTTCTCTCGGATTGGTGACTGTAACCCTGCTCCTCAAACAACCATCCTGCTAAATGTTCATGTGACGACTCCTCCCCTTGTCAGCCCTTTCTAGCCTTTTATAATTAGCAACTGCGCCACAACTGTCACCGGACCTGTCATCTCCTTCAATCTCTTCCCTGAGGAAACACACACTTGACGCTTAAGTTCCTGCTTGTCCTTTCTCTGTCATTTGTGACCAGAAGATGGCACTGTTTTCCTGGGGACACACTGTAAGACATTAACTATGTGTCTTCTATCCCTTTTATTCCCTTACAGAGTGCTTACAGAAAGATAATATAACAATAAGACACGCACAAAAGGCAAAACAGAACAAAATGTATAAAAATGCAAAACTCCTACTAATTAGACCAGGAAGAGATTCTTGTGGATGAAAAATTGCAGACATTTTCCTGACTAATTATATGTGGTTCCAGATCATCATTCTTAATTTTGTCATATTTCCCCTTAGGAACCACCTAATGGATTATTATGGCGACCAGGTTTCATATCTTTGCCATCCTAGTCACGCAAAATATGAATATGATATAGCCATAATTCAGGTCAATATTAATTGGTCTCCCAACGATGAAAATCCTGGCACTTGAAACCACAGAAACAACTAGGTTCCAAGATTAAGGATATTTGTTTGGTGTGTATAGATATTGGATTATTATAGAGATGACATTGAAATGTTACATTTTCATGGTGCACTCATGATGTCCTGGTCTGGGTTGGAGACAACCTGTCTATTTTAGATTCAATTAACTTCACCTACTTATTATCTAAATTATGTTGATGATGAGATTATCAACAGTGCAGTGATATCTTTTTTTATTCACCAAATCTATAACACTATTAAATATATTAACATGGAAATATGATTCTTTCTCCTTCTGTAGTGATCTTTTATTCTCAAAATGTTCAATTCATTAGCAAAATATGTCTTCAGTAATTATAGAATAGCCCATTACTTAGATAGAAGATGACAGTTGGTGCTCATAAAGGTCTATGGAAAGGGAAGGAGTTAGAGGCAAACACATACATTCTACTGCAAGTTCTCATAAAGTAACAGTTAATTCTACTGCAGGTTCTCCTGAAGCGACAGTTACACTTTAATCAATTAAAAGATGTCATCGATGTACCTGAACCTTCTCCATTTGGGGTTTAATTTTCCTGACAAATGTGCACGTGAAAGGGCGATAGTGACACAAATTATATTTAGAAAAGTTTAGGTGGATGTTTAACCTTCAAATATACTTCTTCGTGACCCTTTCTTGTATTGATATGAGCCACAATGCTTTGAAGATGATGTTTCCACAGACCATGACATTTATAGGAAGTTTTATGTTGTATATTTACAAGCAGAGGGAAGCAGTATTTCACAAATAATGTTTCTCCTCCATTTACTTATAGACCAGGCAATTTTATTTCTTTCCCTGTCTCAGATTATGACCCTGTTAGCTATATCTTATTATCGGGATCCAGGAGACTCCTTTCTTTGATAGGACTGCTGACAAGAAGTCTGGCCTTCTTATGAAATAAGACTGCGAGGGAATTCTCTGTCAGTTACATACCGTAAATAGTTCCAGATGCTATTAATAGTAGACTTCTCCTCCATCGCTGGTCATGGTTGGTTAGGAGAACTTAATTGCAGCTCCTCGCTGTTACCTCTGCAAGCTGCGAATCAGAAATATCAGGAGCTAATAACATTTAATCCTTCAGTACATAAATCAGCTTTTCTTTCATCTCCCTTAATGAAGTCTACTCCAAGTTTATTGCAGGTTCAACCCTTCGAATACGATAAATTAACTTTCAAAAGCCGTCTTACATCTTAGATTGATCCACAGGGCAGGCCGCTATAAGATATAATTCTCTTGTATTGTGCAAACATCTCCAGAAAGATTGGTAAGGAGCAGTCCTGAGCTAGCATTGGCAAACCTCGGCAGATGCCAGGGCCCATTAGTCTTGAGGAACCCACTGAGATCAACTATAGCTAAACATACTCTACTTTCTATGAGGGGAGGTAGGCAGTGGACAACATTCCTTAACTAAGATTTTGCTAAAACACTAGTGCATGCCCTCATTATCTCCTGTGTAGACTACTGCAACCTTCTGCTGTCCAGTCTCCCTTCTAACACTCTCACACCCCTACAATCTATCCTAAACTCTGCTGCCTGACTAATCCACCTCTCTCCCCACTATTCCCCAGTCTCTCTTATCTGCCAATCCCTTTACTGGCTTTCCATTGTCCAAAGACCACACTTCAAAACCCTAATCATGACCTACAAAGTCATCCACAACCCTTCTCTGTACATCTGTGATGTGGTCTCCCAGTATTTACCAGCACATAACATCCGATCCTCACAAGATCTCTTTCTCACCTGCTCTCTTATCTCCTCTTCCCAAAATCATGCAAAAGCATGCAAAATTTCTACTATGATTCCCCCATACCCTGGAATGCTCTACCCCAACATATCACACTCTCACCAACTGTGGAAACCTTCAAAAGGAAACTGAAGACTCATCTCTTCCGACAAGCCTACAACCTGCAATGTCACTCAGCCCACTAAACCACCGTACGTCCAACTCTACCTTCTCCTACTGTATCCTCACACAACCCTTGTACACTGTGAGCCCTCGCAGGAAGGGTCCTCTCTCCTCATCTACTGTATCCTCACCCATCCCTTGTACACTGTGTGCCCTCGTGGACAGGGTCCTCTCTCCTTTCCTACTGTATCTTCACTCATAACCTGTAGACTGTGAGTTCTTGCACTAAGGTTCCTCTCTCCTCACCCACTGTATGCTCACCCATCCCTTGTAGACTGTGAATCCTCATGGATACGGTCCTCTCACCATCCCTTGTAGACTGTGAGCCCTCACAGGCAGGTTCCTGTCCCCTCATCTATTGTATCAACACCCATCCCTTGTAGACTGTGAGCACTCATGGGCAGGGTCCTCTCTCCTCTTGTACCTGTCTGTGCTTTGTATTGCTCCTGAATATTGTACTTGTCTGTATTGTGCATACTCCTCTTCATATGTAAAGTGCCATTAAATAAATGACCCTATAATAAAAAATAAAAATAATAATAAGTGTACGTTTATTCCCTAAAATCCCAAATGTCAGACTTTACACCCACTTCTTTTAGCAAGAAATTAAATTGTTAACACGTCCCTTTGTCAATACAAATCGCACCTACATTCTCTCTCTACTTTTGAGTCTGGCCTACACCCAACCACAGTTGATCAGCTACAGCTTTCCTGACCAAAGCTGCACTCCATCTGGTATTGTAAGAATTCCTACTCGCACCTCAGCCAACGCATGCTCTCTTGCCTGCACCTGCTGTCCCACCAATTCATCAGCCCACCCTAGATCTTCAGACTCCTTACAAAGCTTGTACTTTGGCTCACACCCTATCTCAAGATGGAACACAATCAGCAGCTCATCCGTGCTCACCTGCCAATGTGCATCTTGCAATATAGTAGCTCTTGTTGATGCCATCTTTGGTGAAGACATTGGTGTTATTTACTTCCCTTCTGGGTGCCAACAATATGGTAGATCTACTTCACCTAAACAGCATAGCCCAGAGCTACACTGAGTCTTCCTTGCACAGGGAGTCATGGTGGAGGCCTGTAGTACTTGGGTTGTGCCAGACTTTGCACCTTCCATTGCACCTTGGCATTTAGAAGTATAAAATGGTATCCACTTTGTCCATCCTAGAACATTAAAGTTAGGCTCCTTTCACATCAGCGGTTTGCTGATGCATCTGCCGATCCGGCAAGCCCCATGGGGCTTGGGGCAGGTGCGGCAAATTCGTTTTTTGCCGTGATCTGGAAGATCTGGCACTTACAGCGCGGGAAAAAAAATCGCAGCTAGCTGCGGATTTTTTCATGGCTGCAACCGCCAGATTTGACGGATAACGGCAAAAAACGCATTTGCTACACCTGCCCCAAGCCCCATAGAGAATGAATAAGGGCTTGCCGCAGGTGTACCGCAAGTCGGCCGTTGCCAATGCCGGCCAATGCGTTAAATCTGCCGGATCTGCCGCATTCGGCGAAAAATGCTTATGTGAAAGGGGCCTTAGTGATATTAACTCCTCAACTTTATTAGACATCCCGGAAAAGTTTACTTGCCGAACTTTTCTCACCTTTTAAGCTGCAAACACTCTGTCGCTCTTATTCATTCTTGTCTGGATTACTGCAACTCTCTACAGATCGGTTTTCCTCTAACCAAATTTTCTACTCTCCAATTCATCCTGAATACAGCAGCCAGACTTGTATTTCTGTCCAGCTGCTTCTCTCGTGTGCCAGTCATTGCACTGGTTATCCATTTGCTACAAAATACAATACAAACTTATCTGTCTCTCCCACAAAGCTCTAAACTACCCTACATCTCCTCATCTCTATCACACTAAATGTGCCCTCTGTTCTGCAACTGATTTAAAACCAATATGCTGTGTAATTCAAGCCTCTCACTTCTGTCTCAGAAGCGTGTCTCGTGTTGCACCAGTTTTTTGGAATGCACTACCACAGAATAGCCAACTAGTACCTAGCCCCAATGTTTTTACTTTTTCATTTTTATCTTGCCCAGCTTTGTGCAGCATAGTTTTCATGCTGACAGCGTTAGCTGTGGATGGAATTGTCATTATGAGGAAATATAGTGTCACTGCACTTTATCAAAAGCATTACTTTTATTTAAATTTGTTAATGTGGCACCCCAGACTCCGCTTGCCATGATGTCCTTACCTCCCTTGGGGGGTTGGGTCATGCTTGAAAGCAAGGTAAGGTATCCACACCAGGTAACCCACAATACACAACACATTCCAGCCCAGAAGAGGGAGCTCTAACCTGGGTTCAGGGGAGTCTCCCCTATAAATTCTGGCTGGAGGCGGAGTAAGTTAGTTCAGTTCCTGGGAGGACTGTGAAGACATCCTGCGGACTGGAGCAGTGCTAAGCTCTTCCCAGGTTGACCAGAGTAAGGACTAGCTAATGTGAGGGACCCCTGAGCAAGGGTCTGAGGAGAGGAGTAGGCCTGGGGAAAGGAGCCTGTTAACCAGGGGTCTCAAACTCTAGGCCTCGAGGGCCGCACACAGTGCAGGTTTTCAGGATTTCCATAGCATTTGACAGTTGGTAATCAAATGACCAACTGTCAAATTCTATGGAAATCCTGAAAATCTGTGCTGTGTGCAGCCCTCGAGGCCTGGAGTTTGAGACCCCTGCTGTTAATGGTTCACCCCAGAGCAGAGCGCCAGAACCGGACATCGGGGTCCGAGGTTGCAAGTGTACTCTAGGCTCAGCAGCCAAAATCGGAGGACAGGAGATTCCAAGTCTCCTGGCCAACAAAGCACTTTGGGCATAGCAGCGTAGAAGAGCCATGGGGCAGTGGTCAGAGGAGAGGCACCCAGGAAGGGCTCGAGCCTGAAGGTCCCACATCACAGCGCCGGCCCAATAGCCGGATACTACAGGTGGCATCACGACACCTATCCCCTAAATCCTATCCCCAAAACACCCACCTTTTTTGAAAGCCGATCCCCAGGGTCATGGAAGCCAGGTCTCGACCCCTGTGACTCCCCTAGACGCGCTCCCAAAGCCCGGTTCCAAATATCCCACGGCCCAGGGGTGAGACATTAACATGCTCCTATATTAGAATTTAAAATGTAGTATTGTAATAACTCCCTGTCATGACAGATAATATTGCAAAGTAATCTGTTGCTGATGACCATGAAACACAATCACTCCAGAGAAGCAGATAGAGATGGCAAGGGAGCAGGGAAAATAGGAGAAAGGAAAGACACAAGTGAGGGGAAGAGAATGGAACAACACCAGGAGCCTACATAGAAGACATGGGGCTTCATAGCATATTCTGATTGGGCTGTTCCTCCCCACCGAAAAAAATTGGCAAACTAGGCTAGGTCATAGCGCACATCTTTTAGAAACAGATAAAGGGACATGTATTGTGGCACACACATAGGAATGTTGTCTCTATTGAAGACCCTTAATGTTCTCAACTACAATACCATTAAATTACCATTATAATATATGATACTCTCAAAAATGCTCCCATCTTCATAAAATATGATATCTCCACAGTAAATGTTACCTCTCAGTTTGTCCCCACAGAATGCCCCAGAACAGTATAATACCCCTAAGATGTCATTAAAGTGTGTTCCTCCACTGTATGATGTTTCCATAGTTTTCCTACACACGTCATGCCTTGGGATTCAATCCTGTGACCTTGTGCTGTGTGGTCGGGTTCTTTTTCTTTTGCTTCTATTCTTCTGGTTTACGCTCCTCAGGTGTATTCATTTGCTCATTTATTCTGTCCTTTCACATCTCAGGTGTGGCTATTTATATCCTACTGATGCTGGCCATCCCTGCTGGCTATTTTTCTGTGTGGACACTACTAAGGAGTTCCAGCCCCACTGCTGCGGATTTTGCCTGTCACAGACCAGCTACTTATTTGTTCTTTGCTGTTTCACTATCTTACCTACTTTTTTCTCCTGTTGGTAGTTAGGTTGCAGAAGGTTATCCTAACTTGCAGTTGCTACTTCACCTTTTTCCACTTGTGCACGTGTTATATGTTTTACACCTTGGGTCCTTGCTTATCTCTGCATGCTTTCCCCATACTGGGTTGTAGTGTACATCAACCTTCCCTCTGGTTCCTAAGGAGGTACAAGGAACAACTCAACGTCCTTTCAGGCATCAAGGTCTGAGTTGTGGGTCTTTAGTGTGTGACTAGGGATTTCCAGCTTGTGTAGGAGCCACTAGGTGCTGTGCTGCTATGGTACTAGTCTCTACAGGAACCAATTGGGTGCATGTGCAGTTGCTTAGAGATAGATTTTCTTTATCCTTGTACCCATGTTGGTATTCTCATGTGCATAAGATTATGGCTTCCACATAGAATGATGGCCAGTCAGTGTATTGTCAACCGCTCAAAATGATGGCCCCTCACAGCCCCTTATACAAGAATCAAGGCCTTTCAGAATAATGCTCCTGCTGCCCCACTCATTATGATGGCCCCCACTTAGTATGGTAGTCGCCGACTCTGTACGATGACCCCTCAGTCAGTATAATGGCCCCCCACTCAGTATGATGGCCCCCCACTCAGTATGGTGGCCCATCACTCATTATGATGGCCCCCCACTGAGTATGGTGGCCCCCCACTCTTTATGATGGCTCCTCAGTCAGTATGATGTCCCCCCACTCAGTATGATGGCCCCCCACTCAGTATAAAGGCCCTCACTCTGTAGGATGACCCCTCACTCAGTATGATGGCCCCCACTCAGTAAGGTGGCCCGCACTCTGTATGGTAGCCCCCCACTCTGTATGGTGGCCAATCACTCAGTACGATGGCCCTCCCACTCAGTATGATGGCCCTCCCACTCAGTACGATGACCCCAAACTCAGTATGATGGCCCCCACTCAGCATGGTGACCCCCCACTCTTTATGATGGCCCCTCACTCAGTATGATATCCTGACAACCACTCACTTACTATGATGCCTACAAAGCTCCTTATTCAGTATGATGGCCCCTCACTCAGTATGGTGGCCCCCACTCTGTATGTTGGCCCCTCACTCAGTATGATGGACCTCCAACTCAGTATGATGGCCCCTCACTCAGTATGATGGCCCCTCACTTAGTATTATATCCTGACAACCACTCACTTACTATGATGCCTACAAAGCTTCTTACTCAGTATGATGTCCCCCACTCAGTATGGTGGCCCTCCACTCTGTATAGTGGCCCCTTACTCAGTATGATGGCCTTCCAACTCAGTATGATGGCCCCTCACTCAGTATGATGGCCCCTTACTCTGTATGATATTCTGACAACCACTCACTTGCTATGATGCCTACAAAGCTTTGTGCTCAGTATGACACAATGTGGTGACATCTTTGTGTCTGCATTTTGCAGAGTGTCTGATACACATGATGCGCCCACAGGCTATGGGGTACTTGGGAGCATTGCCCGTGCTGTCTCTCTGGAGTATCACGGTAGTTGTGACCCAGTCCCGTGGCCTGAGATCAGTCCAAAAAGGGGGTATTTACAAGGGATTTGCTGTGACGCCACCCGGGGTATGTGGTTAGTAGAACCACCGCTGCTGTATTCTTGCTAGGCACGGTGACTTGGGGCAGCGTGGATGTTAAGCCCTCCTCGGGTAAGGCTGAGGGTCCCCAGGGCAGGCGTAGTTGTGGTAGATGGGCCTGGTGAGGGATTGTGTGCAGTGCAGTTCACTTACTTCAAAGCTGCAGCTCTCCAGCCAGTGTGCAAGGATGACAGTCTGTGGTTCCACAGGCGGGACTTTTCTGCGATGCTGGAAGTAAACAGTCTCAGGCAGTGATGAGCTTACTGGGTACTTTACTTAAGATCTTCCACAGCAGGTTACAACAGTTCAAAGATCTTTACCTACAGTTCACACAATTTACACTGCTCCGGGCAACTCAAACTGTGCAGCTCAGGTAGCGTTTCTGGGTTGTTCCCTCAAAGTGCTTTCAGGCCTCTCAGTCTCAATGTAGTACCTCACCCACGGTTTCAGTCTGGTTGTCGTGGACCCACGGGTGAATGTTTCCCTCACAGTCAGGGTCACCAGTCCTAGTATGACGACTGTGTTCTTAGACCGTGGTGGAAAGTTAGGCTGCAGGTCATAAAGCACCTGCCCCACACTGGTGTGTTTCGTGATTAGGGTCTGGATTATCCCCAGTCACCTCTTCAGAGCCGGTTCTCTGGTCGTGGCCTAGCCTCCAGTGTCCCAGGTTCAGATATTTGGACACACCAGGCTCCTTCTGTCAGTCACTGTTTCAGCTCAGGGTTCCTCCGGTCAGCTAGATGTGTGCGGCTGCCAGGCCCTCGTCCTCCCACCTTCTCAGCTGTGGGGTCTCTTTCAGTCTCTTTCTCCTTCCCGTCACTTCCATGCTATGGAGTGGGCTTTCTCTCCTAGGGTCTGTTCCTCTGAGGATTCTGCGCCTCCAGGGAACCCAAAACCTCCTGGGAAGACTCTCTCACTGTTCTCACTTCTCCTCTTTCAATGTTCCGACTCTTCTGCCCCGTGTGTTCCTGGATTTTTTCTTGTGTTGGTTTCTCCACCCATTATGTCAGTGCTCACCTACACTTCACCTACTTCTCTTAACAGTTGCCACCCCTTGCCCAACCTAGAGTCCTAGGCGTAGGGTTGGTGTGTGCATCGTGTGGGTGTTTTGTCAACCGTCTAGCCTTACCTGGCTGCACTTCCCTTTGTGGCCACCTGGTCACAGGGGCGCCACATTCTCCCGAAGCTAAATCAACGTGTCCACACGTTGACACCTCCAGCAAGCTCAATTATTTTAATGCATAATAACACAACAATAACATAAGAATACTTGGGGCTTCCCTTCCGGGAGGTACTTGCTTAAACGTTGCATTAAATTAACTATGTAAATTTTAACTGGAGCCTCTTACTCATGGCTGTAAGTGCTGCAGGCCTCCTGGCCCTCAGATCACTGCATAGTGTAGCCAAGGTCTCACTCTCCATAACTAGCACCTTATGCCACTCTCTCCTCACCCCCTTAGTCACACGGGTTGTCTTTTTCAGAGTGTCATGTGGCGTAACAGCGCCAGTCTACGGCTCCACCACACATTATAAAAGTTCAAAGTCATTGGAGTCTCTCAATTATTTAAGTGCTACATTACTCATATAAACGCTTTGCTATAAAACCAATAGAGAGCACTCAGGGTACTCAACTATTACACTTCAAGTCCGGGTCAATCATAGTCCATGACCACCAAGTTCTTTTACTTACTCAAGCAATAAGGGGAAATCTACACATTCATTCAGGATAAGGATGGGGACACCAAGGAAAACATCACATTCTCACTTACAAGTTCTGCTGTCCTGGGTTCAGCTACTCCATCTCCTCCGGTAGAATCTCGACCTGACCTCCTTCACTGGCCTCTGCTGTGTCGGGGAAGCCCATCAGATCTGCTCCCCTATTCTGCCACCAGCATCTTAGGATCTCCCCTCTCACCTCCTGCGTTGACCGCGCTGGAATCATCGGCTCCGGCAGGCCTGGGCAACTCTTCTTAAGGACCCCCGTAGGTCATCCATCTGCATCCGCCCTGCACACTCTCCTGCAGGCCAGGATTCTCAGCTGCGACCACCCGTCCGGGTGCCACTCTCTATCTGGGACTCCTGCTGCGCTCCACGCCCGGGTTCCTCCACTGTTCCTCGCTGCCATGTTCCCATCGGGATCAGCCTCAATATCTCTCCCCTGGTATCCATCTCCGGGTACTCCTCTGCTTCCGTCCGAAGGTCTATATATGGCGCCTGATCGCCATGCTGTTCATTCTCTCTTTCCTCCCTTTCCTCTATGTCTATAAAACTCTATGTCTATGAAGCTCTTTGTCTATAAAGCTCTATGTCTATGAAGCTCTATATCTATAAAGCTCTATATCTATGAAGCTCTATGTCTATGAAGATCTATGTCTATGAAGCTCTATATCTATGAAGCTCTATGTCTATAAAGCTCTAGGTCTGTGAAGCTCTATATCTATGAAGATCTATGTCTATAAAGCTCTATATCTATGAAGCTCTATGTTTATGAAGCTCTATGTCTATGAAGCTCTATGTCTATGAAGCTCTATCTCTATGAAGCTCTATGTCTATGAAGCTCTATGTCTATAAAGCTCTTTGTCTATAAAGCTCTATGTCTATGAAGCTCTATATCTATGAAGCTCTATGTCTATGAAGCTCTATGTCTATGAAGCTCTATGTCTATGAAGCTCTATCTCTATGAAGCTCTATGTCTATGAAGCTCTATGTCTATAAAGCTCTTTGTCTATAAAGCTCTATGTCTATGAAGCTCTATATCTATGAAGCTCTATGTCTATGAAGCTCTATGTCTATGAAGCTCTATGTCTATGAAGCTCTATGTCTATAAAGCTCTATATCTATGAAGCTCTATGTTTATGAAGCTCTATGTCTATGAAGCTCTATGTCTATGAAGCTCTATCTCTATGAAGCTCTATGTCTATGAAGCTCTATGTCTATAAAGCTCTTTGTCTATAAAGCTCTATGTCTATGAAGCTCTATATCTATGAAGCTCTATGTCTATGAAGCTCTATGTCTATGAAGCTCTATATCTATGAAGCTCTGTCTATGAAGCTCCATGTTTATGAAGCTCTATGTCTATGAAGCTCTATGTATAGGAAGCTCTATCTCTATGAAGCTTTATATCTATGAAGCTCTATATCTATGAAGCTCTATGTCTATGAAGCTCTATGTCTTTAAAGCTCTATGTCTATGAAGCTCTATGTCTATGAAGCTCTATATCTATGAAGCTCTATATCTATGAAGCTCTATGTCTATGAAGCTCTATGTCTTTGAAGCTCTATGTCTATGAAGCTCTATATCTATGAAGCTCTATATCTATGAAGCTCTATGTCTATGAAGCTCTATGTCTTTGAAGCTCTATGTCTATGAAGCTCTATGTCTATGAAGCTCTATATCTATGAAGCTCTATATCTATGAAGCTCTATGTCTATGAAGCTCTATGTCTTTGAAGCTCTATGTCTATGAAGCTCTATATCTATGAAGCTCTATGTCTATGAAGCTCTATATCTATGAAGCTCTATGTCTATGAAGCTCTATATCTATGAAGCTCTATGTCTATGAAGCTCTATGTCTTTAAAGCTCTATGTCTATGAAGCTCTATGTCTATGAAGCTCTATATCTATGAAGCTCTATGTCTATGAAGCTCTATGTCTTTGAAGCTCTATGTCTATGAAGCTCTATATCTATGAAGCTCTATATCTATGAAGCTCTATGTCTATGAAGCTCTATGTCTATGAAGCTCTATGTCTATGAAGCTCTATGTCTTTGAAGCTCTATGTCTATGAAGCTCTATATCTATGAAGCTCTATATCTATGAAGCTCTATGTCTATGAAGCTCTATGTCTTTGAAGCTCTATGTCTATGAAGGTCTATGTTGTCATGTTGTAATTTGCTGCTTCTAAATGTTAAAGTCCTGATGTTGTGTCTGAGCTGCGGAGCAGAACTTACTATGAATATTCATCCATCGCAGAGTTTTCTCAGGTCATCCAGTGTTCAGTTTAACATTATTTTAATAAATGAAAATTCATCTTGTCCAAAATGATAAAAGCCAGGGGCAGGAGCGCAGACTGCAGATATGGGGTGATGGTGGATATCTTTATAAACCGCAAACATCATTGAGTGAAGCCAAACACATCCTTAAAGGGAACATGTCAGCGGGTTTTAGACCAAAATAAAAGAACCTGTAATGATGATAACTTCCATACCTTATATTATAAGTCTCTCTGTTGTCTCATAATTCATTGGGAAATTCTTTTGTAAATGAGCGCAGGGGCTTGGTCTCCACCTACAGCTCCCCGACTTCTCCAGCATTTTTCAGCCTTGCTGGCACAGATAGATAGATAGATAGATAGATAGATAGAGAGATAGATAGTAAAGCAAAAAGAATCAGCACATGATCCTCAAAATAACTTGGTGCAAAAATCCTGTGTGCAGATCTCCACTGCAAACAACTACCGTATATACTCGTGTATAAGCCGACCCGTATATAAGCCGACCCCCCTACTTTTGCCCCCAAAAACTGGGAAAACTTATTGACTCGCGTATAAGCCGAGGGTGGACTCCAGCACAGGTATACAACCCCCAGCAGTGAGGTATACAGCAGCCTCCCCAGTGGTAGTATACAGCAGCAGCCCCAGTGGTAGTATACAGCAGCCCCAGAGGTATATACAGCCCCAGAGGTATATGCAGCCCCAGAGGTATATGCAGCCCCATATGCAGCCCCAGAGGTATATGCAGCCCCAGAGGTATATACAGCCCCAGAGGTATATGCAGCCCCAGAGGTATATGCAGCCCCATATGCAGCCCCAGAGGTATATGCAGCCCCAGAGGTATATACAGCCCCAGAGGTATATGCAGCCCCAGAGGTATATGCAGCCCCAGAGGTATATGCAGCCCCATATGCAGCCCCAGAGGTATATGCAGCCCCAGAGGTATATGCAGCCCCATATTCAGCCCCAGAGGTATATGCAGCCCCAGAGGTATATGCAGCCCCATATGCAGCCCCAGAGGTATATGCAGCCCCAGAGGTATATGCAGCCCCATATGCAGCCCCAGAGGTATATACAGCCCCAGAGGTATATACAGCAGCCCTAGTGGTGTATACAGCAGCCCCAGAGGTATATACAGCAGCCCTTAGGTAGTATACAGCAGCCCCAGTGGTGTATACAGCAGTCCCAGGGCTGTATACAGCAGCAGCCCCAGGGCTGTATACAGCCGCAGCCCCGAAGGTATACAGGCCCCCCCATCAAGCTCCAGGGCCCCCCCCTTGCGCGGCAGCCTGTAAAGTAAAATCATACTTACCAGTATCCTGTCGCGCCGTCCGCAGCTTGCCGACACACGATCCCGGGCTTCAATCCGCGTCTTCCGGCTTCCGACTTCCTGTAGTCGCGGGCAATGACGTCATTGCCCGCGACTACAGGAATGCGGAAGACGCGGAATGAAGCCGGGAATCGTGTGTCGGCAAGCTGCGGACGGCGCGACAGGACACTGGTAAGTATGATTTTACTTTACAGGCTGCAGCGCAAGGGGGGGGCCCTGGAGCTTGATGGGGGGGGCCTGTATACCTCCGGGGCTGCGGCTGTAAAATTTATATACTCGCGTATAAGCCGAGGGGGGACTTTTCAGCCCAAATTTTGGGCTGAAAAACTCGGCTTATACGCGAGAATATATGGTAATATAAAAACATCAGGTAGCCCTCAATACTTCCATTATGGACCCTTTAATCCGGCCACAATTGTGTGATGCGATGTTTCAGTCCACAAAAGACTTTCCTCAAACATAGTGCATATTACAATCAGCGAACATTTTATACAATCCATCATTAATTGATCATTAAGAATACATGTCACATAAAACCATGTACATAAAGGTTAAAATCACTATGTGATCAACATCTGTGCATATTCATAAAGTGCATCTATAGTGCTCATTGGGGGCAATGCTACCTGCATTGTCCATACAGTACCTGTTAATTGCCATTAATTGCACATTAGTGTCATATGTGTGAACATTAAAAGCTGAGAATAATGGTGGGTTATTAGTACCTCCTTGCCTATGTGTCCATCGCCATAGCTCTATTCCTGGCGTCTTCTGGGTTTGAAGGCCATCATGAATGATGTATATAAAGCAAGCTCACACCGATTGGTCTATATGTCATCATGTGACCGCAGTGTCATACAATAACGGTATCGCATCCCTGCGCATGTGCATAACTGCGCAGAGCCGCTGAAGCCATTAGATCTACTGGCAAAATAGCAAACTCACCCCATTTAGAAAAGAAGCAATAAAAGACTCCATAAGAAAGGAGTTCTATTATATAAATACCATAAAGGGACTACATTTTAACTACCGTATATTAATATGGAGGACCTGCAGCTATTCATGTGAACGCACCAATAGCCCCCACATTGTGGAAACACTGGTGTGATCCACAATTACACCAGTCCACATGCATACAAACACATACACAAGGTCAAAGATAAAAGAACAGATATAATATTTGTGCAATCTTCTTTTTATTTATTATTATTGCATTAAAAAATCATTGTGAAGAGCTAAAAAGGAGGTCAAGGACACATGGCATCTCTGGGTATTTCAAATTCCACTATCTGTGAAAGATAAAAGAAGAAACATTACTTAAATAGTAACACAGTATCAAAACCCTCCTCAGTACAGAAATACATCCATATAACCCCTATCAATACAGAAGCACTATGTCAAAACCCACATCACTACTTCACCAGACCCACCAGAGGTACATAAATACATAAATAGAACCCTCATCATTAACACAATTAATCATCACAACCACCATCAGTACTTGGTAGGGATGAGCGAGTATACTCGCTACTATTCGGTATTCGGCTACTCGCTACTCTCAGAGTACTTATGTGTACTCCGGAGTAGAGAGTAGTCCTAATACGAAAGTAGCCTAAAAGTGATTAAAAGTTGTTCAAAATAATAAAATGACATACTCACCTGTCCGACGCCTGCACCAGGAGCGGCAAAGAAGACATCCGATTGCTGGACAAGGACCTGTGACTACCAGCCAATCACATGGCCGGTAGCGATCTGGCCAGTTTGCAAGGTCCTAGGTGTACTGTCAGATAGATGATAGATAGATAGATAGATAGATAGATAGATAGATAATATGTATATATTTGTGTATGTGTATGTCCCACCACATCACGTGATCCACCTTGTGTTTGTGTGCATATGTGTATGTATATGTGCATGTGTGTGCGTGTGTCCCTGCCATGTTACGTTACTCACCGCATGTGTGTATATATGTATATATGTGTATATGTGTGTGCATATACATGTGTGTGCCTATATGTGGACTTGATGCAGCCCCAGAGGTATATACAGCCCCAGAGGTATATGCAGCCCCAGAGGTATATGCAGCCCCATATGCAGCCCCAGAGGTATATGCAGCCCCAGAGGTATATACAGCCCCAGAGGTATATGCAGCCCCAGAGGTATATGCAGCCCCAGAGGTATATGCAGCCCCATATGCAGCCCCAGAGGTATATGCAGCCCCAGAGGTATATGCAGCCCCATATTCAGCCCCAGAGGTATATGCAGCCCCAGAGGTATATGCAGCCCCATATGCAGCCCCAGAGGTATATGCAGCCCCAGAGGTATATGCAGCCCCATATGCAGCCCCAGAGGTATATACAGCCCCAGAGGTATATACAGCAGCCCTAGTGGTGTATACAGCAGCCCCAGAGGTATATACAGCAGCCCTTAGGTAGTATACAGCAGCCCCAGTGGTGTATACAGCAGTCCCAGGGCTGTATACAGCAGCAGCCCCAGGGCTGTATACAGCCGCAGCCCCGAAGGTATACAGGCCCCCCCCCCCATCAAGCTCCAGGGCCCCCCCCTTGCGCGGCAGCCTGTAAAGTAAAATCATACTTACCAGTATCCTGTCGCGCCGTCCGCAGCTTGCCGACACACGATCCCGGGCTTCAATCCGCGTCTTCCGGCTTCCGACTTCCTGTAGTCGCGGGCAATGACGTCATTGCCCGCGACTACAGGAATGCGGAAGACGCGGAATGAAGCCGGGAATCGTGTGTCGGCAAGCTGCGGACGGCGCGACAGGACACTGGTAAGTATGATTTTACTTTACAGGCTGCAGCGCAAGGGGGGGGGCCCTGGAGCTTGATGGGGGGGGCCTGTATACCTCCGGGGCTGCGGCTGTAAAATTTATATACTCGCGTATAAGCCGAGGGGGGACTTTTCAGCCCAAATTTTGGGCTGAAAAACTCGGCTTATACGCGAGAATATATGGTAATATAAAAACATCAGGTAGCCCTCAATACTTCCATTATGGACCCTTTAATCCGGCCACAATTGTGTGATGCGATGTTTCAGTCCACAAAAGACTTTCCTCAAACATAGTGCATATTACAATCAGCGAACATTTTATACAATCCATCATTAATTGATCATTAAGAATACATGTCACATAAAACTATGTACATAAAGGTTAAAATCACTATGTGATCAACATCTGTGCATATTCATAAAGTGCATCTATAGTGCTCATTGGGGGCAATGCTACCTGCATTGTCCATACAGTACCTGTTAATTGCCATTAATTGCACATTAGTGTCATATGTGTGAACATTAAAAGCTGAGAATAATGGTGGGTTATTAGTACCTCCTTGCCTATGTGTCCATCGCCATAGCTCTATTCCTGGCGTCTTCTGGGTTTGAAGGCCATCATGAATGATGTATATAAAGCAAGCTCACACCGATTGGTCTATATGTCATCATGTGACCGCAGTGTCATACAATAACGGTATCGCATCCCTGCGCATGTGCATAACTGCGCAGAGCCGCTGAAGCCATTAGATCTACTGGCAAAATAGCAAACTCACCCCATTTAGAAAAGAAGCAATAAAAGACTCCATAAGAAAGGAGTTCTATTATATAAATACCATAAAGGGACTACATTTTAACTACCGTATATTAATATGGAGGACCTGCAGCTATTCATGTGAACGCACCAATAGCCCCCACATTGTGGAAACACTGGTGTGATCCACAATTACACCAGTCCACATGCATACAAACACATACACAAGGTCAAAGATAAAAGAACAGATATAATATTTGTGCAATCTTCTTTTTATTTATTATTATTGCATTAAAAAATCATTGTGAAGAGCTAAAAAGGAGGTCAAGGACACATGGCATCTCTGGGTATTTCAAATTCCACTATCTGTGAAAGATAAAAGAAGAAACATTACTTAAATAGTAACACAGTATCAAAACCCTCCTCAGTACAGAAATACATCCATATAACCCCTATCAATACAGAAGCACTATGTCAAAACCCACATCACTACTTCACCAGACCCACCAGAGGTACATAAATACATAAATAGAACCCTCATCATTAACACAATTAATCATCACAACCACCATCAGTACTTGGTAGGGATGAGCGAGTATACTCGCTACTATTCGGTATTCGGCTACTCGCTACTCTCAGAGTACTTATGTGTACTCCGGAGTAGAGAGTAGTCCTAATACGAAAGTAGCCTAAAAGTGATTAAAAGTTGTTCAAAATAATAAAATGACATACTCACCTGTCCGACGCCTGCACCAGGAGCGGCAAAGAAGACATCCGATTGCTGGACAAGGACCTGTGACTACCAGCCAATCACATGGCCGGTAGCGATCTGGCCAGTTTGCAAGGTCCTAGGTGTACTGTCAGATAGATGATAGATAGATAGATAGATAGATAGATAGATAGATAGATAGATAGATAGATAATATGTATATATTTGTGTATGTGTATGTCCCACCACATCACGTGATCCACCTTGTGTTTGTGTGCATATGTGTATGTATATGTGCATGTGTGTGCGTGTGTCCCTGCCATGTTACGTTACTCACCGCATGTGTGTATATTGTATATATGTGTATATGTGTGTGCATATACATGTGTGTGCCTATATGTGGACTTGATGCAGCCCCAGAGGTATATACAGCCCCAGAGGTATATGCAGCCCCAGAGGTATATGCAGCCCCATATGCAGCCCCAGAGGTATATGCAGCCCCAGAGGTATATACAGCCCCAGAGGTATATGCAGCCCCAGAGGTATATGCAGCCCCAGAGGTATATGCAGCCCCATATGCAGCCCCAGAGGTATATGCAGCCCCAGAGGTATATGCAGCCCCATATTCAGCCCCAGAGGTATATGCAGCCCCAGAGGTATATGCAGCCCCATATGCAGCCCCAGAGGTATATGCAGCCCCAGAGGTATATGCAGCCCCATATGCAGCCCCAGAGGTATATACAGCCCCAGAGGTATATACAGCAGCCCTAGTGGTGTATACAGCAGCCCCAGAGGTATATACAGCAGCCCTTAGGTAGTATACAGCAGCCCCAGTGGTGTATACAGCAGTCCCAGGGCTGTATACAGCAGCAGCCCCAGGGCTGTATACAGCCGCAGCCCCGAAGGTATACAGGCCCCCCCCCCATCAAGCTCCAGGGCCCCCCCCTTGCGCGGCAGCCTGTAAAGTAAAATCATACTTACCAGTATCCTGTCGCGCCGTCCGCAGCTTGCCGACACACGATCCCGGGCTTCAATCCGCGTCTTCCGGCTTCCGACTTCCTGTAGTCGCGGGCAATGACGTCATTGCCCGCGACTACAGGAATGCGGAAGACGCGGAATGAAGCCGGGAATCGTGTGTCGGCAAGCTGCGGACGGCGCGACAGGACACTGGTAAGTATGATTTTACTTTACAGGCTGCAGCGCAAGGGGGGGGGCCCTGGAGCTTGATGGGGGGGGCCTGTATACCTCCGGGGCTGCGGCTGTAAAATTTATATACTCGCGTATAAGCCGAGGGGGGACTTTTCAGCCCAAATTTTGGGCTGAAAAACTCGGCTTATACGCGAGAATATATGGTAATATAAAAACATCAGGTAGCCCTCAATACTTCCATTATGGACCCTTTAATCCGGCCACAATTGTGTGATGCGATGTTTCAGTCCACAAAAGACTTTCCTCAAACATAGTGCATATTACAATCAGCGAACATTTTATACAATCCATCATTAATTGATCATTAAGAATACATGTCACATAAAACCATGTACATAAAGGTTAAAATCACTATGTGATCAACATCTGTGCATATTCATAAAGTGCATCTATAGTGCTCATTGGGGGCAATGCTACCTGCATTGTCCATACAGTACCTGTTAATTGCCATTAATTGCACATTAGTGTCATATGTGTGAACATTAAAAGCTGAGAATAATGGTGGGTTATTAGTACCTCCTTGCCTATGTGTCCATCGCCATAGCTCTATTCCTGGCGTCTTCTGGGTTTGAAGGCCATCATGAATGATGTATATAAAGCAAGCTCACACCGATTGGTCTATATGTCATCATGTGACCGCAGTGTCATACAATAACGGTATCGCATCCCTGCGCATGTGCATAACTGCGCAGAGCCGCTGAAGCCATTAGATCTACTGGCAAAATAGCAAACTCACCCCATTTAGAAAAGAAGCAATAAAAGACTCCATAAGAAAGGAGTTCTATTATATAAATACCATAAAGGGACTACATTTTAACTACCGTATATTAATATGGAGGACCTGCAGCTATTCATGTGAACGCACCAATAGCCCCCACATTGTGGAAACACTGGTGTGATCCACAATTACACCAGTCCACATGCATACAAACACATACACAAGGTCAAAGATAAAAGAACAGATATAATATTTGTGCAATCTTCTTTTTATTTATTATTATTGCATTAAAAAATCATTATGAAGAGCTAAAAAGGAGGTCAAGGACACATGGCATCTCTGGGTATTTCAAATTCCACTATCTGTGAAAGATAAAAGAAGAAACATTACTTAAATAGTAACACAGTATCAAAACCCTCCTCAGTACAGAAATACATCCATATAACCCCTATCAATACAGAAGCACTATGTCAAAACCTACATCACTACTTCACCAGACCCACCAGAGGTACATAAATACATAAATAGAACCCTCATCATTAACACAATTAATCATCACAACCACCATCAGTACTTGGTAGGGATGAGCGAGTATACTCGCTACTATTCGGTATTCGGCTACTCGCTACTCTCAGAGTACTTATGTGTACTCCGGAGTAGAGAGTAGTCCTAATACGAAAGTAGCCTAAAAGTGATTAAAAGTTGTTCAAAATAATAAAATGACATACTCACCTGTCCGACGCCTGCACCAGGAGCGGCAAAGAAGACATCCGATTGCTGGACAAGGACCTGTGACTACCAGCCAATCACATGGCCGGTAGCGATCTGGCCAGTTTGCAAGGTCCTAGGTGTACTGTCAGATAGATGATAGATAGATATAGATAGATAGATAGATAGATAGATAGATAGATAGATAATATGTATATATTTGTGTATGTGTATGTCCCACCACATCACGTGATCCACCTTGTGTTTGTGTGCATATGTGTATGTATATGTGCATGTGTGTGCGTGTGTCCCTGCCATGTTACGTTACTCACCGCATGTGTGTATATATGTATATATGTGTATATGTGTGTGCATATACATGTGTGTGCCTATATGTGGACTTGATGCATCAAGTGGCCCATTGTGCGTGTACGTGCGTTAATATATATATATATATATACATATACATATATACCGTATTTTTCGCTTTTTAAGACGCACTTTTGTTCCCCAGAAACTTTGGGGGGGAACGGGGGTGCGTCTTAAAAAGCGTATGTAAAAAAAAAAAAACATAAAAAATTCAAATAGTACCAGATAAGAGGGGCGAGGGGTGCAGCTGCCAGTGTGAGTGCCGGAGGCAAGTTCCGGTGGGTGTGGAGAACCGCTGCAGGACCGGAGCAGCGGAGATTTACCGTCAGCAGCAAGCGGTGGGCGCCGCCATGTTTATTGTGGCAGTCGGCCGGTAGAGGTAGAGGCTTCAAAATGGCCGCGGGTCTCCATTATGGCCGCGGCCATTTTGTTGAAGCCTCTACCGCTGGCTGCAGTGTTAATGAATGCAGCCAGCCACAAAAACATGGCGGCGCCCACTGCTTACTGCCGCCGGTACATCTCCGCTCCCTGGTCCTGCAGCTGTGTCCCCCCACCCACGAGAACCTGCCCCCCGGCACCCCGGCTGAGCAGCTACACCCCTCCTCGGTGAGCCATGGGGGTCTGGGGGGAAGATGGGGGCCATATATCATAATCAATAATTGTGGATGGGGGCATATACAGAGGATGGGGGGCATATATACAGCATGGGGCATATACACAGGATGGGGACATATATACATCATGGGGGGCATATATACAGGATGGGGGACATATATATAGGATGGGGGGCATATACAGGATGGGGGGGCATATATACAGGATGGGGGGGCATTTATACAGGATGGGGGACATGTATATAGGATGGGGGGCATGTATACATGATGGGGGGCATATACAGGATGGGGGCATATATACAGGATGGGGGCATATATACAGGATGGGGGGGCATGTATACAGGATGGGGGACATGTATATAGGATGGGGGGCATGTATACAGGATGGGGGGCATATACAGGATGGGGGGCATATATACAGGATGGGGGGGCATGTATATAGGATGGGGGAACATATACAGGATGGGGGCCATATATACATGATGGGCACATGTATACCAGGATGAGGGACATACCGTATGCCATGCTGGGGGCATATGTTCCAGGATGGGGGCATATATACCAGGATGAGCAATATACATACCAGGATGGGGGCATTTATACAGGATGGGGACATGTATACGAGGATGAGAGACATATATGCCAGGATGAGGGATATATATACCAGGATTGGGGGGTTTATGTACCAGGATGAGGAACATATATAATGATTGTAAGACGGACACTGGCATTATAAGACGGACCCCATTTAACATTAAAAACTATTTTTTTCTCATTTCCTTCACCAAATTTGGGGGTGCGTCTTATAATCCGGTGCGTCTTATAAAGCGAAAAATACGGTATATATATACATATATATATATATATATATATATATATATATATATACAGTGTTGGCCAAAAGTATTGACACCCCTGCAATTCTGTCAGATAATACTCAGTTTCTTCCTGAAAATGATTGCAATCACAAATTCTTTGGTATTATTATCTTCATTTAATTTGTCTTCAATGAAAAAACACAAAAAGAATTGTCCAAAAGCCAAATTGGATATAATTCCACACCAAACATAAAAAAGGGGGTGGACAAAAGTATTGGCACTGTTAGAAAAATCATGTGATGCTGCTCTCATTTGTGTAATTAACAGCACCTGTAACTTACCTGTGGCACCTAACAGGTGTTGGCAATAACTAAATCACACTTGCAGCCAGTTGACATGGATTAAAGTTGACTCAACCTCTGTCCTGTCTCCTTGTGTGTACCACATTGAGCATGGAGAAAAGAAAGAAGACCAAAGAATTATCTGAGGACTTGAGAAACCAAATTGTGAGGAAGCATGAGCAATCTCGAGGCTACAAGTCCATCTCCAAAGACCTGAATGTTCCTGTGTCTACTGTGCGCAGTCTCATCAAGAAGTTTAAAGCCCATGGCACTGTGGCTAACCTCCCTAGATGTGGACGGAAAAGAAAATGTTTGTGTTTTTTCATTGATCTGACAGAATTGCAGGGGTGTCAATACTTTTGGCCACAACTTTATATATATATATATATATATATATATATATATATTAACGCACGTACACACACAATGGGCCACTTGATGCATCAAGTCCACATATAGGCACACACATGTATATGCACACACATATACACATATATATACATATATACACACATGCGGTGAGTAACGTAACATGGCAGGGACACACGCACACACATACAAATATACATACACATATGCACACAAACACAAGGTGGGTCACGTGATGTGGTGGGACATACACATACACAAATATATACACACACATGGTGGGTCACATGATGCAGCGGGTCCACATATACAGACACATGTACACACGTATACACTCACACGTCAAGTCACAAGGACGCAGTGGGGACCCATACACGTGTATACACACACACATATATACACACAAAGATACCCATGTGGCAGATCACATTGTGGCAGATCACATTATGTGGCGGGGACACACATAGACATATACCCACATGCTCACGCAGCCGCCATCTTTGGACACTCAGGTATACAAAGATAGCGGCGGCGTTACGCATCACATTGCCCCATTGCAAGACTACAAGTAATTACGTCGGAGGGGAACTTGGCTGAAGCTAATAAAGTGGATAACGAAGTGTCTCTGTCTATTTTGTATGATGTAACAGATTTCACTCTTTGTGTGTGTGTTTTTTTTCTCTTCTGAAAGTATAGCTAATGGCCGACTGTCATACTGACGCCTGACATTAGCAATAGGGCTTGATGTCAACTGCCAAAAAGAGTAGACATCAACCCCTTTATTACCCAGTCTGCCACTGCTACACGGCAGCTGGAAGAACTGGGTAACCGCCAGTTTTGGCGTCTGTCATGGAGGCGCCAATTCTGTGGTGACTGCTGGCTGTGATTTTCAGCATAAGGACCCCAGAACACTTCGGCCTTACCACACTTAGAATTCCAGCCCCCAGCTGCCTGGGTTACCTTAACTGGCAATAGAAAATATGGCGAAGCCCACGGCAATTTTTTAAAATTATTTATTTAAATTAAAAAAAAATTTGGACTCCCCTATATTTTTCATGGCAGTGAAGGTAACACCATGCAGAGGGGGATGGCAGCCAGAAGTTTCTTGGTTTACCTATGCTGACAATAGAAAATACAGAAAAGTCCTACACATTTGTTACCAGGAAATTAAACACTTTATTAATAAAAATAAACACAGAAACAGGTATTTAAGTAAAAATACATTTATTTACATACATTACACACAGGGAAGAGAGCGCACAGGGGGAAGACAGTTAAATGGACAGAGCACATTAAGGGAGAAGACAGCACACAGGTGAGAGAGAACACACATAGGGAGACAATTCAAAGGAGAGAGCTTATGAGGGGAGAAGAGAACACAGAGGGGAGAGAGAGTGCACATAGGGAGACAACTCGAAGGAGAGAGCACATGAGGGGAGAAGAGAGCACCGGGGGGTGAGAGAGTGCACATAGGGAGACAATTTGAGGGAGAGAGCACATGAGGGGAGTAGAGAACACAGAGAGGAGAGAGAGTGCACATAGGGAGACAACTCGAAGGAGAGAGCACATAAGGGGAGAAGAGAGCGCCGGGGGGTGAGAGAGTGCACATAGGGAGACAATTTGAGGGAGAGAGCACATGAGGGGAGTAGAGAACACAGAGGGGAGAGAGTGCACATAGCGAGACTTGAAGGAGAGAGCACATGAAGGAGACAGCACAGGGGGGCGATAGCACACAAGGGGGGGAGACAATTCAATGGAGAGAGCACACGAAGGGAGAGTGCACAGGGAAAGACAGCTCAAAGTAGAGAGCACCTGAGGAGAGAGTGCGTGGGCAGGAGGAGAGTGCATGCGGGGTAGAGATAGTGCACAGGGGGAGAGACGGCCACCGCCCCCAGTGCCACAGAGACCGAAAGCATAGTGCCTCCATCTATTCATATATAATAAATCACCATATCATCTTGTTTAAAGCATCAGCAATCAGATATATACATGTTCAGCTTTCTATTTTTCCCCTTTGGTACAATATGTTGTAGTACCAGTTACCTTTTCTATGGCTGTCAGTACAGATGTAAGTATGATGATCTGTGCAGCTCTTCCCCCGTATCAGTTTACGAGGCCTCAGCTTCATGAGATGTCATTTATAAGGTGATGTTGCAGTCGCTCCTCTTTAGCTCGTTAGTCGTCGGCTCCCAGGAGTCATCGCTAACAAATCACAGACTGTTAAGTAAGGTAATAAACTGTATATATGACAAAGGGTATTGAAAATTGTCTTCGGAGATACTAAATAATGACATAACGCTGAGTGACCATGGGAAAAATGGCCGCAGCAGCCTTTTATTAATTACAACATGAACTACCCATACCTACTAATTAAAGGCGTATTCCCATCTACACAATCACAATATCCCAATATGTAGTAGGTGTAATAATAATATTACCAAATCTCTCCAATTAGAAATGTAGTATAGTTCTCCTGATATAGCCATGTCTGTTGCCTCATGTGCAGGGCATCACAGCTATTGATGGAACAACATAATGCTCAATTCCAATGTCATAAAATGTTTTTCTGAAAAGTTTGTAAATCAACATTCCATTGTAACCATTGAGTAAACTGCTGAGTGTCACAGGGTGATACTGATGGGCAGTGGGTAACCGAGTAAATAGTCAGACCCACAGACTAGGGAGCCATAGCTGACCCTATTTCCAGAGATAACTCTGTAGTTGAGGATGTCTGGGCCACCACCCTTGCCCTGCTCCTGGCCAGCCCTAGTCTAATCCCCCTCACATCCACCCAGGAGGCCAGGGCAGGAACAGCAAACCCCACACATGATGTTGAACTCCAAAGGATAACACAGCTTCTCAAATGCTTCAGCAGAAACAGCTCATTGCATCCAAACACGGCAGCTCAAGGGTCAAACAGAGTATGACCTCTATCAGTGACATCAGGTGATGGGTCATTTAAAGGCTGGAGGAGTGGTGAAGCACATCACCTGATACTTAACCGCAACAGCAACTCATACTGCAGAGTCCCATCAACAACATTAACCCTTAATGTACTAAAGGAAATGTACACCCATTTAAACTACTGTGGAGCAGTTCACAGACACTGCAGAGCAGTCTACACATCACACTGAGAAGATAATTAGCAAGTGACATTTCATTCACTTGCTTATTGTCTGTGTATACTTAAAGGGTACATATTTGCAGGGTAATATGCAGCGGCAGATACATATTGAATGCATCACCAATTTTCTAAGTAAATATATTTATATACGTGCAATTGACATGAATTTCTCACCAGATGTTGGTAACAAGCCCTGTACCCAGAGGTACCTCTATTGGTAAGGAGGTCTGGGCCACCACCATTGCCCTGCTTATCACCAGCCCTGCTACACCCCCACACTTCCACCTACCATAGACTGGGATACAGAGCAACTTCCTAGGGAAAAGCAGCAAGCAGCTTCAGCAAATGCAAGGCAGAGTGAACTCTATCATCAACATCACGTGGTGTAAGGGGAGGCTATTTAAAGGCCAGGGGTGTCATCATCTGACAACCTACAATTCCCCACTTGCAGAGCCGCACACAGAATACAGCAGCATCAGCAAACCAACACTGAATGCGTCAAAGGAAAGTTAAGTTTACATCAGATGTTGAAAAATAATTTGGGGTAGAACATTCTAAATAACTGATGCAGTACGAGAAAAGTCTTAGATTACTGTGATAAGGGAGCAAATGGCAAGTGGTGTTGGAAAAACCCCTTTAATACTTTATCTTATTTCAGTTTTTCACAAATCTTAGATTACAGTGTGAGTGTGGTGCCCCTGTGCACCGGTTGCCACGAGAGCTGTGTCTGGTAAGTCGGTCACCACACACACATCCAACACATCCCGGATCCCAAGTATAAGTTACTTCATGTCTAGCAACGGGATAGCGGGAGGGGCAAGGTGGAGAGTGGAATGTTAGGTGAAGACCCGGTAAGGGGTGGGAACCGAACACAACCACAAAAAGGACAGTCACACAACACCAGTGGCTTTTTGGAGGCTAGTAGTAGTAGGGTGGAGGAGAACAAGAGTAACACCCATCAGCCAGAGACACCAGACTGAAAGAACCTGGACCCGCCGACCTGTGCCACCGTATGGCTAGCCCGGGTCCCAGGCTGAGAACTGAGGGAAGACAGAGGAGGTCCAAGGTGAACCCGGGTGTGCGGGGAGATCGAGGGACTGGGCCAGAACCAGAGTGCCGGCTCTGCTGAAGTGGCAGGGAAGCTGTATGCCCCAACCACGAACCCCGGCAGGGTGCGGGTTCTTTATGTGTCGAGACCCAACCTCCGGCACAGCAAAAGGAAGGCCATCGAGCAAGGGCTAGGAATCCTGGAAGGGTGCCCACAGAAAGCCTGTGACCGCTGGACTGTAGCTAGTCTGCGGAACAGAGAGGAGACAGGCCCAAGAGGAACATGAAAGGGGGTGTCGCAGACAAGCCATCCCAGCTGCTGATACCGCACCAAAGCGGCTATTGTACTGAACTGTACTGTAACATCTAATGACTTTGCATTACATTTACACATACCCCACAGTAGCCCTGGTGGCCAGGACTGCCAATGGAGGACACAAGAACTCGACTGCAATCTCCTTCATCCCCAGAGGTCCCGACTTCAGCAGTGGCTACATCTGGCCACAAACCATGGGTGACGTCACGACATTCTTTTATTTTTCATTTTTGCTTTTCTTTCATCCATTTTTACAATTCCCCTTTTTACTGGTCGCCCGACGAGGGGATCACGGACCGGGTCACACCACTGTGATATCCCGCAGCCCCAGACGACGACAAGAGGGCCCGATTCTGAGTCCCCCGGGCCCGCCAGGGGCGAGACATGAGCTCATAATAACTCCAATTTTTACTATTTGAGGTGGATTTTCAAGCTAAAGATAAAGCTCTATTACTTAATCCAAGCTGAAGGGAGGACATTTATAAATGAGATTCCTTGAGGCGGTATATCTTCATTTTAATCCAATAACAATACGGCCGCTGCACTATTTCCCTATTATTTATTACAGATTTTCAGGCTTCAGTCTTGTACAATTATACAATGGAAATGGAAAAAGAGCAAAAAGCCAAGATGAAAACCATCATATTAACAAGTCAGGAGGGGAATAGATATAGTTTAATCAGGACGATTTTATTTCCCTGGCCACTGAATTACTAATAACAACTTATAGACTTGGCAAATTCTTGAAATTTTATCATATTAAAACCGGCGGCCGATCGTCAGATGTTTACATTTCACAACAGACGCTAATTATTACTCAAGTTAATGGTTTGCTGAATCGAAGTAATGTTCTTATCAGGGTACACAGCTGCTGCTCCATATTCTGGACTGTAAAGCTTCACTCTATTCAGGTATATAAATTGCATCTATTATTTTTTTTTTATATAAGATATATCTACAATGAAGCCCCTGCAGGGGAGGGATGACCAGCCCTGGCCAGACACCTCCTGAAAACCAGTATACGGCTTCTCTATAGTAAAGAATGCAAAATCAATTAAAAAAAAGGCATTCAGGAATGCCAGTCTCAGCCTGCCTCTGGGTTTCAACAATTTTCCCCAAGAAGAAGCCATTAGGCGAAACCCATGGTAAGCAAGGACCGGCACATAACACATGTATATATATACAGTTCTTTTTTTTGCAAAATATGTGCCAGTACTTGAGGAGCCGGGGGTGCTGTCAGGCTCCGGCAACTTGAGGAGCGGTTGGCGCGGTGGTGCTGTCAGGCTCCGTCAACTTGAGGAGCAGGAATAGGGGGGGATTATGGGTGCTGTCAGTCTCCGGCAGCTTGAGGAGCGCGGGGGGAAAGAAGGGGGTGCTGTCAGGCCCTGTCAACTTGAGAAGCGGGAAGGTTGGGTGCTGTCTGACTCCGGCAACTTGAGGAGCAGGGAGGGGGGAGGGGTGTCAGCGTTGCTCCGCCCCCCCACAGGATATTTTCAGGGGACGTACCTACCTCTATGTATTTTCCGGTATGCCGTACCACCACGTACCCCACAAAAAAAAACACTGTATATATATATATATATATATATATATATATATATATATATATATATATATATATAAATATATATACTAGCTGTAGAACCCAGTGTTGCCTGGGTTACAATAATAGAGTGTAATAAAGAGGGAGGTGCTGACCAGACAGTATCCGGCGTTGCCCGGATAACAATAATAAAGGGGGCATAGTAAAGGGACAGGGCTATCAAAAGGGGTGGAGCCATATATGCCCAGTACCCTATGAAGGGGCGGAGACATAAGTTGAAAAAGTTGTAACATGCTGCAACAGTATAGGATTCTTGCGCGAGAGTGGCCAAGGCTTTCCTCAATGTTTCCTTCTCCCAATCTCTTCATGTTTCCAAGATAAAGGTCTGTTCAATGTGTTTTGTGTATTTGATCCTTCATCCCTAGCGCTTACTGGGCTACTTGCTGTGGTTTTGAAATAACACAATTTAATTTGCTGCAGATTTGCTAGTCTTCTCAAAGATTAGCTTTTCATGTAGTCCCCCATATTCATAAACTCTCTGTAACCCATCCCTCACCATTGATTAGCAGTGTTGTGCTCATACACAGTGTAGACCGAAAGATGTCTGTAATCATTGTAATGGATAACTCAGGAGTCTTTTTGCGTGGAGCAAAGACACAACAGAACACAGGATATATGGTAGGTGAAAAAGTCTATATTATAAAACAGTGATTAACAACAAAGTGCAGCGGAACATTTAAAGTCTAAAAACACACAGAGGAGATATTGAATGGAGCTTTAATGAAAAGTCTGTTGAAAAACCTCAGAGGAAAATGGAATCAGTGAAGCAGTCTATAAAGCGCAGTTCACACTTGGAGATGCTGTAAAAGGAAAGTCTATGGCAAGTCCAAACATGGAGATGTTTTAAGCAAGTCTATATAACACATTAAATCATCCAGGGAGGCTTGGGAAGGAAGTCTTAGATAGTCCAGGACCAGACGCAGAGCAAATGACTAATTCCAGAACAGTCTCATGCTCTACATCTGTATATTAATAAAAATAATAATAATCTTTATTTATATAGTGCCAACATATTCTGCAGCGCTTTACAATTCATATGCAAACAGTCATAAGTAACAATTACCGAAAATACAATACAATAATTAAAGCAGAGAAACAATGTAAAAACACAATGCAATAATTAGAGCATGGAAACAATGTAAAAAATACAATACAATAATTAAAGCAAAAATAAGGCGACCCTGCTCAAAAGAGCTTACAATCTACAACGTGATGGGGGTTACACAAAGTACAGGGGCTTATTACATTGATGGTCCAAGCATCTTGAGGAAGAAAGAGGGGGGATAGAAAAAAGTTACATGAATGGTCACCAGACATCTGTGTAGAGCTGTTGGGTTTGGTGGAGTTTGAAGAAGAGTTATGTCCAGAGAAATAGTAAATGGGCTATGTACAGTATAAAGGACTTCTATTAAGCAGCATAATAGGCTGCATTAAAAAGATGTGTTTTTACGGAACATCTGAACTTATGTAAGTTGTGGATAGACCTAATTTCTTGGGGTAGAGCATTCCAGAGAATTGGTGCAGCTCGGGAGAAGTCATAGAGCCTGGAATGGAAGATTTGGATTAATGCAGATGTTAGTCGAAGGTCATTTGTAGAACGTAGAGAACGGGTGGGGTGATAGACAGGGATGGGGGAGGAGATGTGGGGAGGTGCTGCACTGTGAAGAGCTTTGCGGGTGAGAACAAGTAATTTGAATTGGATCCTATAATGTACGGGCAGCCAGTGAAATGACTGGCATAGAGCGGAGACGTCTGAGTAATGATTGGCCAGGAAGGTGATCCTGGCTGCTGCATTAAGGATGGACTAGAGAGGGGAAAGTCTAGTGAGGGGGAGGCCGATTAATAGAGAATTACAATAATCTAGGCAGGAATGGATCAGGGCCACAGTGAGGGTTTTAGTTGCTTCCATGGTGAGGAAGGGGCAGACTCTAGAGATGTTCTTCAGGTGCAAGCAACAAGAGCGGGTGAGAGATTGTGTATAGGAGGTAAAGGAGAGATTGATGTGAACCATAACATCCAGACAGCGAGCCTGCTGACTAGGCATTTTCATTGAGGTTAGTGTATCTATTTGAATATAGGCAACGACAGAGCATTTAAAACAACTAGCTTACATGTCTACAAAGGCAGGTGATGCAAGAGCAGCAACAGAGAGATTAGCAAGAGCAGCCAAAGCACAAGGAATGCTTCTAACAAATGTAGGTAGCAGAGCCTCTGAAGAGCAGCAGTAAAGGTACCTTTACACGCCGCTACAACAGGATGGATACAACCCGCTACAGGCTACGATTGTAGCTTGCGTCGTCAATATAGCCCGTAGTAGCGGCGTGTGAAGACGGTAGGAGGCAACCGGCAACAGATACATCTGTTTCCGAGCACTGCTCTGAAACAGGTGGCTACAAAGCCGATTGCAGCGAGCTGTATCGGCGTGTAAAGAAGGAACAGAAGGGTTGTTTCTACACCATGCTATGTAGCTGGGGCGTGACACAGGCTCCGGGTTACCGCGCCCCCTTCAGCGATCATTGGTGGAAGCTCCTGCGTTACGATTGGTAGTCGCTGCATAGGGCGGCATATTTAAGGAGCTGCCCAGTCACACTACACAATTGCTCGAGCGTCATGTATTAAACAGCCTCCTGCGATGCCTGGCCAATCATGGGTTTCTTGCTTTGTCCTATCAGCGTACGGACGTCTCGTAATCCACAATTGTGGCACGCCTATGTGCTGTCCCTGCTGCACCAGGTACGCCCATAGTAGCTGTTTGTAGCGGTGTGTAAATGAGCTACAGATGGCTACTTGAGACACCCGGCGATGTATCTAGCTGTAGATGTAACGTAGCGTAGCGCACCTTGTGGCGGCGTGTAAAGAGGGTGCGTTTCCCGTTTGTAACCGTTTGTGCGTGCTCGTGCACGTGAAGTAGCGGGTTGTATCCATCCTCCAGTAGCGGCGTGTAAAGGTACCTTAAGAGATTAAGGCAGGACTTGCAAGAGCAGGGGGAGAACTTGGGAAGCCTCTGGGGGCAGGAAACCAGTTTCTATCAATGTCTAGAGGCTGGGGTGGGGTTTATAAACACAGGAAGACAAAAGGCACATGAAACAAAGGACACCATCTTGGAAGAGGGCAGAATGCCCAAAAGGTAATCAGAACACTCAGTGTCCTGACATTGTCAATCGGTGGTGCATGCAGAGATAAGCGGGTATAGACAGAGCTCATTATTGAGAAGACTAGCAAATGAAAGAGTGTTAAGTACAAAGTCCTGTCATGAGGGTTCCTGATTTTACGTTTTCTTCAGATTGGGAAGCATAAAAAAGCTAAAAGATTGCAATTATAAGGAATCTGTCAGCAGGTTTTTGCTACCTCTTCTAAGAGCTGCATAACATAGGCAAAGAAACCCTGAATCCAAAAATGTAATACCTAGATTACTGACTGCAGCAGTTATGACACAATCAGAGCTTTTTTTTTTAAATCAAGGGTTTATTAGCTTTCTCAATAAAGAAAATAAATCATGACATTAACCCCTTTAAGACCAAGGGCGTAATAGTATGCCCTAGGCAGTGTCCCTCCATCTGATGCGAGCTCATGTGCTGGCAGCAGATTTTTTATCAAGAATATTTTTGTATATTTGATCATTCATCCTTCAATTATATGAAGCTTGTTAGTGCCGTATGATCAAAATTGGCCCCACACCATGATGTTCCTACCTCCACACTTCACTGTTAGTATGGTGTTTTGGGGGTAATATCCAATGTCTTATGGCACCCAAATAGATAGATTTTGGTCTCATCTGAGCAGACTGTATTCTCCCCGTATTTCACAGACTTATCTAAATGTTGTTGAGCAAACTTTAAACATTCTTGATCATAGTGTTATTCATAAATGAAGTCTTGCGTGGTGAGCAAGCATGTAGGAGCATGCATAAATTGCTGTGTAACAAATGCCATCAGCATGTTTTGCAATAGTAGGGTTGCGAAGGGCTTAACACAGCTCACTGGTTTTACATATCATGAGATGTTTCTTATTTGCCATGTTAGTAATCTATAGGATAACACTATTCCTTATGGAGAGAGACATGTCAGGTCTGGCATGCCAATGAGACTTAAATGCCTTGCATGCTACTCTGGGAAATAAATATGTAAATTCTGTCTTCAAAAGAACTATAAATGTCAATATCGACCCTTTAATGAGCCTTGTCATACTACCAAGGATACAAGCCAAATCAAAAACTCAGTTTGCAGACATGGTGCTTTGCAGTGACGAGGGGCAATACTCCGAAGTATGAGATCTGATTTGGCAAGGTGAGAGGCTAAGACTGGGGATTTAAGGGCTAAAATTTGTCTTTATGGCGAGTGACCTGTCAGGTCTGGCATGCCAGTATGACTTTATAATTGATACTTCCAATAGGTGGCACTAGATTTTAAGTCCTCTTTGAAGAAGCAATTTGCATATTTAACTTCCCAGAGGAGCATGCAAGGCATTTGTATCCTCATACTTGCTTGCCAGGCCCGACAAGTCACTCTACATAAGGAGAAATGTTAGCCCTTAGATCCCCAGTCTTATCCTCCCACCTAGCCAAATCAGATCTCATAATTTGGTCTGACGAGGAATACACTACCCCGAACACCGTGTCAGCAAATTGAAATTCTGGATTGACCTATATCCTTAGTTATATGAAAAAGCTCATTAAAAGCTTGATATTCACTTTTAGGATTGCTACTTCCAATAGAGGGCATTAGGGTTCAAGTCCTCTTTGAAGAGGCAATTTGCATATTTAATTTCCCAGAGGAGCATGCAAGGCATGTAAGTCTCCTCATACTGCCATGCCAGACCTGACATATCACTCTCCATAAGAAGAAATGTTATCCCTTAAATCTCTCCATTAGATAGCCCCCAGTATACAGCGGGAGGCCACACACAGCCCCCTGTATTACAGCAGTCCACCCACACATAGCCCCCTATATTACAGCAGAAAGCTACACACAGCCCCCTGTATTACAAAAGGAGCCTACACATAACCCAAATATTACAGCAGGTGCCCACACGTAGCCCCTATATTACACTTACAGCCTGTGCCCCACATAAACACCATAAGGAAAATAAAAACACATAGTCCCCTCACTCCTGTCCTTCTGTTACTCTGCTCTGATCCGCCTGTCTCCACATCCTCTTGATGCATACATTCTGTCGCTGGCTTCATTGCGCAGGAGGCAGGAGCTCCCCTGAGCTGCACTACCGAGTTTTAGTTCTAGGAAGGCTTCCCACTGTGAGATCTGCAATAGGAGAATAGGACCAACATGCAATATTATAATGAGGCCAATATGGTCATGACCCCCATGGAGCGTCAGGCCCCGGGTGATAGCCCAGATTGCCCTCATTGTAATCTGCCCCTGACGAGGACAGCCTCATGCAGGTTAAAAAGGAAAAACCTCATCAACTCGACAACTTCACTGAAATCATTTTCAACAAAGCTTTAATTCTCCTTGAAGACCACAGCATGGCAATGTCTGGAAAAACCTAAAAAAGTTGGGTTTTAATAGATGTTCTATACACATAATGACAAATTCTTTCTCTTGATCAGTAGATACACTAGTGCCCGGAAGGGCCTGTGATACTGCCCACACAGCTTTTTCATGGAGAATGGAAGAATACAGACTGACCACATCTATACTTAACCAATTCGACTGTGTGTCCCATTTGATGTCTTTTAGACCCTGCACCAAATGTTTAGTATCTTTGATCCTGCCCGGCATGCCCTCAACCAAGACTTGCAATTTTACATCTACTCACTCTGAGATTTTGTACTTGCATTTGTCTGCCCTCTCCATATGTAAAGTGTCATGGAATCTAATGGCGCTATATAAATAAATATACAATTTTTTGGGGCACTCATTATTCATTTGATATTGCACTATCTACTTGTAAGGCTGGCTTCACATTAGCGTTCCCCTCCGCAGCGTTCTGCGTAGGGGAATCGCCATGTGTGCGCAGCGGCCGCGAGCTCCTATCTTTATAATGGGAGCGCACGGTGCTGCGCTTGACAGCGCATGACCGTGCGCACCCACTCACTCCCATATGTGATCTGTGCGCAGGCGGATGCCTGCGCACAGATCACACACTCTCGTCCGCACCAGGAATGCAACATGTCGCGTCCCTGGTGCGGACGAGAGTGTGTGATCTGTGCGCAGGCATCCGCCTGCGCACAGATCACATATGAGAGTGAATGGGTGTGCACGGTCATGCGCTGTCAAGCGCAGCACTGTGCGCTCTCATTATAAAGATAGGAGCTGGAGGCCGCTGCGCACACATGGCGATTCCCCTCCGCAGAACGCTGCGGAGGGGAACGCTAATGTGAAGTCAGCCTAACACCGACGTCCTGAGTACGAGACTCTAGCAGTTATTATTGTATGCAGTTGTGGGAGGATGAGATGAGGGGGGAGGAGAGGAGGAGTTCTTGTGAGGAGCGTAGGTTGCGTGCAGGTTGGTATTGGGAGACCATGTCGGAGATGTAAGGGGGGGACAGGTTGTGGATGGCTTTGTAAGTCAGGGTTAGGATTTTAAATTTAAATCTTTGGGGGGTGGGGAGCCAGTGAAGTGCCATGCGGAGAGGGGAGCTAGGGGAGTAGCGAGGAGACAGGTGGATTAGACGGGCAGCTGAGTTCAGGATAGAGTGGAGAGGTGCAAGGGAGGAGGCAGGGAGACTGGTGAGCAGTAGGTTGCAGTAGTCAAGGCGGGAGATGATGAGGGCGTGGACGAGGGTTTTGGTGGTGTCATGGTTAAGAAACGGGCGGATGCGTGAGATGTTCTTAAGTTGGAGTCGGCAGGAGGTGGCAAGGGCTTGGATGTGGAGCTTGAAGGAGAGGGAGGAGTCGAGGGTGACCCCGAGGCACTTTGCGTGGGGGACTGGGGAGAGAGAGCAGTCGTTGACTCGGATTGACAGGTCTGGCAGAGGGGGAGGGCGGCTGGGGGGGAAGACGATGAACTCTGTTTTGTCCATGTTCAACTTGAGGAAGCGAGCAGAAAAGAAGGATGAGATGGCGAAGAGGCATTGGGGGATTTTAGACAGAAGGGATGTGGTGTCGGGCCCGGAGAGGTAGATCTGCGTGTCGTCGGCATAGAGATGGTACTGGAGGCCATGGGACTCAATGAGTTGACCTAGGCCGAGGGTGTAGATGGAGAAAAGTAGCGGTCCAAGTACCGATTCCTGGGGGACGCCGACAGTAAGGGGGTAGGACGAGGAAGAGGTGTCGGCGTGGGTGACGTTGAAAGTGCGGTCCGTAAGGTATGAGGAGATCCAGGAGAGGGCGAAGTCGGTGATGCCAAGGGATTCTAGGACTTGTAGTAGGAAGGAGTGGTCGACTGTGTCGAAGGCGGCGGATAGGTCGAGGAGGAGGAGGACGGAGTAGTGTTTTTTCCTCTTTGCGGTCAGGAGGTCATTGGTGACTTTAGTAAGGGCAGTTTCGGTGGAGTGATGAGGTCGGAAACCAGATTGCAGGCGGTCGAAGACGGAGCGGGAGGATAGGTAGGACGACAGTTCAGAGTGGACGTGTTGTTCGCGTAGTTTGGAAGCGAAAGGGAGAAGGGATATTGGGCGGTAGTTGGCGACGGATGATGGGTCGAGGGAGGGTTTTTTGTGGATGGGTGAGATCAAGGCGTGTTTGAAGGAAGAGGGAAAGACGCCAGTAGTGAGTGACAGGTTGAAGAGTTGGGTTAGGGCAGGGATGAGGGCAGTGGTGAGGTTTGGGATGAGATGGGTAGGGAGAGGGTCGAGGGCACAGGTGGTGAGGTGAGATCGTGACAGGAGGGTGGAGAGCTGGGCTTAAGTCACGTTGGAGAAGCTTCCTTTGGTCGAGGAGGGTTGGGTGGTAATGGTAGTGGGTTGGGGGGACGTTGGGCCAAAGCTTTCTCTAATTTTATCAATCTTGTGTTTGAAGAATGTGGCGAAGTCATCAGCGGAGATGGGGGGGAAGGAGGAGGTTCCGGGGGACAAAGAAGGGAGTTGAAGGTTTTGAATAGTTGTTTGGGGTTTCGGGACAGTGTGTTGATTAAAGAAGAGAAGTAGGTTTGTTTTGCGGCAGTGAGTGCGTCCTTGAAGTTGGAGAGGGATTGCTTGTAGATTGTGAGGTGGGCCGTGGAGTGGGATTTCTTCCATCTCCGTTCAGCGACCCTGGACGTTCGGCGAAGCTCTTTTGTGAGAGGGGTGAGCCAGGGTTGTCTGTTTGTGCGGGTTTTGGTGTGTGTGAGGGGGGCAGCCTGGTCGAGAGCCGCAGTTAAATAGTTAACTGTCCTTTGGAAATGAGTAACAGGTGTAATTGGTTTTAAATGTATATATGTGTACTGTTTTTTGTAATGAACGAACACCAACGATTAAGGGGTTCCCCTAAAATGTTTCTGGGCGGTCGGCCCCCTGCAAGGGACGTTGTGATGATTTTAATCTGTTTACACCAATAAAGGACAGAAAATTTGAGACGTGGCTCCAAGAACCTTGTCTTATTAAAGAATTGACTACCTGAAGAAGGCTACATGTAAGTTGTCCGAAACATGTTGTATGGACTGTCATACAGTTATAATAAAACTTGTTTCTTTATAATATTACAGAGTCTCCTGATAGCGTCACTACTTCCCAGTCTGGAGTTATCTCCTTGTAACCCTGCCGGAGCTCCTATCAGTGCTTGGGGTGATTTGCAGACCAGCAAGTGAGAAAGCTCCAGAACATTGAACACTGAGATTGTTCAGTGTATAAAGGCAATTATACACTCACTAAAGGTGAGTGCATTATATGAATAGCTTCTTTAAGATTGTACACACAGCCACTCTTAGATAGGCGCTGCGCCTGTCTCCTCTTTTCTATCCTTTGTAGGAATTTTTGCAGGTAAGAGATGTAATTATAGAAGGTACCCAGGTTGGGACAATTTGGTCACCTGGCTACAGACTTAGCTGTGCTCGGTCAGCTTCCTAAGCTTGTTGCTATTCTTTTCTCGGTGGGTGTGAGTCGGTCGTCTGGGTAAGAGGTACTCGAATACCGGGACAGGTGATTGCTTCAGTGGGGATCACGGCTGGCCGGTTCCCGGTTCCGTGCCCTGGACCCTTAATGGCGGGTGGGGGTGATGATGATGATGGGGGAATTGTAATGTGACGCCACCTGTGGTACCTGGTAATAGGGTTACCAGCGCTGCGGTCGGCCGCTGAGGTGATGGGAATGCAGCTTTCGTAGTACAGCTCCCCACAGGCGGAGCTTTACCTCAGGGCAGCGGGGTTGAAGATGGGAGTAGTAGTCCTCACCTCTGTGATGCTATAGACCCCCTCCAGGCGACGGATGAAAGGAGAACAGACACCAATTTAGCTCAAACAGTTCTTTACTTGCACCAGGTGGATAAGGCACATGGTACCGTCTGGTTTAACAGGGATTGTAGCCGTGGATTTTGGAGGCTTTTCTAGAGTCTGTCAGAGGTGTCTTTCAAATGGCTCTCCTGGTCCTTTTCTCTTCTGAGCCCTGATGACCTTCTGTACTCCCACTCATGAGTCTAGTCTCTAGTCCTCGGGGTCTGGTGCCTAAAGTGTCTGTACTTCTAAGGCGTTGTGAACCCAGCTATGGGAATGATGTTGGACTGCTTGATGGGTGCTGTGGCTCCCTTATGTCGGGCCCACAGCCTGCCGGTCTGCAGTTACGGATAGACCGTTAACTAACCGCCTCGGTTCTGGTGTACCGGTGGTGACCTGGGTCTCCATCTGGCTCCGACCAGTCCTGGAGTGGCCCCCTTCTCTGTCTGGGTAACCCCTTTCCTAAGAGGTGCCCTCTTGTCTCGGTTGAAGGCTCCCCTGCGTCCGTCTTCTCTACCCTCTCACACCGTCTGCCTGACTAGTTTCCTAACTCTCATACCTCATCTCCCGCTCATCAAGGCTCCACACCTTGGTACCTACTGAATATATGGTCCCCTGTACTAAGGTAGCCTACTGTATGGGTGTTGGGGTGCAGATGCTGTAGGGTCCTCCATATCGACGGCTACAGAGGCACTACACCTTCTGTTTGGGGTGCAGTACCTCCCTGTGACGCCTTGCCATAGGCGTGCCACAAGTGACTGCCAAAGGTGGGGTGCTGACGGATTGGAGTAAGTGGCCCCTGAAGCCCTGAAGGCACAAACATTCTAATCCCTGGTGAGCCAGCGGAAGGGTGAGACTCTGTTGCCTGTTACATTGTGTGTTTTGCTTGGCTGTGTTATATGCCTCTGATTGTTGGGGATCCAATAAAGTCTAAGGCTCCTTCATAGCAGAGGTATTGCAATTTTGCGGTAGATCCGGCAGATGTCGCCGCAACTGCCGGACCTACTGCATGATGGCCGACTTGCGGCTCCGATGCCGCAAGCCCCATTCATTCTCTATGGGGCTTGCGGTCAGGTGCAGTATTGCCAAATCGAGCAGATCTGGCTCTTAGTCTGAGCAATAAAAAACGCTGCTAGCAGTGTGTTTTTTGCGGTGCTGCAAGTGCCGGATTCGGCAATACCGTACTTGCTGCACCCGACCGCAACCCGATCTAAAGTGAAATTGCAACATCGCTGATGTGAAAGCACCCTAACTAATGTGTGGTACTCTCACCCTGTGTTGTATGAGTAGTGTTCCGCCCATGGTTAAGGAGTTTGAATGTTCAGTTGGGATGAACCCTGGTCCATGCTGTCTATCTAAAGGCGGCCGGACCAGAAGACAAGAGTCCCTATTTACCCCTGTGCCTCCACAATAGCTAAGAACAGTTAGTTACTATCCCAGGCAACACTGGGGACTACAGCTACTACATGTACCCTGTTTCCCCTAAAATAAGATGGGGGGGAATATTGCATGGGAATATTGGGGGCTGCAAGGGGATGATGGGGATATTGCGGGCTGCATGGGAATATTGGGGCTTGCAAAGGGATGATGGGGATATTGGGGGCTGCATGGGAATATTGGGGGCTGCAAGGGGATGATGGGGATATTGGGGGCTGCATGGGAATATTGGGGCTTGCAAAGGGATGATGGAAAAATAAGACATCCCCTGAATATAAGACATTTTTGGAGCAAAAGTAATATAAGAGAGTGCCTTATTTTTGGGGAAACATGGTATATATGTGCATACATTATGCTTTCGGACTCCTATGGTTGTATGGCTGTCAAGGAGAGGATAATGGGAAAGCAGGTATGTGGCGCCCCTGTGGTCCGGCTGCCACTCATGGCAGTTCACACGTGTGGTATCAAGGGTAAATTTCAGCACCAAACTTCGGCGATGGTGGTGCTTTCTACAATACCCGTCTGTGTGTGATAATATAATCATTCAGTTATACCCTTATGACATTTTATTTATCTACAGGCTCCAGGGCTCTAAAACGCTGATACAATGTTTCTTCCTTTACATGAGAATTTCGCATGTCACCACTTATTATTAATTCTTAAGAATTATTTTCCTAAGTCTCCGTCCTATAGTTTGTTCTGCCTGATTTACAGAGAACGAGAGAGAGTGACGACATGCAGGAGAGACTGGACTATCAGATTAACACTATGGAGGTAATGTAAGGGCATCTCAGAGGAATAAATGGTCCGATTTTTCATTTTTTTTACAATTCTCATTAAATATGTATTGTATCATTAAAAAAAATTCCAGACAAAGAAAAACTGGAGTTAAACGAGCTTCAGTCAGTGAGTTATGCAGCTTTTAATATAATAGGGATGCCCTGATCTTCAGATACAAGCTCGGTGTCATGAGTGTGTCTCATCCAGCTGAGACCTTTGTGGTATCTGGGAGTAGAAGGTCTTGGCAATTAACATGGGTGGAGCGGATTTTGTTTCATTTGGTGTTGAAGGGGTTAAGAGATCTTTTTTGATCTTGCCGAGATTCCATACAGCTCTAATCTCAGCTGCAAATCCTTGCTGCCACTCCCTTTCATTATTTAAACTCACTCCTTACTCTTCTATGTGCCAGATATAGTTTCTCTATGCTGACCCTCATTACTCTCCCATGTGCCACTTATAGTACTTCTATGCTGACCTCCCAGGAGACGTTGTCCTTATGGAAGCTGTGGAGTTCCATTTGTTTGTTTTATTCCGCTTGTTTGTATCTGTCTAACTAGCCAGGTTTAGCCCAGGGCCAGCCAGAGCTTAGGCACATGATTGCGCGCACGGGAAAAGGACCCATCTAGGAATCATAGGGAGTACAGGGATAAGTCTCAGGTGAGTGTTTAGGGATAACCCCTGTCATCAGGACCCCCCTTTTTTACCCTGGTTTTGTCTTCTTTTGTGCCGCCAGTTGGGCATATCCTATCTGTGTTGTGACTCTCAGATCCTGAGTCCCAGCAGTTCTGATTTATGTCCAACCAGAGGTGTAACTAGGTTTTCTGGCACCCGGGCAAGGATTTATTTTGGCGCCCCCCCGCCCCATCACACCCGCCACCGCCAATTTTTATTTGATGAGGCATAGTGTGCCTGCCTGATGTATACATATATATATCTGAGGTATATATATGTATACATCAGGCAGGCACACTATAAGGTATATATATGTATACATCAGGCAGGCACGCACACTATGAGGTGTATATATGTATACATCACCAGGCAGGCACACACACTATGAGGTGTATATATGTATACATCACCAGGCAGGCACACACACTATGAGGTGTATATATGTATACATCACCAGGCAGGCACACACACTATGAGGTGTATATATGTATACCTCACCAGGCAGGCACACACACTATGAGGTGTATATATCATATATACACCTCATAGTGTGTGTGCCTGCCTGAAGTATACATATATATACCTTATAGTGTGCTTGCCTGATGTATACATATATATACCTTATAGTGTGCCTGCCTGATGTATACATATATATATACCTTATAGTGTGCTTGCCTGATGTATACATATATATATACCTTATAGTGTGCCTGCCTGATGTATACATATATATACCTGAGGTATATATATATGTATACATCAGGCAGGCACACTATGAGGTATTATACCTTATAGTGTGCCTGCGCCTGATGTATACATATATACACCTCATAGTGTGCCTGCCTGATGTATACATATATATACCTCAGGTATATATATATGTATAGATCAGGCAGGCACACTATAAGGTATATATATATGTATACATCAGGCAAGCACACTATAAGGTATATATATGTATACATCAGGCAGGCACACTATAAGGTGTATATATATGTATACATCAGGCAAGCAAACTATAAGGTATATATATGTATATATCAGGCAAGCACACTATAAGGTATATATATGTATACATCAGGCAGGCACACTATGAGGTGTATATATATGTATACATCACCAGGCAGGCACACACTATGAGGTATAATACCTCATAGTGTGTGCCTGCGCCTGATGTATACATATATATATACACACCTCATAACTCTCTCTCCCGACTCCCAGCCCAGGACAGGCACAAACCCCCCATCCCCGCCCGCTCGCCTGTGTGTGTAGGTTACTTTATTGGGCGGACCGGACGACTCAGGCAGGACTCAGGAGGAGGCAGGCAGGCAGGCTGCAGCAGCTCCTCTTCTTCTCTGCCCCACTGTACGCGCGCCGCGCGCTCATTGCATGCGGCGCGACGTGACCCGGGGGGGTGTTAACTGCTGCCAGGGGGCGGACTAGCAGCAGGTGTTGTGCACGCACAGCGCCGCCTGTGCACAATATGCAGGGCGGCGCGGAGGAGATTAGCGCCGGCGCTGCAGTGCCGGAAGCCTGACCTGATGATGGCGCTGGCGCCCCCACTGAGTCGCGCCCGGGCAAAAGGTCCGGCTGCACCCCCCTAGATACGCCCCTGTGTCCAACACAGAACAAGATCTTCTGTGTGGGAATTGGGCTACAGTTAAGACTGAAGGGGTCGGATTAGTGATGGATCATTTGTGAACACTCTGATACAAAGAACTGGCTCTCTACTCCAGGGAGAGCCATTTACAGGCTCTATTTACACTCCATTTCATTGGCTAGCTGTAGCTAGGAAGTGTGTTGGCCACTAATGGGCTGGGTTTTGGCTATAGTGATATTTCTTAAATATGTATTCACTGGAGCCACTCCTGTGATAATGTCATCTATTCTGGGTTCTTCCTGTAATAATTTCCTCCACGTTGCTTGTATTACTATTCCTCATCCTGTGCATTTCCTGTAATAATGTCCCCCATCCTGGGTCTTTCCTGTAATAATGACCCTCATCCTGGGTCTTTCCTGTAATAATGTCCCCCTGGGTCTTTCCTGTAATAATGTCCCATGGGTCTTTCCTATAATAATGACAATCATCCTGGGTCCCTTTTGGTAATAATGTCCCCCTGGGTGTTTCTTGCAATAATGTCCCCCTGGGTCTTTCCTGTAATAATGTCCCCCTGGGTCTTTCCTGTAATAATGTCCCCCTGGGTCTTTCCTGTAAAAATGACCCTCATCCTGAGTTTCTTCATGTAATAATGTCCCCCTCTTGGCCTTTCCTGTATTAATGTCCCCCTGGGTCTTTCCTGTAATAATGACCCTCATCCTGGGTCCCTTTCTGTAATAATGTCCACCTGGGACTTTCCTGTAATAATGTCCCCTGGGTCTTTCCTTTAATAATGACCCTCATCCTGGGTCCCTTTCTGTAATAATGTCCCTTCTGGGTCTTTCGTGCAATAATATCCCCCATCCTGGGCCCCCTTCTTTGATAATGTCCCCCATCCTGGACCCTTTCCTTTAATATTGTCCTGCATCTTTGTCCCTTTACGTAATAATGTCCCCCATAGTGCCTCCTTTATTTAATAATGTCCCCCATCCTGAGCCCTTTATTTAATAATGCCCTCCATCCTGTGCCCCTTCCTTTATTAATGTCCCCACATACTGAGCCATTTATTTTATAATATCCCCCATCTTGACCCCTTTAACAATGTCTCCTATTCTGCCTTTCTTTTGCAACACACGTAAAAAAACAATTCTTCTTGTCTGTTCATGCTTCCTCCGCGAGCAGCATCCTATTGGTGCTGCATATCCAGTGCATTGGGCCTATTACTACCTCCAAAGGTGGAATTGCGCATTTTGATGAGTTCTTTGGCTGTTAAGAGCTCATATATTGTTTTTGCACAGGGGGCAGGGGTCTCTTCTGTCTGTTTCTGCCAGTGGTACCAGTCATGTTGGTACCAGGTCTCCTGGGGATCACGTGACACTATTATATTAATTGAGCCATACAGCCAATCAGCGAGCTGCTTTATTCTCATACTAATATAAAAAAAGTCAGAACTGCTGCTGCTCTTTCATCTTCTCAATTTGTGCAAAGTAAATGGGAGTAGAGCCATTGATTGGCTGCAGATGTTAACAATGTCACGCAAGCCCTTGGGGACCCGGAACTGAAATGGCTGACATTACCCCGAGGAAAGAACAGGCTTTTTTATTTTACATAGTGGAAAACCACTTTAAGGAAGAACTTGTATGTATTAAGTATAGATAATAATGACTTTAACTTGCATACTGTGTCCTATATTTGTGAATTATTTGGTTCCTTGCTGTACCAAGTGGTCAGACTCATACATTTCTTGAATAGCCTCAATACAACTCTGATAGGATTGTATAATCCATTATTTTGTAATAATCCAAATACAATTTTAAACCAATTTTGATTGAAAAAAAAATGGTCCAGATGAAATATTTGTTTGAGACCTATCTAATCCTAAACAGAATAAGGGTGCTGTAGTTCAGACTATGACCTCTAGGGGCGCACTATACCAGAAATCTTTAATGTATTTTTTTCTTTAATTTCCTGGCACACTATACCAGATATTTGCTACTTAATGTACTTTTCTTTTAATTATTTCCTGACATTTATGTAGCACCAATATCATCTACTGCTCTGCCCACAAAATTGAATAACGGTCATTAGTCCCTGCCGTTATTGGCATTTTTAATGTAATTTCCCTATGTGACATTGTGGGGACGATTCAATAGGAAGTCAGTCAAACATCAGTACTTTTTTGAGTTTCAACTAAGCTTGAGTAGCCGGAGCAATCTGTGATAATATCTGTATTCACATCTTTTTAAGGTGCAGGCCCCCATCACTGACCTCTGTGCTGATCATCTGGCTTCTTACTTTATGGAGAAAATAGACATCCGCCAGGAAATCAGCTCTCAGCCTCTAAGCGCTGCCACCCCCATTCTTCCCCACATCTCCTCCGGTTCACTCTCCACATTTGACCCAGTTACAGAAGAAGAAGTCTGCAGGCTCCTCTCTTCCTCTCGTCCCACTACATGCACCACTGACCCCATTCCCTCACACCTACTCCAGTCTCTCTCTCCGGTCGTCACCACTCACCTAACCAAAATCTTCAATCTCTCCCTCTCTTCTGGCATCTTCCCCTCCTCCTTCAAACACTCGATCATTACTCCATTATTAAAGAAAACTTCTCTTGACCCATCCTGCACAAATAACTACAGACCAGTCTCCAATCTCCCCTTCATCTCTAAACTCTTGGAGCGCCTGGTCTACTTCTGCCTCACCCGTTACCTCGCCGCTCACTCTCAGAATCTGCCCTCATCAAAGTAACCAATGACCTTCTGATGGCAAAACGTAATGGTGACCACTCTCTGCTTATCCTTCTCGATCTCTCTGCAGCTTTTGACACTGTTGAGCATAATCTCCTACTCTCTATGCTGCACTCCATTGGCATCAAGGACACCGCTCTCTCCTGGCTCTCTTCCTATGTTTCTGACCGCTCTTTCAGTGTATCATTCTCTGGCTCCACTTCCTCCCCTCTTCCTCTCACTATTGGGGTCCCTCAGGGTTCAGTCCTTGGCCCTCTTCTCTTCTCTCTCTACACGGCCCCGATTGGACAGACCATCAGCAGATTTGGCTTTCAGTACCATCTCTATGCTGATGACACAATTATACACTTCAGCCCCTGACCTTACCCCTGCGGTTTTAAAGGACACCAATGACTGTCTAGCTGCAGTTTGCAACATCATGATCGCTCTCTATCTGAAACTCAACCTTTCCAAAACTGAACTTCTGCTCCTGCCCTCCACTAACCTCCCTAAATCTGACATCTCTCTCTCAGTGTGCTGCACCATGATAACGCCTAGGCAGCAGTCTCGCTGTCTAGGTGTTAGGTTTAACACCGATCTCTCCTTCACCTCCTATACACAATCTCTTGTCCACTCTTGTCGCTTACAACTGAAGAACATCTCTAGAGTCCGCCACTTTCTCACCTTCAAAACAACAAAAACCCTCACCGTGGCCCTAATCCACTTCCGCCTTGACTACTGCAATTCTCTATTAATTGGCCTCCCATCTCTAAACTTTCCCCTCTTCAGTCCATCCTTAATGCAGCAACCAGGATCACTCATCTGGCCAATTGTTACTTAGATGCCTCCACTCTGTGCCAGTCATTGCACTGGCTGCCCGTATACTACAGGATCAAATTCAAATTGCTTGTTCACACCCACAAAGCTCTTCACAATGCAGCACCTCCCTACATCTCCATCCTCATCTCTGTCTATCACCCCACCTGTTCTCTATATTCTACAAACCTTCGACTAACATCTGCACTAATCCGATCCTCCCACTCCTGGCTCCAAGATTTCTCCAGAGCTGCACCAATTCTCTGGAATGCTCTACCCCAAGAAATCAGAACTATCCACAACTTGCATGGCTTCAGATGCTCACTAAAAACACGTCTATTAAAGGCGGCCTATCATGCTCCCTAACAAAATTCTTTTGTACTGTACATAGCCCATTCACTATCTCTCTGGACAGAATTTCTTCTTCAATCTCTAGCAAACCCAAAAGCTCTACACAGATGTCTGGTGACCATTCATGTAACTTTATTTCTATCCCCATTTCCTCAAGATGCCTGGACCATCAGTGTAATAAGCCACTCTACTTTGTGTAACCCCTATCTCGGTGTAGATTGTAAGCTCTTTTGAGCAGGGTCACCTTTATTTTTTGCTTTATTTATTGTATTGTATTTTTTACATTGATTCCATGCTTATTGTATTGTTTCCTATTATTGTGCTGGATTCTTTCACTACTGGAATTAATTACTGTATTGTATTGTATATTTTTTGTTTATGAACCACTGTATTGTAAAGCGCTGCAGAATATGGTGGTGCTATTTAGATAAAGATTTATATTATTATCATCACGGTGGCTCAAGTGATTAGCAATGCAGCCTTTGCAGCACTGAGGTCCTGAGGACCAAGGACAACATCTGCAAGTAGTTTGTATGTTCTCCCCGTGTTTGCGTGGGTTTCCTCCGGGCACTCCGGTTTCCTCCCACATTGTAAAGACATACTGATAGGATATTTAGATTGTGAGCTCCAAGGGAGACAGCATTACTCACGTATGTAAAGTGCTATGGAATTAATAGCGCTATATAAATGAATAAATATTAAGTTAAAGTGCTGCAGTATCTCGTTTGTCCTCTAGAGGCACAAAATGACCAAACCTAATACCGTAGTACAGCTGGTCCTTACACTGGGTGAGAGCTGCTTTGTGCTCAATCTCTATAATATAATGGGGGCTCCACAGCCTGTGGTTTCCTACCAATAACTTTATAATAGCAGGGGTTTATGATTTCCCTGGTATGTGAGAGGAAAAACATGAAAATACATAATCTGCCAAATATTCTACCGAACAAATATTTTTCTTAACTCCCACAGCTGGTCATGTTACAGGAAGACTCAATTATACTCACCCCCGTTGTGTTGCCTCGGAAGAAATACCCATTGTCGTAGCTATACTGGGGCAAAGGGAGAACCTTGGTGAGAAGACCCTAGTATAATAATATGTACAGGATAGGGGTGGCCTGATTTTGGATTAGGGACTCTGGGTCAGACTGGCCCACCATTGAACAGGACAATCTTTCGGTGGCCCAGGGGTGGACCAGGCAATCCTCTGGTGGGCCCACGGGTAGACAGGTGAATCCTCTGGTGAGTCACGGGTAGACAGGGCAATCCTCCGGTGGGCCCACGGGTAGACAGGACATTCCTCCAGTGGGCCCACGGGTGGGCCGGACAATCCTCTGGTGGGCCCACAGATGGACAGAGCAATCCTTCAACAGGCCCACGCGTGGACAGGGGAATACTCCGGTGGGCCTAAGGATGGACAGGGCAATCCTCCAGTGGGCCCACGGATAAACAGGGGAATCCTCCATCGGGTCCATGGGTAGATATGGCAATCCTCCAGTGGGCCCATGGGTGTACAGGTTAATCCTCTGGTGGGCCTACGGGTGGACAATGCAATCCTCTGGTGGGCCCACGGGTGGACAGAGCATATCCTCCGGTGGGCCCACGGGTGGACAGGGTAATCTTCTCGTCGGCCTCTTTGTAGTAATTGTCACTTAGACCCAAAATATGATCAGTAGTTGGCACAATACACTTGTTTTACTATGTAGAGATGAAGGAGGTATCTCATCAAAATGCAGTATATCACCATCTAGAAGCCTAGGTAAATGTGTGAATATAATATTTGCATGTAGTTGATCAGTGGCCCCCATGAGTCAATGTTACTAGTGGGCCCCCGCGACCCCAGTCTTATACTGATCAGTGTCCTAGAGCTTCAAGATACTTTTCAGTCCATTGCCTCAGTTTATATTGAATTCTACTTTTTTTCATCCCCTTTGACTAATCAAAAAATAAAATTTAGCCAAGTTTAAGAAAAGTCCTGATGACTCATCGTTTATAGATATTTTAATAAAAAATAGGTATAATAGATGTCATCAGTTTGAAGATTCAACACTTCACTAGAAACAGAACTATGTTCATTAGAATCAAATGTTTAAATGGTCACAGGTTGATCTCATTTGATAAAAGATAATAAATAGATCATTTACCAAACACTTTTATTAAATAATTACCGTATGCTGTCATACCCCAGAAAAATGTATTCCTACTGCCGAATACTAGGTGTCGCCATTCTGTCAACTGTATGTTATTCAGTGTACTCTAATGTGGCACTCCTACGGTTCGGTTGCCACAGGAACCCCTGGTGCAGGGAGAGATTTCCACATCAGGTAAACTTACACATGAAACACCTTCCACCCCGGGCCTGAAGGGGGAGCTCTACTTGCCGACTTCAGGCAAGGTCCACCATAAATTCAGGCCCGGGGGAGGAGTTAGGCAGTGCAGTTCCAGGAAGGACTGTGAAGACACCTGGTGAACGGAGCCGCGCTAGGCCCGTGCCAGAGGGCAGCATAGCCAGTGTAAGGGACCTAAGAGTGAGGGTCAGATGCAAGGCGAGACAGAGAGGGGGCAGAGGAACCATACCGGCTCACCCCAGAGAAGCAGTAGAAGCAACCCGGACACCGGAGTCCGAGTCTGCACAGATCCAGTTAGCCCAGCAGAAAAGACCGGAGGGCCAGGGAAACTTCTGTCTCCTGGCCTAGGAACACTTGTAGCACAGCCACCAATAGAGCCAGGGACCGCAGAGGAGTTAGTGGTGCCCAGCAGTAAGACTCTCATCGCCTGCTATACAAGTGAGGGACACAGGAGAGGTCAGGGCCAGGTTTCAGACAGGCCAGGACTACAGCACACACACACAGCAACAAGGAGGCCTCACAACTAATCGGGTGTGGAAATCCTGAACTACCACCCGACCACCTAGGCTGTACCCTGGACGATACCTTGTAATACCATCAGTAAAATGTACGGAAATTGCTCTTTATTTACAGAAAGTGGTGGGTGGGTATTTGTCTCTATACAGGAAGTGGTGGGTGGATCTTTGTCTCTATACAGGAAGTGGTGGGTGGGTCTTTGTCTCTACGCAGGAAGTGGTGGGTGGGTCTTTGTCTTTATACAGGATGTGGTGGGTCTTTGTCTCTTTACAGGAAGTGGGGGTGAGGTTTTTATCTCTATACAGGAAGTGCTGGGTCTTTGTTTCTATACAGGAAGTGGGGGTGGGTCTTTGTCTCTATACAGGAAGTGGTGGGTCTTTGTCTCTTTACAGGAAGTGGGGGTGGGTCATTGTCTCTATAGAGGAAGTGCTGGGTGGGTCTTTGTCTCTTTACAGGATGTGGGGGTGGGTCTTTGTCTCTATACAGGAACTGGTGGGTGGGTCTTTGTCACTTTACAGGAATTGGGGGTAGGTCTTTGTCTCTATACAGGAAGTGGTGGATGGGTCTCTGTCTCTTTACAGGATGTGGGGGTAGGTCTTTGTCTCTATACAGGAAGTGAGGGCTGGAATTTGTCACTTTTCAGGAAGTGGGGGTGGGTCATTGTCTCTATACAGGAAGTGGTGGGTGGGTCTTTGTCTCTATACAGGAAGTAGTGGGAGGGTCTTTGTCTCTATACAGGAAGTGGTGGGTGGATTTTTGTCTCTACAGGAAGTGTGGGATGGGTCTTTCTCTATTTTGAGGATGTGAGGGCTGGTATTTGTCTCTATACAGGAAGTGGTGGGTGGGTCTTTAGCTCTCTATATTAAGTGTGGTGGGTCTTTATCTCTCTACAGGAAGTGAGGGCGAGTCTTTATAATTCTACATTAAGTGGAGATGGGTCCTTATCTCTCTACAGAAAGTAGGAGTGGGTTTCTATCTCTCTACATTAAGTGGGGACGGGTCTTTGTTTCTCTACAGGAAATAGTGATGGGTCTTTATCTATACAGGAACTGGGGACAGGTCTTTGTCTCTACATCAAGTGGGTGCAAGAAGTGGAGGTGGGTCTTTACCTCTGCAGGGATTTAGTATCATTCTTTCTCTCTAAATAAAGTTGGGGCAGGTCTTTGTCTCTCACAAGAAGTGCTTGCAGACATTTGTCCCTACAGGAAGCGAGGGCTGGGCCTTTATCTTTCCAAATTAAGTGGGGGTGTGTCTCTATCTCTGTACAAGAAGGTGGACATCATTGTCTCGCTACAGAAAGTAGGTATTTTTCCTCTACAGAAATTTGTCTTTCTACAGGAATTGGGACAGTTCTTGTCTTTACAGGAATTTACAGAAGGTCTTTATCTGCTTGCAGGAATTGGGGCAGATGTAACATGCTGTTATGCGCTATTAGGGATGATATTCGGCTACTCGCTACTCTCTGAGTATCTTATGTGTACTCAGGAGTAGCGAGTAGTCCTAATACTTTCGCAGTGTATCTATAAATACACTGCGAAAGTAGCCTAAAAGGGAGTAAAAGTTGTTTAAAATAATAAAATTACATACTCACCTGTCCGACGCCTGCACCGGGACCGGCAAAGAAGACGTCAGATCACCGGACAAGGACCAGCCAATCAGATAGCCGGTAGTGATCTGGCCAATCAGATGGTGACACGTCACAACCACGTGATCGCTAGCGGCCACCTGCAAGGTCCTGACAGTACACCTAGGACCTTGCAATCTGGCCAATCAGGTGGCCGCTAGCGATCACGTGGTTGTGACGTGTCACCATCTGATTGGCCAGATCACTACCGGCTATCTGACTGGCTGATAGTCACCGGTCCTTGTCCGGTGATCGGATGTCTTCTGGGTTTGTCCCGGTGCAGGCGTCACATAGGTGAGTATGTAATTTTATTATTTTTAACAACTTTTAATCACTTTTAGGCTACTTTCGCAGTGTACACTGCGAAAGTATTCGTACTCGCTATACTCGCAATGAGTAGCGGGTACCGGTACCTACTCGTTGCGAGTATAGCGAGTACGAATATTACGATACGCGCTCATTCCTACTGACTATCTGCTGTCTATGTCGGATGCTGCTGTGATTAAATGTGTGTGAATTTCCTCTAGAACTGTATGAGTTAATGTCCGTTTTTCTGCGGTGTGCTTTTCTAGTTGTCCTGGAGCTGGATGATGTGAAGCTTAAATGTAACTCATCTGGACTCTCCTCCTCTAGCCTTTAAATAGCTTCTCCCTCCACCAGGTGGCGTCGCTGTTAGGGTTTTCACTTTGCCTGTAACCAGCTTGTGTATTGACATTGGTGCTTTTGCTGCCATGTCAGGAAGTTTATGTTTTGCTGGATTGGCCGCTGAACCTGGTCTTTGGTGGGAGTTGAGAGGGAGTAGCATAGTGCTGGTGGAGGAGTTAAGGACGAGGGTGGCAGCACGAACCTCCTCACCATCACAGGCACTTTCTGGATCATGGCTAGTCAGGGACCCCAAATATAGGGCCAGACTAGTTTCTCATGTGCCCTTGCCCTTTTATCTCGTTACTCATTCCCTCATCCACTACCACCTTCGTGACAGCAGATTGTTGTCTCTGCAAGACGTTGGGGGCATTTTTCTCTCTCTGCTTCTGCATAGAAGTGAATAAATGCAGTGGAAGTGATAGAAAGGAAGTTCCAGAACCTCTAGTACTGACTGAATACTGGTGAAGAGAAACTGCCCACTCAAAAAGAAGTGCATGCCAGGTTACAGAACTTGAGAATCGGGACAGTCCCTGGCCACATTTCAAGGATTTGGGCAGTTTTAACTTGTTGTGGGGATGAGGGCATGCTTTTCTGCAAGTTGACCACTGGATTTCAGAAATAAGTTGTCCCAGAGATCAGTTGATGATAGGATTAGTTGCTAAAACCCTTTGATACATTCTTTTGCAGCACCTACTGTGTCAGAAATGTAGAACATGTAACGCTTGCAAGAGCAAGAGTGGGGGAGTGGACCCACTAGACTGCAGTACCTATCTCATCCCGGAGGGGCTTGACTAAGAGGCTTCCCCATCTTCACTAGAGCCTCTGATGGGAAGGTTACACTTGTGCTGGTGGATAGCCACTAGCTGTCAATCCAGGGGATCATGGTATTTCAGCAGCTGGCCTCAGGGAACAGGTGGGAATGCAGGCAGGCTTAGTTTCTGATGTCGGTAGGTGCAGCCGGGCGTCTGGTAGAGCAGGTGCAACAGGTACAGCAGCAGGGCTGGTGCAAGCTGGTGCAGTGGGTACTGCAACAGGGCTGGTTCAAGGTGGTGAAATAGGTATGACAGCAGAGCTGGTGCAAGCTGGTGTAGTATGGCAGAAGGATTGTTGCCGAAGGTACGGCAGCAGGGTTGGTTCAAGCTGGTGTAGTAGGTACGACAGCAGGGCTGGTGGAAGCTGGTATAGTAGGTATGGCAGAAGGGTTGGTGCAGTAGGTATGGCAACAGGGTTGGTTCAAGCTGGTGCAGTAGGTACAGCAGCAGGGCTGGTTCAAGCTGGTGCAGCAGATACAGCAGCAGGGCTAGTTCAAGCTGGCACAGTAAGTACAACAGCAGGGCTGATTCAAGGTGGTGCAATAGGCACATCAGCAGGGCAGGTGCAAGCTGGTGCAGTAGGTATGAAAGTCGGGCTGCTTCAAACCGGTGCACCAGGTATGACAGCCAGACTGGTTCCAGCTGGTGCAGTAGCCACAGCAGCAGGGCTGGTTCTACCTGGTACGGCAGCAGGGCTGGAGCAATGGGTATGGCAGCTGGCGGATTGAGGCTGACTCAGAGGGTACGGCAGCAGAGCTAGTCCAGGCTGGCACTGAGCACTTATGAAGATCATTCTTGACGTCAGTACAATACAATTATATCAATTTTCTGCAGTCCCAGTTATAATACCGGAGGAAAAGTTGGGATGACCCTTTGGACTATGGCTAACATTACGGGGGGGGGGGGGTGTCCTGTATAGGATCACACACCCTATAGGAAAGGCAGATATGACCGGTCTGACCTCAGCCTGGCTCTATTTGTATGTAGTCAATTATAACCGCCCTTTGGGTGACTGATGGATTTATTTTCTTTTAACATTTTTCTTCTTAAAAAAACAAAAGAAAGTAAACTCGTAAATAGCGCACATCTTGGCAGCCGCCGCCGCCAGTGACCTGCTTTGGGCTCTCGTTACTTACCTTCCTTCCAATTACACTTTCCAAAGAACGTATTTTTAGAGCATTATTGCACTTTGGAAACATTTCTTACATTTTTTTATTAATTGGAGAGAATAAAGATAAACAGAAATCCCACAGAGCAAAACAAACGACAGGAAATTTATAGGGATAGAAAGTAACGAGATTTCACCTCTTGATTGCCTTCACGTTGCTAATCAGTTTTACGGCATCGGCCTAATTTGCTGCACAGCGAGCGGCGCTCCTGCCAATCGTTACCGTCCACGTTGGACTTATTAGGCTGAATTCCTCCGATCCTATATTCTTTTTAACTGACATTTTCCCCTCTCTGGAATGACACAGCTATTACATTACTGCAGAACTCAGCGCTAATGATGTTAAATTGTCGAGACTTCAAACTCCGAGCCGCGCTCCGACCGGCCAAGTTACGGCAATTGGTCTCTCTGACCTCGGATTTCGGGCTCAAACTACTACAAATAATTGTTTCAAAATATGATAAAGTCCTTGATGGAAGTCGACTTAGACTCCAGAATAAATGAAATCTACACGTGGCAGAAATTATTTCATGGCTGGAAAAACGAGAATCTGCAGCAATAAAATGTCAGGAACACCAGCGCCGCGATGTCAGAGCGTGAGCCGGGAACACACACACGCCGGACGCTATTAGGGTTGACAGTCGGTCCAGCTCCAGAGTATATATATTATATACCCGTCCAACTCTGGCATAGAACACAACCTCTGTGCTCAACAGGAACGTAGAACACAAATATCATCTGCACGTTTTGTTTCAGCCACGAGGGGAGGTGGAAGTGTTTGTTACTACATCTACAGCACCTCAAGGGATTGCTGCAGGCTCCAGAGACATAAAGAAGCCAAGTTGGATCAAACACTATAATTACATATCCGCAGGCATGAATATATTAGAATTAAGGTTTACATTGAGTTCAGAATTGCAGATTACATGTAGGATTATTCAACATTACATTACTGATCCTGTACTGATCCTGCGTTACCTCCTGTATTATACTCCAGAGCTGCACTCACTATTCTGCTGGTGCAGTCACTGTGTACATACATTACATTACTGATCCTGAGTTACGTCCTGTATTATACTCCAGAGCTGCACTCACTATTCTGCTGGTGGAGTCACTGTGTACATACATTACATTACTGATCCTGAGTTACCTCCTGTATTATACTCCAGAGCTGCACTCACTATTCTGCTGGTGCAGTCACTGTGTACATACATTACATTACTGATCCTGAGTTACCTCCTGTATTGTACTCCAGAGCTGCACTCACTATTCTGCTGGTGCAGTCACTGTGTACATACATTACATTACTGATCCTGTACTGATCCTGAGTTACCTCCTGTATTATACTCCAGAGCTGCACTCACTATTCTGCTGGTGCAGTCACTGTGTACATACATTATATTACTGATCCTGAGTTAGCTCCTGTATTATACTCCAGAGCTGCACTCACTATTCTGCTGGTGCAGTCACTGTGTACATACATTACATTACTGATCCTGAGTTACCTCCTGTATTATACTCCAGAGCTGCAATCACTATTCTGCTGGTGCAGTCACTGTGTACATACATTACATTACTGATCCTGAGTTACCTCCTGTATTATACTCCAGAGCTGCACTCACTATTCTGCTGGTGGAGTCACTGTGTATATACATTAGATTACTGATCCTGAGTTACCTCCTGTATTATACTCCAGAGCTGCACTCACTATTCTGCTGGTGGAGTCACTGTGTATATACATTACATTACTGATCCTGAGTTACCTCCTGTATTATACTCCAGAGCTGCACTCACTATTCTGCTGGTGCAGTCACTGTGTACATACATTACATTACTGATCCTGTACTGATCCTGAGTTACCTCCTGTATTATACTCCAGAGCTGCACTCACTATTCTGCTGGTGGAGTCACTGTGTATATACATTACATTACTGATCCTGAGTTACCTCCTGTATTATACTCCAGAGCTGCACTCACTATTCTGCTGGTGCAGTCACTGTGTACATACATTACATTACTGATCCTGTACTGATCCTGAGTTACCTCCTGTATTATACTCCAGAGCTGCACTCACTATTCTGCTGGTGGAGTCACTGTACATACATTACATTACTGATCCTGAGTTACCTCCTGTATTGTACTCCAGAGCTGCACTCACTATTCTGCTGGTGGAGTCACTGTGTACATACATTATATTACTGATCCTGTACTGATCCTGAGTTACCTCCTGTATTATACTCCAGAGCTGCACTCACTATTCTGCTGGTGGAGTCACTGTGTACATACATTACATTACTGATCCTGTACTGATCCTGAGTTACCTCCTGTATTATACTCCAGAGCTGCACTCACTCGCATGTGTGACTTAACACTCTTTTGGTGACCTGGTGTCTATTGATACCATCAGTCTTGTCCTTGTTAGCATGGCTGGTCGCAGGTGCCACAACCGCCCCCATGCTTGGGTTTCAGGGGACTGAGTATCGGCATTCAGACTTCTGTGTTACCTCCCAGTGGAGCTGGCAGCCTGCTGCTGGGTGCAAAGGATATTTGACCTGGCTGAGTTTTTCCAGTGACTGACTTCAGCACAGAGCACAGAGGGGAGGGACAGAACACCAGCCTAGCTATTAAAATAACATTTACACATCCAAACTATTCACTAATCCGGTTAATTACTTTTACTGCTGAAGATAGCTGCCTGCTGGGTGTGAAGATGCTTATAGCAAGAAAACTACAAAGGGTACACTAATGATGTTTTAAAAGGTCTCTCCATGCACTATTCAAGGTTCCTATTAGTATCATACTGAAAAATGACCTGCCAGTGTCCCTTTAATGACTATTAAACACTCCTGTTGAAAGCCTGATGCCGACACTTCTCTAGACTTGACGCAATGTATCCAGTGTGAACAGTCCTCTGTGAGTTGGACACAGGATTTGCACTGGGCTCTGCAGTCCTGACATGTGCTGCTCTATGTACTGCGGACTAGAGACTAATCCACCAGCGACTGACGTTACTAACATGAAACGGTATCGGATTTCTTTGCTAATTAATCAGATCTGATCCAGCAAATTTCAAAGGAGGTTGAACATGACTGCGACTGGGGAACAGAGCACGAGCACCGGGGCCTCGCATGCAAAGATTCATAGAGTCCCAATTAACAGCCAATTGGCACTAATCAGGAATTATGGAACACCAGGCGCATTCTTGGCCGGGAACGATGTTTATTAAATACTCTTTTATTTCTTTCCACTGAAAACAGCAGAGCTTTAGTGAAGAGATACATTTCCCCGTCCTTCTCAATATCAAACAGACATTAATGACTATTTCACATCGCCTGGATTGTTTCATTTGCTTGGACGGGGGATTTTATATTTTTATTTTACAGAAAGTTAATAGTATTACCCGCTAACATTACAAAGTGGAACCACATTTCATTACTGCCCAACAAAAGCAGGATTTAATAGGAACACAAAGTATTTAGACGTTAAGCCTTGGGTCCACCATAAATGAACCTACCGCCAAATACCAGGACTTAACCCTACAAGGAGAAATCTGGTCTTCGTAGAGAGGTTAATGATGATTATGTACAGATGCAATCAAAACGATCCAACCCCCATTGTAATTTGGTTTATTGTAAACAGCAGAAACTTTGTAAATCTTATTAATAAAACAATAAAACCTGAACAATGTAAACAGCTCAACGCAACTAATATAACAAGGGGTGTCTCCAAACCCTACACAACGTACCACCTTTACTGACTACTGCAGTCTCAGAATTACTCACACCCTTTATAATTAGTAGAGCCCCTCAAGCTACAATGACCTGCGGGTGTCGTCAGAAGCAGGGGTCAATGACCCCACTGGTGGTACTGCACAATGGGCCAGTACTGCTAGTGGGCACCATATTTGCACACCCATTACTTGGGCATGATACAGACGGAAGTGGATGACAGACGCCTATTAGCGTTTATGTAGGTAGATAGCCCAACACCATCTCCTGGCAGCGGTACCATGGAATTTTAGCCCATTCCTCATGGTCAATGGCCTCCATGTCACTAAAATACTTGGGGTTTTGGCTGCAACTGCCGTTATCACATCCCACCACACATTGTCTATAGGGTTCAAGTCAAATGACTTGGATTGGCACTCTAGAATATTCTAGGAATTCTTCTGAAACAATGGTAGTGGATTGAGAGGTATCTTTGGGATCATTGTTCTGTTAGAAGTTCCAATGACACCCAAGCTTGAGCTGCCTCACAAAACGTATGATGTTATTTCCTAGGACTTCCTGAGATTTTATTGAATGTATCACTTTGCTTCACTGTAGGCATCACCAAGACTCAGCCATGCTTCACTGTAGACATCACTAAGCTATCGCCATGCTTCCCTGTAGGTATCACTGACCACCATCATGCTTCATTTTAGGGATCACTGAGCCTTCACCATGCTTCACTGTAGACAAAACGGAGCTGCCACCATGCTTCATTATAGACTTCACTGAGCCCTCACCATGCTTTACTGTAGACATCACATGTTTCATTTTAGGTATCCCCAAGCCACCAACATGCATCACTGTAGTCATCATTAACTCTCCATTACGCTTTCCAGTAGACATCACTGAAACATGCCACACTTTACTGAAGGCATCCATGAGCCACCACTCTGCTTTTCTGTAGTCATTAATGAGCTTCCAGCATGTGTCACTATAGGCATCACCAAGCCACTGCCATACTTCACTACAGGCATCACTGAGCCACCACTATGTTTCATTGTAGACATCCCCAAACCACCACCATGCATCACTGTAGTCATTACTGAGACTCCATTATGCTTTTTAGTAGGCATCACTGAAACATGTCATACTTTACTGAAGGCATCAATCAACCACCACTATGCTTCACTGTAGGAATCAGTGAACCACCAATAATGCATCCTTGGCCCATCCTGGTATACATGTCCCCTATCCTGGTATATATGTCCCCCATTCTGGGTCCATCCCGCTATATATGTCCAAAATACTGGTATATATGTCCCCGATCCTGGTATATATGTCCTCATGCCTGGGTAGATCCTCACATAAATGTACTGCATCCTGATATTTATGTCCCCAATCCTGGGCCCATCCAGCTGAATACAATTTCACATTAGGGGCCTATCCTGTTACATATGTCCAAGATATGTAACGTAAAATATACACATGGGTGCAGCTTTGGAATATAACACAAGAGGTAACTTAGGATCAGTGCAGGATAAGTAATGTAATGTATGTATACAGTGACTCCAGTCCACCAGCAGAATAGTGAGTGCAGCTCTGGAGTATAATACAGGAGGTAACTCAGGATCAGGACAGGATCAGTAATGTAATGTATGTACACAGTGACTGCACCAGCAGAATAGTGAGTGCAGCTCTGGAGTATAATACAGGAGGTAACTCAGGATCAGTAATGTAATGTATGTCCTGGATCTCCTCCTACTGTCTGGATCTCCTCCTACCTGACGGACAGGACCTTCAGTGTCACCCACTTCCACACCACCTCCTGCCCCACCCCCTCTCCGTAGGTGTCCCCCAAGGCTCGGTCCTGGGACCACTAAATCTTCTCCATTTACACCCTCATCGAGTCACACGGCCTCCATTACCACCTCTACGCCGACGACACCCAGCTCTATCTGTCTGGCCCCGACATCTCCTCTCTTCTATCCAAAATTCCTCCATGCTTATCCGCCATTGCATCCTTCTTTTCCACCCGCTTCCTCAAACTCAACATGGACATGACTGAATTCATCGTCTTTCCCCCTAATAACCCTCCCCCCTTCCTGACCTATCCATTACCGTTATAAGACTGCTCCTTCTCACCCGTCCCCCATGCCAAATGTCTCGGCGTAATCCTCGACATCTCCCTCTCCTTCAAGCCCCACATCCAAGCCCTCGCCACCTCCTGCCAACTTCAACTAAAAAACATTGCCCGCATCCGCTCCTTCCTTGACCACAACATGACTAAGACACTCGTCCACGCCCTCATCATCTCCCGCCTGGACTACTGCAATCTCCTGTTCACCGGCCTCCCTGCCACCTCCTTGATCCTCTCCGCACCATCCTCAACTCTGCTGCCCGACTCATCCACCTATCTCCCCGATACTCCCCCGCCTCCCCTCTCCGCCGAGCCCTCCACTGGCTCCCCTTCCCCCAGCGATCTCGCTTCAAAACCCTAACCCTGACATACAAAGCCATCCACAACCTGTCCCCTCCCTACATCTCCGACCTGGTCTCCCGCTACTTCCCTTCGCGCAACTTGCGCTCCTCCCAAGAACTCCTTCTCTCAACCTCCTGCATCTCCACCTCCCATAACCGCACACAAGACTTCTCTCGTGCTTCTGCCAGACTCTGGAACTCCCTCCCCCACCACATCAGACACTCCCCGACCCTGGGAACCTTCAAGAAAAACCTGAAGACCCACCTCTTCCTACAAGCCTACAACACACACTGAGACCCAATCCACTGCACCAACTCACCTGTCCCCCTCCTACTGTCTCCTCCCACCCCCTTTAGACTGTGAGCCCTCGCGGACAGGATCCCCGGCCCCATTGTACCTGTATTACTACTTGTGATCTGTCATCGTTTGTCGCTGTTTGTGGTCGTCGTCTTCGACCACTTTTCTATGTCTACCCTCTAAATTGTAAAGCACCATGTATCCTAATAGCGCTATATAAATACTTATTAATAATAATAATAATAATAGTATGTACACAGTGACTGCACCAGCAGAATAGTGAGTGCAGCTCTGGAGTATAATACAGGATATAACTCAGGATCAGTACAGGATCAGTAATGTAATGTATGTACACAGTGACTGCACCAGCAGAATAGTGAGTGCAGCTCTGGAGTATAATACAGGAGGTAACTCAGGATCAGTAATGTAATGTATGTACTCAGTGACTGCACCAGCAGAATAGTGAGTGCAGCTCTGGAGTATAATACAGGAGGAAACTCAGATCAGTACAGGATCAGTAATGTAATGTATGTACACAGTGACTGCACCAGCAGAATAGTGAGTGCAGCTCTGGAGTATAATACAGGAGATAACTCAGGATCAGTAATGTAATGTATGTACACAGTGACTGCACCAGCAGAATAGTGAGTGCAGCTCTGGAGTATAATACAGGAGGTAACTCAGGATCAGTAATGTAATGTATGTACACAGTGACTGCACCAGCAGAATAGTGAGTGCAGCTCTGGAGGATAATACAGGAGGTAACTCAGGGATCAGTAATGTAATGTATGTACACAGTGACTGCACCAGCAAATAGTGAGTGCAGCTCTGGAGTATAATACAGGAGATAACTGAGGATCAGTACAGGATCAGTAATGTAATGTATGTACACAGTGACTGCACCAGCAGAATAGTGAGTGCAGTCTGGAGTATAATACAGAGATAACTCAGGATTAGTACAGATATGTAATGTAATGTATGCACAAATATATGACTTTTTAGCTGTCTATACATAAACTGTAAAGCGTAATTACACTTTGCAATAAAATGATTTCAGATTATAAAGCATAAGCTCAATAGATTCTTTGATAATAAATTAGCCTTTTAGGCTAAAATAAACAATCATTTAACATCTAAGACGTCTGTCCAGTCCCGGATTTGTTAGTAATTAGATATGTGGCTTATCATATTATTTAGATATCTTGTATCTCTTCTGGTGTAATGTATTATAGACGCCATTATAAGAGGACAATGTTCCGGGCAGGACACACGGTTCTGGGTCTCTCGCCTCCAAGTCTCCATGTGGTCCTGTCACTCTATGACCTTTGATATCTAAACTTCAGAGTTTGCCTAATTTTCCCATAATTAAATTAGAAAAACAAAGTCGTGGACGATTGATAACAGCGCTCCCAATCTGCAGAGCCTTATCGACTGTCATTAGTCTCACTCAACCGCACTTCACATAAGAAGGGTTTACGGTCGCCCGATTATTCGCCAGCCAAGAGCAAACTATTAACAAGATGTAAATACAATACAGCCTGTCAGGAGGACACTTAACGAAACAGCGACCAGGATAATACAGCTAACAATCTGGAAATAACGGAGACTAACAAAACTGAGCTTATTCCATTATTAATAGAGAACGTGTCTGATCATTACTCACAAATAAATCAGAGCTAGTGCTACAGGATCAGTAATGTAATGTATGTACACAGTGACTGCACCAGCAGAATAGTGAGTGCAGCTCTGGAGTATAATACAGGAGGTAACTCAGGATCAGTAATGTAATGTATGTACACAGTGACTGCACCAGCAGAATAGTGAGTGCAGCTCTGGAGTATAATACAGGAGGTAACTCAGGATCAGTAATGTAATGTATGTACACAGTGACTGCACCAGCAGAATAGTGAGTGCAGCTCTGGAGTATAATACAGGAGGTAACTCAGGATCAGTAATGTATGTACACAGTGACTGCACCAGCAGAATAGTGAGTGCAGCTCTGGAGTATAATACAGGAGGTAACTCAGGATCAGTAATGTAATGTATGTACACAGTGACTGCACCAGCAGAATAGTGAGTGCAGCTCTGGAGTATAATACAGGAGGGAACTCTGGATCAGTAATGTAATGTATGTACACAGTGACTGCACCAGCAGAATAGTGAGTGCAGCTCTGGAGGATAATACAGGAGGGAACTCAGGATCAGTAATGTATTGTATGTACACAGTGACTGCATCAGCAGAATAGTGAGTGCAGCTCTGGGGTATAATACAGGAGGTAACTCAGGATCAGTAATGTAATGTATGTACACAGTGACTGCACCAGCAGAATAGTGAGTGCAGCTCTGGGGTATAATACAGGAGGTAACTCAGGATCAGTAATGTAATGTATGTACACAGTGACTGCACCAGCAGAATAGTGAGTTCAGCTCTGGAGTATAATACAGGAGGTAACTCAGGATCAGTAATGTAATGTATGTACACAGTGACTGCACCAGCAGAATAGTGAGTGCAGCTCTGGGTATAATACAGGAGGTAACTCAGGATCAGTAATGTAATGTATGTACACAGTGACTGCACCAGCAGAATAGTGAGTGCAGCTCTGGAGTATAATACAGGAGGTAACTCAGGATCAGTAATGTAATGTATGTACACAGTGATTGCACCAGCAGAATAGTGAGTGCAGCTCTGGAGTATAATACAGGAGGTAAGTCGGGATCAGTACAGGATCAGTAATGTAATGTATGTACACAGTGACTGCACCAGCAGAATAGTGAGTGCAGCTCTGGAGTATAATACAGGAGGTAACTCAGGATCAGTAATGTAATGTATGTACACAGTGACTGCACCAGCAGAATAGTGAGTGCAGCTCTGGAGTATAATACAGGAGGTAAGTCGGGATCAGTACAGGATCAGTAATGTAATGTATGTACACAATGACTCCACCTGCAGAATAGTGAGTGCAGCTCTGGAGTGTAATACAGGAGGTAACTCAGGATCAGTAATGTAATGTATGTACACAGTGACTGCACCAGCAGAATAGTGAGTGCAGCTCTGGAGTGTAATACAGGAGGTAACTCAGGATCAGTAATGTAATGTATGTACACAGTGATTGCACCAGCAGAATAGTGAGTGCAGCTCTGGATTATAATACAGGATGTAACTCAGGATCAGTACAGGATCAGTAATGTTACACAGTGACTCCTCCAGCAGAATAGTGAGTGCAGCTCTGGATTATAATACAGGATGTAACTCAGGATCAGTAATGTAATGTATATACACAGTGACTGCACCAGCAGAATAGTGAGTGCAGCTCTGGAGTATAATACAGGAGGTAACTCAGGATCAGTAATGTAATGTATGTACACAGTGACTGCACCAGCAGAATAGTGAGTGCAGCTCTGGATTATAATACAGGATGTAACTCAGGATCAATAATGTAATGTATGTACACAGTGACTGCACCAGCAGAATAGTGAGTGCAGCTCTGGGGAATAATACAGGAGGTAACTCAGGATCAGTAATGTAATGTATGTACACAGTGATTGCACTTGCAGAATAGTGAGTGCAGCTCTGGAGTATAATACAGGAGGTAACTCAGGATCAGTAATGTAATGTATTTACACAGTGACTGCACCAGCAGAATAGTGAGTGCAGCTCTGGAGTATAATACAGGAGGTAACTCAGGATCAGTACAGGATCAGTAATGTAATGTATGTATGTGGCGCCCCACTATGTAGGTGCCACAAAAGGAGTACTGCACCCAGAAAAGCGGTGTAGTACTCCACTGCAATTGGGACTATGGACACAAGATAAAACCCTAGAGCTGCACTCACACACTAGAATAGTGGGTGGGAGGAACCCCGGGAGGGTCTTAGCGACCTCTAGAGGGAACCGGAGGGCTCAGTCGAGTCAGAGGGTCGTCGGAGGAGGAGGTAGAGTGAGGAAAGAGTTAGGCAGCCAGCCTGAAGGAACCAAGAGAGCCATCTCGGCTGAGGGGCCCTGAGAAAGAACAGATCCTAGACAATAACAAAGAAAGCAAGGAAATTCACAGACGTAGAGTTAACTTGAGTGGGGAAGTGAGTAACGGATAGAGTTTGCCCCATAGGAAGAAACCCGGGTACCGGAGCCCGCACCTGTGAGTACTCCAAGTCTCGCAGAAAATCCGTTAAACAGGGATATTACTAATACGGCCCTGACTCCCAAAGATCCCACAAGAGGGAAGCCAGAAGCGCAGTAGGTGGCTGCGGCATTCAACAGAAGGTTAACCCGACGGGTACAAAAGGGAGAGGAGACAGAACCAGAAGCAGCAGGAGGCTAGATCATCTACAGGAGATCAGGCTTCATACTGGGAACAGAATAGAAGGAAAAGAAAGGAACATAAATGAGGGTTCCATCTGCAGCCAGAAATCCCAATTGCAGCCTAGACCATTCGCCAGTATACCATCTAATGAACTGTTGAACTGTAAGCTGAAAGAAAGTGTTCAAGTAAAGTTCCCCGGAGAAGTGAAGCTTTGACTCTGCTGCATCCTTTCCATTACAAACTGTTTTATTACAGCATTGCTGCCCCGGTGGTCCAGTCACGCCTGCGGGGACTATGCCATCCAATCCGCAATACTACTAACCACCGGAGGACTGTGGCGGCGCTGCTGATCATCACCAGACTCAGCAGGTGGCGTCACGACAAGACAAATTGTAAATAATCCCCAGTAAATATTCCCCATTTTTAGTTGACCCCCAGGGCCATGGCTCCGGGATGGCCACCCATGAATTCCCCGACTAGAAGAAGAAGAAGAGAGAGCCCGAAAGCTGAGTACCCCACAGCCCTGGGTGCCCGAGTCATGTACACAGTGACTCCACCAGCAGAATAGTGAGTGCAGATCTGGAGTAAAATACAGGAGGTAACTCAGGATCAGTAATGTAATGTATGTACACAGTGACTGCACCAGCAGAATAGTGAGTGCAGCTCTGGGGTATAATACAGGAGGTAACTCAGGATCAGTAATGTAATGTATGTACACAGTGACTGCACCAGCAGAATAGTGAGTGCAGCTCTGGAGTATAATACAGGAGGTAACTCAGGATCAGTAATGTAATGTATGTACACAGTCAATGCACCAGCAGAATAGTGAGTGCAGCTCTGGAGTATAATACAGCAGGTAACTCAGGATCAGTGCAGGATAAGTAATGTAATGTATGTACACAGTGACTGCACCAGCAGAATAGTGAGTGCAGCTCTGGAGTATAATACATGAGGTAACTCAGGATCAGTAATGTAATGTATGTACACAGTGACTGCACCAGCAGAATAGTGAGTGCAGCTCTGGAGTATAATACAGGCGGTAACTCAGGATCAGTAATGTAATGTATGTACACAGTGACTGCACCAGCAGAATAGTGAGTGCAGCTCTGGAGTATAATACAGGAGGTAACTCAGGATCAGTAATGTAATGTATGTACACAGTGACTGCACCAGCAGAATAGTGAGTGCAGCTCTGGAGTATAATACAGAAGGTAACTCAGGATCAGTAATGTAATGTATGTACACAGTGACTGCACCAGCAGAATAGTGAGTGCAGCTCTGGAGTATAATACAGGAGGTAACTCAGGATCAGTAATGTAATGTATATACACAGTGACTGCACCAGCAGAATAGTGAGTGCAGCTCTGGAGTATAATACAGGCAGGGCCGCACCGTCCATTGGACAGTGTGAGCCCTGTCATTCAGGCGGCAGCCGGCAGGGGAGCGGCAGTGCAGAAGGGGGCGGCGCCTCATGCACACAGTCTCCCCCTGTCATGGCGCCGGCCGCTCACCGCAGGTAAGCGGCGACCCGGGGAGAGGCACAGAAGGGGTGGCAGCGCTGCCCAGGGTTCAACAGCACACCCCCACCCCCGGTACTCACGGCCGCGGCCGGCAATGACTGCCGCGGCTCAGGTGGCAGAAGGGGCGGCAGTGCTGTGCTCCACTAGCACCCCCCCCCCCCCCCGTAATCGGTGCCGCGGCTCAGGGGGCGGCAGTGCTGGGCTCCTCCCCCCACCCACCCCCGTAATCGGTGCCGCGGCTCAGGCGGCAGAGGGGCTTGGTGCACCCCTGAATACAGGAGGTAACTCAGGATCAGTAATGTAATGTATGTGCACAGTGACTGCACCAGCAGAATAGTGAGTGCTGCTCTGGAGTATAATACAGGAGGTAACTCAGGATCAGTACAGGATCAGTAATGTAATGTATGTACACAGTGACTGCACCAGCAGAATAGTGAGTGCAGCTCTGGAGTATAATCCAGGATGTAACTCGTTATATGATATTTCAGTTTTTCTTTTTTAATAAATTTGCACAAATGTCTGCATTCACATTTTTTCCAGTCTAGATGGGGTGCAGAGTGTACATTAATGAGAAAAAAATGAACTTTTTTGAATTTACCAAATGGCTGCAATGAAACAAAGAGTGAAAAATGTAAAGAGGTCTGAATAATGTCTGTTCCCACTGTAGGTCTGCAGATTTCACTGAGATTCCTCCAATGTAAGTGTATGGGTGCGATAAAAAAATCAAATGCACAGCACACGGACTACGATTTTCGCATGGTGCTCCATGCTGTAAAAAGTAAGAAAACATAGACAGATAGCTAGCATAGATAGATTGATAGATAGACATAGCAAAAAATAGGATCGGCAGTATTTTCCATTCTCACCATATATAAAACAGACAGCTGCGAGTTGCCACCCTGAGCTGGCTAGTTAAACCTTGGCTGTCAAAACAAATGCATAGGGCTTTGCCCTATTTAGGTATACCTTAGTTACCCGAACTGTATCCTTGGGTGAGTCAGTGAGGACACCCAAGGACATAGTTCAGGTAACCATGGTAACCGCTATGTGTTCTGCGCTCACCTGGCCGCAGATCTTGGCTCTCTCAGTCTGTGTTCAGAGGCCTTTATGACAGGAAGCTCATCTACACCGTGGCTTCTGATGCAGCATAGTTTAGACCGTGATGTGGGACCTCATATTGGATTATCGTTGGAGGGTAAGTGATAGTATTAAAGATGGAGTCAAGAAATGGGTTTGTGTTTTTTGTTATACTAAAATTATTTGTCTCTTTGTTGTGTGTTTTATTTACTATTTATTAGAGATTCCTAATGGTCGGGTCTAACATTGGCCCGACATTATGAATCTTGGGCTTATGCCAGCTGGCAATACAAAGCTGGTATTAACCCCTTATTACCCAGTTTGCCACTGGTGCCAGCGCAACTGTAAGAGCTGGGTAAAGTGGCAGGATTTGGCGCTTCTTATGAATGAGCCAATTTCTGGGGTGGCTGCAGACTGCAATTCTACAACATGGAGGAGGCCAATAACGATGGTCCTCCCACCACGATGACAATACCAGCCCCCAGATGCCTCGTTTTACCTTGACGGGAAAATAAAAATAGGATGAAACCCTATGCATTTTTTTTGCCAGCCAAGATTTAACTAGCCAGTTAAGGGTGGCAGCTCGCAGCTGTCTGCTTTGTCTGTCTGAGACTGAAAAATACTGAGAAGCACTATGCATTTTTTCCCATTATTTATTTTTAAACACACTATGATGACAGGTTGGTTGCCGTACACTTACGTGTAAGGCAACCAAGTATCGACACACCTTACAGATTGTGGAAATCAGTCTGAGTGCAACAGCCAATCACAGCTGCTTTCACAAAGAGTGAGTCTCTGTGGTTGGCTGCTGCCAGTCAGTGCAGTGAATATGTAAGGTTAATGAGCAGCCCCAGAAGCAGGCAGCGGGAGATTGGTAAGATGATCTTGCTATGCTATCATCTATCTATTATTTCTGTCTATTAATCTATCTTATCTTTCTATCTGTGTGTCTATCTTTTCTGACTTTTGACAGCATGGAAATGACCATGCTAAAATCGCGGTCTGTGTGCTGTGCGTGTGATGTTTTTATCAAACCCATAAACTTGCAGACAAATCATAAACTTGCAGAAAATTGTGATTTTTCTCAGCCCATTTCTAGCTGAGGAAAAACTCACAGATATGCATGTTACGATTGCTTAACATAATTGCGAGTGCAATCCAATATTTAACAGAGTGCATTTGCCGCGTTTTTCCGCAGATGAGATCGCACCCTAAAGGCCCATTACACCTTTCAACATCGGCTGTGATGTTGGCGATGCCGCGGGTGCGCGCTCGCTTCCAACATCGCAGCCTAGCTGTCACACGGCAAGATGTTGGCGGTGACGGGATAAGCCCAGGGCTAGGGGTGCTCGGATACCTGGCCTGGATTTGATGGATTGAACTGCGGAAATCAGGGTGGTCGGGTTCCCGGTTTCCATGCCCTGGCTGTCATTTGTTAGATGGTGGGGAGGGAATATTTTACATGGGTACGTGATGCCACCTGTTGTTCCCGGTAATTTGGAGTACTGGCGCTGCAGGCTGGCCGCTGAGGTGATGAAGGGTTCAGCTAAGCGTGGTCCAGCTCCCCACAGGAGGAGCTTTTACCTCAGGACAGCGGTGATGGAGATGATGAGGGGAATGAGAGGAGTAGTGGTGGTTTAGTTCTTACCCCTCTGGTGAGATGCTGGTGATGCTGAGGCCCTCCGAGCGCCGGTGGTAAGAATGACAGAGACCAGTTCAACTCCAACTCCACTTTACTGGGTACCAGCAGTTAAGTTAAGGTGAAACACGGTACAGTCTGGTTTAACGGGTGTCTGTTGCGATTTAGGGTCCCCTATGGAGTCTCCAGATGTTCCTTCTCAAGTCTTTCGGGTCTAATCTGCTCTTCTCTGTCTTTCACCACCCTTGCATCTCTCCCGCCAGTCCCCTGATCTCCCACGATGGAGGATGGGTTTCCTTTACCGGTATGGACTGGAGAGGTAAACGTCAACGACTGCTCCGGTGATGATGGGCCGCATGCTCGTCGGTTTGCGGTCAGAGGTGAACTACTGACCGCCTCGGTTCCGTGTTGCAGTGTTTCCCGGACTGAACCAGCCGACTCCAACCGGTTTGGTTCATCCCACTTCGTCCTGGGCCCCCTCTTAGAGATGGGATCCTCTGTAAAAGCACTGTCTGCACATCCTTCCTGACTGCCTTCCCAGCATGTCTGAGGTAACTGTCATTCTACTCTTACTACTCTAACCTAGGCTCCACCCTTTCTGGACCTACTAAATACAGTCCCTCTCTACTAGGTGGCTAGTCTGGTTGTGCGTGTGTAGCTTGAGACTCACAGTAAACCCTAAACCGACAACTTACAGAGATACCACATTTGTTGTCACAGTGTAATACCTCTGTGTGGCGCCTAGCCAGAGGGGCGCCACACAGGTGCTGCAATGTTGCCGCAGCGATCGCTCGTTGGGCTGGGGTCAACCCAGCGAGCGATCCGCTGCAATGCAGCGAATAGGCTAGATCGGCCGTGACATCGCTATTGCGGTGTCACAACCGAACGATGCCGCAGGTTGTTTAAGTTGAAGTTGCCAAGTTTTCCTGCATGCAGGAAACCTGTCATCTCGACTTGAACAACTATCGTTGTTGAATTGTGCGTTTACATGCAAAGACGCAACAACGATGTTGTTTCAACATCGTTCCTGACGTCACTTTTGAACGATGTCGGAAATGATGTTGAAGCTGTAATGGGGCCTTAAGACTGACTTAGGTGCAGAAGTTCCAGTAATCAGCTGTGATAATGACTGGTATTAACATTTGTATTTTGCCTACAATTTTGTAATGGGCATCCTATACTAATAAAACCTTCCCCCAATCAATCAATGACATGCAGGACTTTCATCAATGATTGATGAGAAAAGACCTTCCCCTTTCACCGTGATTTATTATATGCGGTTTGGTGATCACAATTGTTTGTTTTCTTTCTTTTGATGCTTAAAATTAGATTTGGGACAAAACCAACAACAATGATAAAAGATCTAATCATAGAGCAGGAAAAAGTTAGCAAAATGCAAACTACTAGAAAAGAGTTCAATAACAAAACTATTCTCTCATGTCAATATTTTCATTAGTTTATAAAAACTATTGCAGATAACTCAGGAATCTAATGGCGTGGGGAGCAAAGACACGACTGAGCACATGTAAAGCAAACAGTAGCAGAGATGATATGCAGTACTATGAAAGTTTAAACACAATGAAACCAGGCAGGAAAGTCTCTAGATTAAAGTTCACACTGGTAGTGGCCAATAAATGGAATAGTCTATAAGTAATAGTTCATATCCAAGGGGGCCTGGAAATGGTATAGTCTTTGAGAACACAGTCCAGAACTCGATGTAGTGCAGAGCAACAAAATGCAAGTCCTGAACAGTCCAGAGCTCTGCAACTGCACTTACATAAACTTAACTGAATGGCCACACCAGAACTGTTAGAACAAATAGGTAGTGATGCGCGAGTAGTAAAATGCTCGGGTGCTCGAAGCTCGGGTCGAGCATATCAAGATGCTCGGGTGCTCGACCGAGCACCGAGCCCAATGCAAGTCAATGAGTGATAGGCTCCACCCACAGACCTCCGGCTATAAAACAAGTGTTTCTGGGAAAGGGTGGGAGGCTGGGCTTTTTTAAATTGTTACAGCATACAGCACCTCGCTGTGCCCCCCAGAGGACCCTAACAATCAATCTACTCTCTGTGAGGTGCGAGCTCACTTTGTGCAATGTAGGGAGCTGTATATTTGTGTCACATTGATAATGTTTAGTGATGAGTCCGAGCACCTCAGCGGTACTCGGTTCTCGCCGAGCATCCCAAGTACTGGGATACTCGTGCGAGTACCAGGATACTCGTGCGAGTACCGAGTAGTGCCGAGCATGCTCGCTCATCACTACAAGTAGGCTTTTGTGAAGCAGGGCAGACATGCAGAACCTGGAGCAGGAACAAACTCCAGACAGAGCAAACTGATGCAGTGATGCCAACAGGCAGCAGGTGAAGATTAGCTGGACATCGGACTGCAGAGAAGCTGAAAAGATCCAAAAGGGATTGCTGGTGGGGAGCACAAACTTGAGAAACACATAGGAGCAAGAGATCCAAGCAAAATACCCTGGAAAGGACTGAAAGATGGACTGGAGATTATAAGGGCAGTTAGGTAGGAACACATGGACAGGAATGAAGCAGCAGATGCATTTTTGAAAAAGGGGTGGAGGAGACACAAAGGGTAATCTGAAGATCCTGACAAAGTTCTTACATAACTACTTCCAGCATGAAGTCAGGCAGCAGCATAAATGTCCCCTTTGATTTTAATCTGCCCATAGTCTCTCTTCACACAGTGCCATCTCCAAGCACAAATGCAGGAAGTCTCACTCAGCTGTCGAATAGGAAGTTATTAGAGAGCTCAAACTTAAAACTCTTTTTCTGAAGAGGACAGACATATTATCACTAAACAGACAACATTTTTGTCATTTTCCTATTTCATTGGAAAATATTTATTATTTTAGACTAATTTTAGCACCTGTCCTTTTGTACTTCTTCCAATTATAAAGTGAATGCCCGCCACAATGTTGAGTCCTGTGGAGTCCCGAGACAACATTGGTGAGCCAAACAATTCCCTCCTCCCTTTCCTATGAGCATTCCATATTACAATGATATTTAAAGAATGGCTTAATTGTTAAATATTGTGGAAAACTGATCAATTTAGTGTAAATATCGACAATGCAGTAATAAGAATCACCATATTAAAAAACAAATAGCACTCACTGGATGACTGGCGCTACTTCTTTTATCTTACAAGGCTAAAACACATAGACACAGAAACAGAAGAGAGGATAAGAGGAGAACAATGGCCGTTTCATGCTATACCTGAGCTTCAACTGGTTTGTACTATGACAGGAGAACGACCATTTCACACTATAACTGTGCTTCAACAGGTTTGAAGCACAGGCATAGCATGAAATGGTCATTGTTCTCTGGTCATCATCCAAATCCGTTAAAGTGCAGGTATAGTGTGAAACGGTCATTGTTCTCCTGTCATCTCCCAAGCCCACCATTGAAGCGAAGGTATAGCGTGAAACGGTCGTTGTTCTCCTGTCATCCTCCAACGCAGCCTTAGATGTGAACTGGGCCTATGTGTTTTTAGCCTTGTAAAATACAAGAAGTGTTGCCAGTCATCCGGTGAGTGCTATTTGGGTTCTAATGTGGTTGATCGAAATCTGAACTGTACCTATGAATGTGCACCAGGACATATAGGAGCAGCTATATGAACTTGGCGGTATCCATTGATCCTGTTGAAAACGGGTAAGTTTAAAGGTAGTGCCCGGCCTTTTCTACTTTATTGGAGCAGTAACAAGAACTGAAAAAGTTCCCCACATTATGAATTCCATTTTTAACAAATTACTTTTTTGGTAATTGAGTTATTTATTATTTTACAGATAAATCACAGATTTCCCCCCCCTAAAAAAGGCGAAAAACCTGCCAATGCAAGTCAATGGCCCCATAAATGATACAGTAGATAATCTCATCTCTCAATATATTACTATAGAATTGGTAGGAGAAGCTAAGGATTTCTTTGTGTGAGCAAAAAACGGAAGGAAGAAAAATTGTAAAGACTCAAATGGACCAAAATGGATCCAACATACTGAAAAATACATGTTCTGTATATGTATGAGGAACAAGACTGATGTGCTAAAGCCGGTCTAAGGGGTCAGCTTTTTTTTGTGGAGAGAGACATGACAATCTGGCATGCCAGTATGTGGAGTCTTAAAAATCGCAATGCTCCGCTGGGAAATAAAATATGCAAATGTCTCGTCAAGAGGACTTGAACTCTAGCGCCACCTATTGGAAGCAACATTCCTAAAGTCAAAACTGACCCTTTAACAAGCCTTATGCTAAGTCATAAGACAGGACTCGTTAAAGGGTTGATATTGACTTTTGGGATTGCTACTTCCGATAGGTGGTGCTAGAGTTCAAGTCTACTTCTTCTCTGAAGAGACAATTTGCGTAAACCGGTCCAACACAAACATTCAATCATTTCTGTCTATGATGCCTCTAACCAAAGTTTCATCAGCATCTATATGTTTAGTAAGACATTCTGTGCCCTAGCTGCTGCAGAACATTTTTATGAAAAGGTTGTTTTATATCAAGCACTGAATATCTCCTCTCTACTCAAAAAGAAGTTATGCAGCAGCTGAGGCATGTATTAATTGACACTTTATTATAAATAATGTAGTGGACTAAAGTTCATCAAAGAGTTTTGTAACTTGTCTACATATACAGAACGCCTTGTGACTACTTGTAATATTTGTACAATTTACCATACGTTCATTAATCTTATACTCATCCACTGAAGTGTATTATAATGATATAATAGTCATTTTCCAGTAACTTTATGTGTATAACAAGTCCAGGTCTGTATATATCACTGCAGGTTGGGGTGAGGCAGACTATTTGCCCCAGGGTAACATTTTCTCCTAACTCACAAATGTGTTATTCCATGGAAAGTCTATCCTGACTATATTTATACCTGGAAAAGATGAAGGAGCTAAAATAAACCTCTATGGCTTCTTGCAAATTGTGCTGTTTTCTTTTATTTGTTTAGCCCTTTGGTTTGTTTTACATTATGTAACCCCATCCCTTGAAATTAGACTGTATTAGATATCTAGCCTCAGTTCAGTAGGACCACTCACGAGGAAGCTTGTTCTGACCATAATATGGATAATACAATGTGCCCATATATTGGGATTAATGTGTATGTGGAGCACTCACACTGCTGAGCACTGATTGCTCTATCACGGTGGTGGCCTCTCAGCACCTGTGGCTCTGGCTTACATTGAAAAGTGAGGTTAAAAATGGAGAAATTAATAAAAGATAACTTTGTGACTCTGACTCGCCCACCAGGGCTGTGGGGTACTCGGAACCGGCCACAGTTTCTGCTGGGGTAGTCACGGGGGTCGGCACCTGGCTCCGTGGCCGTGGGCGGTCAATGAAAGGGGAACAAATAATTGGGAATTAACGTGACGCCACCCGTGGTGTGTGACTATGAGTACCCGCCACTGTAGTCGGAACCTCTGGGGATGATGGGAGTATCAGCGAGGATATTGAGCTCTCCACGGGTAGGGCTGGTCCCCAGGGCAACCGTAAGGTCAATAGAAAAGCAGGAGTGCAGTGTTCACAGTCGCAGGCAGCCTCCAGCTGCCGGATTCCCAATTCAATCTACCTCCTCTCAGGTGCAAAAAATAGAGTCTCAGACAGCAAAGAGATTTAGCTGGGTTTACTCTCTTTTCTCAACAGTTGGTACAGCTTACAACGGTACATTGGTGTAGTCTAAGCAGCCGGGATGGTTCAACCGTGACACCCCCTTTCGTGTCTCTTTCTAGCCTTTTTGGTTTGTCCGCATGCTAGCTACGATCCAGCGGTCACAGGATTTCTGTGGGTGACTTTCCAGGACCCCTAGCCCTAATACGACGGCCTTCTCTTCACTGCACCGGAGGATGGGTCTCGGGACATAAAGACCCCGCACCCCACCGGGGTTTGTTGATGGGGCATAAAGCTCCCTGGCCACTGCAGCAGAGCCAGAACTCTGGTTCTGGCCCAGTCCCTCAGTGTTCTGCTAATCCGGGAACACGTAGACTCCTTCTGTCTTTGACCACGGTCTACCGCCTGGGACCCAAGGAAGCCCCATAGTGGCACAGGCCACTGGGTCTGTGTCGTCTCAGTCCTTTATGATGATCTTGCCTCTCCTTCTGACTGAACTCAACTGGTCTGGGGTCTCTCGGCTGACTGGACTCTCTGCACTTGGTGTTGTGTCCTTTTATAAGCTCCCCTAGCTGGGTTCTTCTCTAACTTTCCACCTACCACCTGGCTCCTCCTGCTATCCCGTTGTTGGGCATAGAGTCCCTAGACTTAGGATCGGTAGTGTGTTGGGTGTATGGGGAGACCGATTTACCAATCCCGGCTGCAGCGCCATCTAGTGGCGACCGATCCGCAGGGGCACCACAACTCCAGTTGGGATGTTCAGCCAATATATGGCCGACACTGCAGATGATCCCATTGAGATACATGGCAACAGCAGTGCAGGTGGTTATCCCTTCCCAACTAGGGCTGGCTCCCAGGGAGGTAATACTGTAGTCTGTGTAGTGCAGCAGGAATAGGACGGCAGAGACAGGATGGTCACTTTACCGTTTACTGTAAGGTCCATACAAGTTCATGGAATGCAGTAGGCCTCACACCATGCCTTCCCGTCCAGCTTGTCTGATGAGAGTTCATCCTCTGCTGGATGATGGTGTTTCCTCCTGCTGCTACTCTCTAGACTCAAGGTCTCTCGGAGCCTGGAACTACGTATACCACCTTGCTTTTGGTTCCAGTGTGTTTCCTCCAGCCGGGCGGGTCCTATGAGCATTCGTGTTGAGCAGATCCCTGACCCTTTTTATGTTACTGTGCTCCTGGGAACTATACATCCTGCTGGGTGTAAGGGACTAACACAGCCTTCTCAGATTCTGACAGCAGAACATGGAAGTCAGGGTGACCGAGTCGCTGATACCCTGAGTCCTTTTGCACCTCTTCACTGAAGAGAACCACACAGCCCTGGCTAAGAGGAAAGTCTTCATCTTCTCACTCTGTGGAGCCCAATGGGACGGGGTACTAGGTACCGGACCGGGGTATCACGGGGGTATCCCGGCAGTCTTGGTCCGGACCATGTCCCAATCTCACAAGTAATGGGTGGTATTTACAGGGGAGAAAGTCATGACGCCCCCTGTGGTTTGTGGTCAGGGTGACCACCGCTGCTGCAGAACCTCCGGGGATGGTGTTTGGCAGCCGGTGACGTAACGGTTCTCCACGGGCAGAGCCTGCTTCCCCGGGGCTGTGGTGATAATAGTCTGTAGTTGATGCAGAGTAGGGGTAGTGGTAGAGATGATAGCAGTTTGTGAGGGAAAGTAGGGCTTGAGCGCAAGGATTACACAGACTCACGGTTTTGTAGTTTTTCCAAGTCTTTACTGTAGGTGTTGATCAGCAGAGTACTGTCCACGGAGTCTGTATCGGGGCCGTCTTGCTCCCACCCTGACCGGGTCCTTGGTTTCCCACTCCTGCGCTGTGTGTGTGGCCCTGCTGCCGCTTTAGCTAGGCTGCCGACCCTATCTCTCCTCACGGGTACCCACTTGCTAGGCAACTTGAGTCTTATCTTAGTGTTTATGACCCCGCCGTGTTGCTTCGCTGTGATACAGTGAAGATATATAACCTGCACTAGTCCGGTGTTTACGGTGCTGATTGTGTCAGGCACAATTTTGGATCCGGTATCCGGTCTTTGTGCTCCTCCGGGGCGAGTTATAGGGTAACTCAGTCTCCCAGATGTGTTCCTCTGTTTCTCTTTACTCCTCTCCTCAGACCCTGGCTAGGCCTGGAATTGAGCAGCGGACGGTGGGGGAGCCTAAGGCAGCTCCTTTACACCCAGATCCTTCTTCCTCAGTCAACTCAGGAACTGAACTCTTCACAGTACTGCTACGTACTGAACTGAACTAACTAACTGCTCACTTCCTCTCTACACCAGAATATATAGGGAAGCGGCTTTAGCTCCCCCTTCTGGCCTGGAGGCTCTAGTGTAGTGTTGTGTGTTGTGTGAGGAGTTAACCCTTGGTGTTGTTACTGTGGCACATTAACCCCTGGGGTGCCACAACTCCTCAAGTTGAAACTGAAACCCTTTAAGCCCTCACCCTGATCAGAGCTCTGTGACACAAACTTAATACAATATGCCATGATTCTCCTAAAATAAGACTGGGGGGTTATTGCATGGGAATGTTTGGAGCTGCAGGGGGATGGTGCTGATATTGGGGGCTGCATGGAAATACTGGGCTTAGAGGGGGATGCAGGAGAAATAAGACATCTCTTGAAAATAAGACATTTTTTTTAGCAAAAAGTTAGGTAAGAGAGTGTTGTATTTTAATGGAAACAGGGTAGTAGCTAAATACATGTGGAAAAATACAAGCCTCAAGTGCACAGCCTACTGGTAGGTATGAGGCATTGTATCCATCAGATAAATTATTACTCCTATCATACTAACAGTACAATCTAATATATAAGGCTGAGTGTATGTATGTGTGTGTGTGGCAAGCCCCGCCGACTTCAATATAGCCATGCCCACTTCACAGCCTGCATCTTCACATATCCCCACCTCCTCCACATAGCCCTGCCCCCAGGACTATGTGGAGGGGTGGAGCTATGAAGAGTTGGGGCTATATGAGGGGACGGCACTATGGAAGGGGTAGGGCTAATGGAAGGTAGGATTGTGTAGCGACAGAGATATGAATGGGTGGGGCTACCGAGATGGGGTTGAGCTATGATACATACACACATACATACATAATCATATATGGGCGATATTGCCAAAGTCTCTCCTAGTAGAGAGTGACATTCCTGTCGTGATGGTGTAAGGAGACTTAAAGGCCATAAAATGCTCTTTTGGGAAACTAAATATGAAAATTACCTCTTCAGACAGGAAAATGACTCGAACTCTAGTGCCACCTATTGGGAGCAGCAGTCCTAAAAGTTAATATCAACCCTTTAACGAGCCTTGCCATATTACTTAGGATAAAAGCCAAACTAGAATCTCTATTTACAAACACATGCTTAGAGCAGTTGCACTCCTCAGTGCAAAGCAGAAGATAAGCACTGGGCTTATATAACAAGCTATTGATTTCTATGGTAGGCTGTAATAGGCATGCTCTGCGTCATGTGAAGTGGTCAATGTGGGCAAGATACTTGTCTCCTGCACCCCACCTTGTTACATGGGTATACGCCACTAAATGCAATAAAAAAACTGCCTATGGAGGGTATGTCCAGGACCAAAGCTACAAATAAAATGTAGAGTCTTATTGCTGTTACTTTACGGTTGTAGCTTTGGTCCTGGAAAGTCCCTCTATAGGCAGGTTTTTAATTGCATTTAGTGGCATATACCCATACACGCAAGTTCACACTGCAGACATAAGGCGATAGAGTAGGACCTGATAGAATGAGAGACCTTGACGCGGTTACCAGGCACGGATGTCATGGCCATTACATCAGCTAATTTCTCATGTTATTCCTTATATATAGCTTCAAGTAGTTTTCTACTATGTCTTATACTCCAGTTCACACTATGCTTTAATACACATTAGCCAGTTAGATCTTTCTTTGTTAGACTTTTTAGTGTTGCTGTGCAGCATCCACTTTTATTTTATCAATGTTATGTATTTTCCAGCCACCACCCATCACAGAAGTGTAGCCAGTGTGAGGTAGCAACCGGGGAACCCGCTTGCAAAACGACAAGAACACGTGTTTATAAGGTTAACCAATGTCTACCCGTTTATTTTCACATATTAATCACATAACCCGGGTAGCATGTTTGACACATATCACATTGATTAACAACACTTTACATAAATACACCATACATTTACATTTAACCTCACATAACACTTATATTGCACATAACGTTTTATAGTAACCCAGGACCTGTAACCATCTCTGTCCCCATTGGAGCTCTACTAACAGCTCCCATGGTGGCTACGGCCTCCGGCCTACTTACACTATACATAAGTTACAGTACGATGATGACCCTTCCGGGTTCATAACAGGGATTGGCAAACCCTAGTAACCCGGGGCTGCGGCCTCAGGCCTAACCACGCGTTACCCAGTACGGGAGCCCTTCTAACCCCTGCTTCTGACCTTCGTTACATACGCCTCAACAGGCCCTGTGGGTCCCAATGGCGGTACCTGCCGCCTGGCTTTAGTCACCCCAGCATGATGATATACATTCACCCGTAGTCAGGAATCCTGCCTGACCGGGACCTTACACACCGTATGTGATCCATCATTCAAACGTCCATGGATCACACACCTGCTCACAGCCCACATCCATGGACTGTGGCCCCTCCATGGCCCATTACAGGGATTGGCAAACCATAGTACACGGGAACCACATCCGATACCTACTAGGAGCCCTATTACCCCTGTCTCTGGCACCACAGGCACACCCACACCATTAGAGGTCGTGGTTGAGGGATCAGGTACCCTCTGCATGCAGCAGGGCAAGCCTCCCTCTCGTCCCAAGGACGGAACGCCTCCAACATCATCCATACCAGCTGGGTCACTGTCTCTCCACATGATTATACATGGGTCTTACATAGGTCATCATCTCTCATTCAGGGCCATTACTTAAGCCCTCATACACATAGTTAAACACATTGTTTCATCAGGTCCTTTAACTGAGCACTCTGACTCGGACCTAAAGGCGGTCTATGCCCGCCTGGCATTCTACATACAATTGCCTCCAAGGGCTACATACATTCCGGTTCATCAGGACCTTTAACGGACTCCACTGAGTCGGTCCCAAGGGCGGTCTATACTCGCCTAACATGATTTACGCACACAAGGTGCACAGTTCACACTATCGCTCGGGAACTGCTTTCTTACCGGGCACGGATCCGGGTCTCGCTACCTGTCACAGGTTCCACCAGGCATCGCCACAGGCTCCTTCCCGGACGTGAGGTGAACCACGTCCGGTCTAGCGTCCACGGGTCAACCACGGCTTCCCCCTCCAGGTGCGGACACGACCACGGACCTCGGCACCGGCATGGAGCTAGCATGCTCCCATCATGTACTCAGAGCCTCTAGACTGCTCTGCACTTGGCTGGTCTCAGCTTCCATCTGAATCAATCTCAGCTTCCAGAATCAATCTCAGCCTCCAGGAACAATCTCAATCACTCAGGTGGCCGGCTCTTATCGTGCCAGCCACTCCCACATGGACACACCCCCTTAGCTGCTGTTAATCAGCCTTTCACCCAGCTCAGGTTAACTCCCTGTGTTCCGGGTTGTCAGCACTCACTCATTACCTCCTATTCCTCATGGACTCCTCGATCTCATCCCACTCTCACTGCCACTCATTAGTCTCATGAAACCTCATTGTGTCCAGGTTGGTTCACACAGTATTATCATCACAGGAAAACCGGCCAGTGTGCACAGGATCATCCTCTGATCCTACATGTGATGTACCCCGGCCATGCGGATCATGCCGGCGGTGCCTCACACCAGACATTTCTAATATATACCTTAGCTGTCACTGACAGCTGTCAGAATTGAACTGTCACTGTTTACAAACAGTGACAGTTCAAAGCCATGACGAGTTTAGCCGTCATAGTGCGGGAACTGACACCTATCCATGTCTACATGGGGAGCAGAGTGTACATTAATGAGAAAAAATTAAACTTTTTTGAATTTACCAAATGGCTACAATAAAACAAAGAGTGAAAAATGTAAAGGGGTGTGAATACTTTCTGTACCCAGTGTATATTTCACTACAGTCCAGTTAACAACTCTAAGAGATTTTGTCTTGCACTGTAAGGCCTTCAATATACAAATGATGTTTTTACGACGCCTTCCCATTACATACAGTTAGGGCCAGAAATATTTGGACAGTGACACAAGTTTTGTTTATTTTAGCTGTTTACAAAAACATGTTCAGAAATACAATTATATATATAATATGGGCTGAAAGTGCACACTCCCAGCTACAATATGAGAGTTTCCACATCCAAATCGGAGAAAGGGTTTAGGAATCATAGCTCTGTAATGCATAGCCTCCTCTTTTTCAAGGGACCAAAAGTAATTGGACAATGGACTCTAAGGGCTGCAATTAACTCTGAAGGCGTCTCCCTCGTTAACCTGTAATCAATGAAGTAGTTAAAAGGTCAGGGGTGGATGCCAGGTGTGTGGTTTTGCATTTGGAAGCTGTTGCTGTGACCAGACAACATGCGGTCAAAGGAACTCTCAATTGAGGTGAAGCAGAACATCCTGAGGCTGAAAAAAAAGAAAAAATCCATCAAAGAGATAGCAGACATGCTTGGAGTAGCAAAATCAACAGTTGGGTACAATCTGAGAAAAAAGGAATTGACTGGTGAGCTTGGGAACTCTAAAAGGCCTGGGCGTCCACGGATGACAACAGTGGTGGATGATCGCTGCATACTTTATTTGGTGAAGAAGAACCCGTTCACAACATCAACTGAAGTCCAGAACACTCTCAGTGAAGTAGGTGTATCTGTCTCTAAGTCAACAGTAAAGAGAAGACTCCATGACAGTAAATACAAAGGGTTCACATCTAGATGCAAACCATTCATCAATTCCAAAAATAGACAGGCCAGAGTTAAATTTGCTGAAAAACACCTCAAGAAGCCAGCTCAGTTCTGGAAAAGTATTCTATGGACAGATGAGACAAAGACCAACCTGTACCAGAATGATGGGAAGAAAAAAGTTTGGAGAAGAAAGGGAACGGCACATGATCCAAGGCACACCACATCCTCTGTAAAACATGGTGGAGGCAACGTGATGGCATGGGCATGCATGGCTTTCAATGGCACTGGGTCACTTGTGTTTATTGATGACATAACAGCAGACAAGAGTAGCCGGATGAATTCTGAAGTGTACCGGGATATACTTTCAGCCCAGATTCAGCCAAATGCTGCAAAGTTGATTGGACGGCGCTTCATAGTACAGATGGACAATGACCCCAAGCATACAGCCAAAGCTACCCAGGAGTTCATGAGTGCAAAAAAGTGGAACATTCTGCAATGGCCAAGTCAATCACCAGATCTTAACTCAATTGAGCATGCATTTCACTTGCTGAAATCCAGACTTAAGACGGAAAGACCCACAAACAAGCAAGACCTGAAGGCTGCGGCTGTAAAGGCCTGGCAAAGCATTAAGAAGGAGGAAACCCAGCGTTTGGTGATGTCCATGGGTTCCAGACTTAAGGCAGTGATTGCCTCCAAAGGATTCGCAACAAAATATTGAAAATAAAAATATTTTGTTTGGGTTATGTTTATTTGTCCAATTACTTTTGACCTCCTAAAATGTGGAGTGTTTGTAAAGAAATGTGTACAATTCCTACATTTTCTATCAGATATTTTTGTTCAACCCTTCAAATTAAATGTTACAATCTGCACTTGAATTCTGTTGTAGAGGTTTCATTTCAAATCCAATGTGGTGGCATGCAGAGCCCAACTCGCCAAAATTGTGTCACTGTCCAAATATTTCTGGCCCTAACTGTACAAAATCCATTCTCTCCAGGATGTGATGTGGCCCCAATCCCCCGTAGGGTACCGTCACACCTGGCGACGGACTCGGAGAGGTTGGCGGCGACGGGCGGGAGCGTGCAAGTTATTGGCGTCCCGCCAGCATCGCCGCCCCTGTTTACACGGGGAGACATCTCCGGCGATGGTCTGGCGAGCTGAGAGGCGGCTTCGCCGCCAGGGTGTCTCGAAACCCCAGCGACGATGCAGTACAATGGGAGCCTATGGCTCCCATCGCCTGTCAGCTTGCCGGCAGCCGTTTAGATGGGGCGATTTGAACACATCGCCCCAGATCAGCCGCCTGGTTTCAGAGCACTGCTCTGAAACCAGGCGACCAGTAAAAGGTGCCGCCATCGCCCCTGTACATTAGGCGACGCAGGGGCGATGTCGCCACGTGTGACGTGGCCTGTAGAGTAATTTGCGTGCCAATATGGCAACCATGGGGTGTCTCGGGTATCTCTAAGTATGTCGGGCATTCACATCCTTCTTATACAAGTCTTTCCTCAGTCCTTTTCGCTCTATTCCGACCTCCCAATTAATCAGAGTCTCTTTGTTTCTTTTACTCAGCCTCCTCGGCCTTGTTTCACGTCTATTGAACTTCTCTAGTCTTTCAGACTCAGCAAACTATCACAACTCTTCTCCAATTCCTAGGATTGGAATCTTACTATTTGCTATTGGCTATTATCATGACACACACATAAAATCATCCAAGGATCGAACCTTAGGTCCACTACCCATGAACTTTAGGTCAACTGAAGGTCACCTCCCAGGGAGCAATCCTCTTGTCTTCTCCTATGTCCTGTCAGTCTGATTCAGTTTCACCATTATCACATCTTGACTGCTCTGCAGTCCATGTGAAATGCTCTGCTGCAAATTAAATGTGGGTCTTTTTACTTTGGCACCTTTTGAGTTAATGTCAGTTCTGCTGCAGTAGTTGCTGTTGTGGATCTTCATATGAGTGGTTGTGTCAGAATACCTGACCACTCCCCCTGCCTTTAAATAGTTCCACTTCCTGCCAACAGGTGTCGCTGATAGAGTTTCACTCTGCTCTGACCGTGTGTGCACCAAGATGTTTGTGTAGTCTGGTGAAACTTTCATGCTGTTGTTACCCTTCAATATTGCCATCTTGGGGAACTTGCTGTTGCTATACTGGTCTAAGGGTGGAGGTGAGGAAAAGTTAGCCTTGGGCTGGTTGAGGAGCCGGGAAAGGGTAGTGACCCTGACCTCCTCACCTTCAGAGGTACCTCTGGGAGCAGGGTCAGCTAGGGATCCCAGTCTACAAGGTCAGACTAGCTACCCAGGTACCCTGCCCATTATTGTCATCTATTGCTTCTTATTCCCTCATCTTCTATACCACTATTGTGACATTTATCTGTGGTTGATGCTGTGTCATCACCTTTATTATACAGGCCTTACTTCACATTGTAATTATGGCACTGTCTATGGTGGCGCTCTATGATTGGAATTATTTATGAGGAAAATGTTTCTGGCTGAACTGTTCATGGGTAGCATAAATGTATTATTGGACCAAAAACAGTTTGTAATGGTTGCCATATTCATACATCAGATCAGTGGTGGACTCTCACAAAAGACAGCCCCTGTGCAAGAACAGTATATGGGTCCTTTCCAATAGCTCATCATTAAGCACAGTTTCACCTGCTTTGGAGGTGGTTAGTGATACCCTTTACCTTATTGGGCCCTTGTGCTCAGGTTGTACCAATGATTACAACACAGGTGATACATCTCATCTGGGACAGTGGGTCCTCAAAGATCTCAGTCCAGATAAGTAGCGTTCAAGCAGCATGGACCCGTTGGTACTGGTGCACCAAAGAAATAGAAATTGGTACAATAGAAACTGGACTAGCCAAACTAGAAGTATGATAGCTTGGCTGGAACAGCGATCAACAGATTTGATGAAGTGTTGAGAAACTTGTGCAAGTTGAGTTTTCATCATAGGGTTTATACAATAGAGCTGGCAAAGCTATAGAAGACTAAGCAAAGGGGAACCAGTGTTGCAGAACGAAGGCTCGTATGGAGCAGCGATGGAGCAGTTGAACATCAGGCTTGATGTAAGAGTGCTAGAACCTACAAATAGTAGATTTACACAGCAGAGCTTAGTATAACAATGCAGGAACCTATATGACTGAAATACCAAAATTGTCCATTATACAACAGTGCTGTATGTACAATGACTGAAATAGCAGAGCTGGGATTTCAGTAGTGGTGCAGAGTACTGTCAGGAACATCATCGACCAGATTACTCAGGCAGTCTCCTGCCCCTTGAGCTGGGTTTAAGGAACCCAAGTGGATAACTTCACCATAACTCATTGGGTTGCTCATCTAAGTCTATTGGTCAATCATTGGTTGAGTATAGGTTCTTCCAGGCTTTCCCACATGAGATGATGTTGGCGAGAAACGGATCTGGGAAATTGAAATTTTACAACCCCATTCTTTTGTTTTCCTGAAAGATAAGTGGCAGTGGCATTCTCCCTCCTTCCCATTGAAAACACATGGACGCTCAGTTGAGCCTAGCGCTGATAAATACAATGTATCGGGGGAGTTGGCAGAGATAGCTATCTCACTTATATGCCAGCACTAGTCCATAGGTACCCATACACTTTAGAGGCCAGTCAGCCAAAACCTCACACAGCGGAGGCTGGTTTCAAACTGACATTTTTTGCCATCCACGTGTATCCAGCTTAAACTGGATGCACCTGCATTGACTTTCAATGGGGCAGCAGGCACTTGCGGGTGCCATTCAGTTCTTCCTGTGTCCCATAATCCGGGCTTCACCGTTCTTTCACTAAGACCAAAAATACATTTTGGTGCATTTTTGGTCTCCGTGACAAAACCCGTAAACACCCAGATTCGGGGCACTCTGGGATGATTTAAAATGGGGCTCTAAGTAACCTGGATCTGGCAGACTCCGGATCCCACTGGATCCAGGATGCCGTATCTGTTTTTTTTTTAATGCTGCATGCCCAGAACACAGTTCTCAATGACACCCACTAGGGGGGTGCATTTGTCCTTGGATCCAGGGGAAACAGTTACCCAACCGAAAACAACTATATTTCTCCGCATCGGTATTATCACTAATCCATGAGATGGATGATAATACCCATGCAGGTGCATTAGTTTTTCCTATTCCAAGGGGGTTTGGGGGAATCCAGGGGAAGCAGGTTTTACCTGCATCCCGTTGGATTAAAAAAAATGCTGTTGTGTCCCACGAATGGGAACAACGTGTTATGTATTCTCTATGTTATGCATTGCATTCTGCTGTTGCTAGGCAGAAACCCTGCCTCATGAAGTTTGTCCATTCTCTCCTGTAGTTGATGATGTTTGCCTTTGCTCCTCTCTTCTTCCCCATTATCTGTTTGCTGTAGTCATTTTTGGATGAACAAGTTGTACTGGTCTGTTTGGATTACTCTTTCCACCTGCTGCATTGTGCTTAAATACAAGATTTCAGAGGTAAATGAATTCCGTTTCTCCTTGACTCTTATTACAAGTCAGTGTAGCTGAGTTTGAACTATCTGAGGATGCATTGCATGTGAGTACAACAATCATATAGTCATCAAAAGCACATACCATTGCCCCGCAGGATTAGGCAGCTGGTAAAACAATCCATGCCCCCCAGGATTGGACAGCTGAAAAGCAATCTATGCCCCTCCCCAAAATAATGTAGCAGATCAAGTAATTCATCCTCTCCCCCAGGGTGAGGGAGGGGTAGATGAAAAAGATGAAAAAAGAATAAACGTTGTTCCCCGATGATTTAGCTGGCTGCTCCCCGTGCCTACTGGCTGTGAGTTCCTGCTGTGAGAGGGGAATGATAACTACATTATTACTGTCAGAACTTATCCAAATGGCAGCTGAAGAGATTTTAATGCCCAAAAAGAAATATAACAATTGTTATGTACCATATATGGGTTTTCTCTTTTTGAAAATTAGCGTTCATTGTCTTTAAATAGAAAAATGCAGTATGATATATAACACTGTGTGAGCAAAGGGAATTAGAAATATTGGGAGGGATGGGATTACCACTGTCTGTTCCCAATCTAACCTGTCCATAAAATGTCTCCATTATGTTGTTATGTAGTTGGGACTAATATAACCAAGTGACGGGAATATAACGGCCAAGTCACTGTATTGTTCATAATTGCATTATTTTTTCGTGCCATCTGTTTGCATTCAGCGCTGTTCTGTTCTGTTATGGTCACGACTCGCTCTTGGATTCAGTTTCAAGAACTTGCTTTGTTTATAGGAAACATAAAATTCAAGGATGATCTAAAAACCGCAAAAACCTTCAGTCTCCAACAACAGGGTCGAGAAAGAAGATACAACGTGTACAGTTAACGAACAAATGGGCTCCAAATCAAAAACCATCAGCTGCACCCAGTTCCTAGTCCCAAGTAAGGCCTCAAAATAAGGTGTTTAAAAACCTTAAAGGGGTTGTCAACCCCTTCTCATTCTCCATGTTTACTCCCATAAAATATAAAAGCCCATCACTTATCTCTGGCATCAGCAATATCACAACTTGTGTTCCTGGGCCCACAAGACATTGGTATGACACACGAGCCCCATGATCAATCAACGCTGGCTTCCTTCTCTCCTCCTTGGGACACAGGATGACTCAACAGGAAGTGAGTGGCAGGAGCAGTGGGCAAGCGTGGTCGTGCTCCAACCCACGGGAGTGGACACCACACCACCTCTACACTCCAACTTCCACACGCCTCCTTGTCTGTTGCTGTTCTTCCTGACTACTACTCCTTACTGACACTTCCCTGTCCCCCTATATGAACCTGGGTCCTCCTCTGAGTCCACCCACCGTCCCAGGGGCCTAAGGGTTTGTGTGCTGTGTGTGTGTGTGTTCTTTGGGATCAACTGCACCATCCCAGCACCTGGAAAGCAGAGGCACAACGCTCCCTAATCGCAGGAGTGCAGAACCTCTGGTGGCGGCCTACCTGGTGGAGCACCACATATACAGCTCCAGAACAAATTAAGAGACCACTGCAAAATTTTCTCAGATTTTATTCTTTACAGGTATATTTCTGAGTAAAATGTACATTGCTCTTTTATTCTATAAACTACTGACAATATGTCTCTGAAATTCAAAGCTAAAAATTTTCTATTTATTTGCAGCAAATGAGAAATCGTCAAAATAATAAAAAAGAACCAGTGCTTTCAGACCTTAAATAATGAAAAGAAAACAAGCTCTTATTTATATACAAAAACAATACTCATGTTTTAACTCAGGAAGATTTCAGAAATCAATATTTGGTGGAATAGCCATGATTTTTAATCCCAGCTTTCATGCGTCTTGGCATGCTTTCCACCAGTCTTTCACACTGCTTTTGGGTGACCTTATGCCACTCCTGGCACACACATTTAAGCAGTTCTTCTTTGTTTGATAACTTATGACTATCCATTCCTCACGATTACATTCCAGAGGTTTCCAATGGGGTTCATGTCTGGAGATTGTGCTGGCCATGACAGGGTATTGATGTGGTCCTCCTTCATCCACACATTGATTGACCTAGCTGTGTGGCATGAGGCATTGTCCTGCTGAAAAAACAGTCCTCAGTGTTGGGGAACATTGCCTGAGCAGTAAAGCAAGTGTTTTTCAAGGATAACCTTGTATGCGGCTTGATTCATAAGTCCTTCACAAAGATTAACCTGCCGAATTCCAACCTTGCTGAAGCATCCCCATATCATGAGCGATCATCCACCAAATTTCACAGTGGGTGCAAGGCACTGTGGCTTGTACGCCTCTCCAGGTCTCCCTCTAACAATTAGACAACCAGGTGTTGGGCAAAGCTGAAAATTGGACTCATTAGAGAAGATTACATTACTCCAGTCCTCTATGGTCCAATCCTTATGGTCGTTGGCAAACTTCAGCCTGGCTCTCCTTTGCTTCTCATTGATGAAGGCCTTTTTTGCTAGCTTTACATGACTTGAGACATTATAAGTCATCAAACAATGAAGAACTACTTAAATTTTTGTGCCAGAATTGGCATAAGGTCACCCAAAAGCAGTGTGAAAGACTGGTGGAAAGCATGCCAAGACGCATGAAAGCTGTGATTAAAAATCATGGTTATTCCACCAAATATTTATTTCTGAACTCTTCCTGAGTTAAAACATGGATATTGTTGTTTCTAAATGGATAAGAACTTGTTTTCTTTGCATTATTATATACCTATAAAGAGAAAAATCAGAGAATCTGAAAATTTTGCAGCGGTCTGTTAATTTTTTCTGGAGCTGTATATATACATTGTTGGCCAAATGTATTGACACCCCTGCCATTCTGTCAGATAATACTCGGTTTCTTCCTGAAAATGATTGCAATCACAAATTTTTTGGTATTATTATCTTCATTTAACTTGTCTTCAATGAAAAAAGCACAAAAAGAATTGTCCTAATGCCAAATTGGATATAATTCCACACCAAACATAAAAAAGGGGGTGGACAAAAGTATTGGACACCCTTTGAAAAAGCATGTGATGCTTCTCTAATTTGTGCAATTAACAGCACCTGTAACTTACCTGTGGCACCTAACAGGTGTTGGTAATAACTAAATCACACTTGCAGCCAGTTGACATGGATTAAAGTTGACTCAACCTCTGTCCTGTGTCCTTGTGTGTACCACATTGAGCATGGAGAAAAGAAAGAAGACCAAAGAACTGTCTGAGGACTGAGAAACCAAATTGTGAGGAAGCATGAGCAATCTCAAGGCTACAAGTCCATCTCCAAAGACCTGAATGTTCCTGTGTCTACCGTGCGCAGTATCATCAAGAAGTTTAAAGCCCATGGCACTGTGGCAAACCTCCCTAGATGTGAAGGAAAAGAAAAATTGACGAGAGATTTCAATGCAAGATTGTGCGGATGGTGGATAAAGAACCTCGACTAACATCCAAACAAGTTTAAGCTGCCCTGCAGTCCGATGGTACAACAGTGTCAACTCGTACTATCCGTCGACGTCTGAATGAAAAGGGACATTATGGTAGGAGACCCAGGAAGACCCCACTTCTTAGCCCGAGACATAAAAAAGCCAGGCTGAAGTTTGCCAAAACTTACCTGAGAAAGTCTAAAACGTTTTGGAAGAATGTTTTCTCTTTTTGGGCAAAGGCATCAACATAGAGTTTACAGGAGAAAAAAAGAGGCATTCAAAGAAAAGAACACGGTCCCTACAGTCAAACATGGTGGAGGTTCCCTGATGTTTTGGGGTTGCTTTGCTGCCTCTGGCACTGGACTGCTTGACCGTGTGCATGGCATTATGAAGTCTGAAGACTACCAACAAATTTTGCAGCATAATGTAGGGCCCAGTGTGAGAAAGCTGGGTCTCCCTCAGAGGTCAAGGGTCTTCCAGCAGGACAATGACCCAAAATACACTTCAAAAAGCACTAGAAAATGGTTTGAGAGAAAGCACAGGAGACTTCTAAGGTGGCCAGCAATGAGTCCAGACCTGAATACCATAGAACACCTGTGGAGAGATCTAAAAATGGCAGTTTGGAGAAGGCACCCTTCAAATATCAGGGACCTGGAGCAGTTTGCCAAAGAAGAATGGTCTAAAATTCCAGCAGAGCATTGTAGGAAATTCATTGATGGTTACCAGAAGCGGTTGATCGCAATTATTTTGGCTAAAGGTTGTGCAACCAAGTATTAGGCTGAGGGTGCCAATACTTTTTTCTGGCCCATTTTTGGAGTTTTGTGTGAAATGATCAATGTTTTGCTTTTTGCTTCATTCTCTTTTGTATTTTTTCATTGAAGACAAATTAAATGAAGATAATAATACCAAAGAATTTGTGATTGCAATCATTTTCAGGAAGTAACTGAGTATTATCTGACAGAATTGCAGGGGTGTCAATACTTTTGGCCAACACTGTATATATATAAATGAAAACACACAGTTGTGGTCAACTTTGTTTCTAGCAAGTGGTACTCATACAAGCTAACCTGTGGCAAGTAGCAGGTTTGGGCAACATGAAATCACATCTGAAGCCAGATAAAAATGGGAGACGTTGACTTAATCTTTTCGTTGTGTGTTTGATTGTGCCACACTAAGCATGTAGAAGAAATCAACAATCTCAAGGCTATAAGTCAATGTCCAGAGGTTCTGATGTTACTATTTCCACAATGTGCAACATAATCAAGAAGTTTACAACCCATAGCACTGTAGCTAATCTCCCTGGACATGGACAGCAGAGAAAAACTGATGAAAGGTTGGAATGCAGGATATCTGGAGGCTGGAGAAGCCCCAATCAAGTTTCAAAGAAATTCACACTGTCCAGCAGGATCAGGGTCCACATGTGAATAAGATGAAATGCTGTGGAGGAGGCCCAGGAGGACCCCACTGCTGACATAGAGACAAAAAAAGTCAGACTGCAGTTTGCAAAAATATACGTGAGTAACCAAAATCCTTCTGGGAAAGCTTCTTGTGGACAGATGAGACAAGATACAGCTTTTTCGTAAAGCACATGATTCTACTGTTTACTGAAAACAGGATGAGGCCAACAAATAAAAGAACACAGGACCTACAGTCAGACATGGTGGTGGTCAGAGATGTTTTGTGGTTGTACTGCTGCCTCTGGCACTGTGGGCCTTGACTGTGTGCAAGACATCATGAAATCTGAAGATTACCAAAGGATTTTGGGTGGCAATGTAGAGCCCAGTGTCAGAAAGCTGGGGGTGGGTCCTAGGTCATGGGTCTTCTAGCAGGACAGAGACCTCAACTTCAAAAAGGGGCCTTTCCGGCAGATTTACCGCATCTGCTGAATCTGCAGCCTAACGGCCACACTTGCGGCCTAAATCCGGCAGGCCTCATGCATTGTCTATGGGGCTTGTGGTCTGATTCGGCAAGTGCAGTTATGCTAGATCGGCCGGAAAAAAAAAGCAACGTTTTTTTATCACAGCCGCAAGTGCCGGATCTGCTGCATCTGGCAGAACCGCACTTGCCGCACCGGACCGCAAGCCCCATAGAGAATGCATGGGGCCTGCCGGATGCGGCCTGCAAGAAAATTGCTGTTGGAAGAGACCGGAGACGATTATAAAGAAGAGGCTGAAATCACAGGAGAGAAGAGGCTTGTGGACAGTTAATGGAATCCATTGATTGCAGGGATTTTTTCCAAAGGGGTAAACCAAATATTAAGCTGAGGCTGACAACTATTTTGTCCGGCCCATTTTTGGAATTTGTTTGAAATCATTTCTAATTTGCCTTTTTTGTGTTCTTTCAATGCACAAAAAGAAAATTAAACATGTGTATAACAAAACATTCAATTGCAATAATTTTCTGGAAGAGATACTTCTTTTTCTGGAATAATTTCAAAGATGCCAACACTTTCGGCCACCATTGTATACCGTTGTATACACTATATACAGTAAAAAAACACATATGCATGTTTTCCTCTCTAACATGAAATCAGAATAAACCTTCCCCTTTTTAGGTTAATTAGGATTATCATAATCATTAATATCTGCCAGAATAATGAGAGAGAGAATTTTTAAGGCATTTTTATTACCATTACGAATCTGGGACAGCCCATATGATGATGTCATGTGTTTGGAAGCTTCTGATTTATTTATTTATTTATTTAGTTTATTTGCAACTTCTGAGTTAATTAGACACCTGTGGATGTATTTTGATGCACACCTGAAACACACTGCTTCTTTATAAAGCACCGTGGGAAAGTCTAAAGAAATCAGCCAAGATATCAGGAAGAGAATTGTAGTCTTGAACAAGTCTGGTTCATTCTTGGGTGCAATTTCCAGATACCTGAAGGTGCATCGTTCATCTGAACAAACAATTATACACAAGTACAAATAAGATGGGAATGTCCAGCCATCATACTGCTCAGGAAGGAGATAGGTTCTGTGTCCCAGAGATGAACGTGCTTTGGTCCGACATGTGCATATCAACCCAAGAACAAAGGCAAAGACTTTGTGAAGATGATGGCGGAAGCTGATAAGATTGTGTCATTATCCACAGTGAAACAAGAACTGTATCAACATGGGCTGAAAGGCCACTCTGCCAGAAGAAGCCATTACTCCAAAAGAAACAAAAAGCCAGATTCATTTTTGCACGTGCACACAGGAACAAAGACCTACATTTATGTAGACATGTCCTATGGTCTGACATAACTAAAATTGAACTGTTTGGCCATAATGACCATCATTACATTTGGAGGAAAGAGGAAGAAGCTTGGAAGCCTAGAACACCATCCTAACTGTGAAAACGGTGGTGGCAGATCATGTTGTGGGATTGTTTTGCTGAATGAGGGACCGGTGCACTTTACAAAATAGATGGCATCATGAGGAAAGAAGATTCTGTGGCAATACTGAAGTAACATCTCAAGATATCAGCCAGGAAGTTAAAGCTTGGGTGGAAAAGGGTCTTCCAAATGGACAATGACCCGAAGCATACTGCTAAACTGGGTATAATGTGGCTTAAGGATAACAAAGCCAATGTTTTGGAGGGGTCAGCACAAAGCCCTGATCTCAATCCTATTGAAAAGTTATGGACAAAGCTGAAAAGAGAGGTGCGGGCAAGACGACCTACAAAGATGGCTCAGTTACACCAGTTCTGTCAGGAGGAATGGGCCCAAATTCCTACCAACTATTGGAGAACTTGTGGAAGGATATCCAAACGTTTCACCCAGTCAACAGTTAAGGGTAATGGTACCAAATATTAGTGAAGTCTTTAAGACATTCTCTATCTCTCTCATTACTCTGGTTTGGCAATATTAATAATTACGGAAATCCTAATTGACCTAAAATGTGAAATGATTATCAGATTTCATGTCAGATAGTGAGAAACATGCAGATGTGTCTTTTGATATGGAAACGTCTGGTTCAACATGTTAGATGGACAAAATCTGTCATAGGTTAAGTGAATCTGATGAAGCAGCAATCTTCCCAAAAGACCACAGAGCGGGAGTTGCTATCCAATAATTGATGAGCCTGTGGCATCATAGAAGACTGGTTATAATATGCGCCTGGATCTGCTCATATCTGCTATTCCAGTATATACACTCAGATGCTGCAGTCAATCACAATTGTAGCATCTAACAGTGTGCAGACCTTCTATTAGCCCATCCATCCCTTCCCATACCTTTGCAGCATGTTTATGGATTACTATGCATATATAGGTCTATCCATGGTTCCAGATCTGACTTCCAATTATATGTTAAAGTTTTAAAAAATTAAAAATGTAACAGAAGTATATAAAAAGCACAAAATATATGTTTTTTTAAAATTTTTTGTGTACATACTGAACTATAAAGCTTCATGTTATTTTGGATACATGATCGGTGCCATAAAAAAGCAAGTTATCCCCACAAATATGGTTTAAAACCAATAGCCTGTTCCTCAAAGAAAAAAGTCAAAGTCTTTCTTGATGAAATAAAAATGGTGCAGGCAACAAGGTTTCATTAACAAAAATGAATCCTTCATATAGACTCCAAAATGGGGACATTAAAAACTGCAAATCGAGAGTAAATTTAAAAGGTTTTGGCTCTTTCAAGGTGGCAATGAAAAAACCAAATAGCCCCATCATAAAGGCCAAAAGTGACTGGTGGGGTAACGGGTTAATCAGTTCTTACTCCAATGGTACGGGTCATTTTTTTGCATGACTTGTAAATCCTGCACTGGATGTTCCCTGCAGGAGACTGACCCTTCACTCCGGCACAGACCAGCTCTGCTACATTGTATGACAAGGGTGACATCTGAACATGATTTGCAGAATGGAAAACAGCTGGAGTGTCGTCCAAGTACAACATACAGTGTTACATAACGTCTTATGTCCGCACTCGTGTTTAGGGCACAGTAAAATTGTCGCCTCCGCTCGGTCTTATGCTCAGAACGGGATGGGAAGTGCATCAAGCCAGGGAAGCTCAGGTACATCTATGGAGATGTTTGGTCCATGGTGATCACTGGGCAGTGATGGCCTGTGATTTTAGGTCAGGACAAGGTACAAGTGATGACTGATGCAAAATATTCAGAGCTAGTCCAGCCTGATCACAGTAAATGTATTGTGAGGTAGCGCCAGGATTGCAAGACAAACGGCAGTGAGCCCGGTATCAGTTCATACAGTAGCCGGATTTATTCATGAGGCACAGCAGTGGCACAAGCCGGCAGGTTCAGGGACGCAGCCGGGTGCAATGCATACATCCACTGTTCAGTAACACGGTCCCTTCAGGTTAGGAGTTCTCTCCGGTCGGGGTCGCACTGGGCTCCCGGGTTAGGCCGTGTTGTAACAGCACACAGCCTCTCACAACCCTGACCTGACCGCTCAGCAGCCTCTTTGGTCTCAGCTCAGGATGAAGCTCTCCACAGAGAACCCCGCCCTATCTCCTAACCTAGCATTTAACCCCGTGTCTCTCTCCGGGGAAAACCTACAAGACCCGGCCTGGAGTGGAGCGTCCCTCTAGCCAATATTCCATACCGGGTTCAATACGTGACAGTGCACATTCTGGAGGACACATAGCGCCCCTCGCATATGATCCCCCTCACTGTCTCACAGTATGTGCATACTTTTAAATATGCAGCAGGTCTGTTACGTGCACCAAATAAGGCTCTTGTCTGTAACTTATCTGAGTCATCCATATATACAGGTCTCAAGAGTTCAATATGCAAAAATATTAAATACGAATTGTTAAAGGCACAGTGCACACCAAGGGTAAAACCCCTTAGTTCATATCCCAGGTTCCCATATCCTTCTATCCTTTTTCTCTATTGACCCACAATCCCACAACTCTTCTTGTAGCAGTGAGCCTTTGGTGAGTAGAGTGAGGAGATTCAGAAAGTTTTGAAGTTTGGGGGAAATAGTGACAAATAAGTCACCCCACGATTGGTCCCTTTATGGGATCTTACTTCTTACCAGTGTGGGGGTGGCCAGGGGTGGTAGTCGTGGGCGAGGGGTCCGGCACTGCTCCGGCTGCCCCACAGAGCAAGGGGGAGGGGATGATCGCTGTGACCCTGACTGGGTAGGTTCGTGGGCTTGGGGTGGACAAGCCATATCTACTGTTATGTTCGGTTCTCATGCAGGCCAGGGTTCTTCTACTGAGGATTAACACACTCAGATTATCTTTTGCAACAATCTTTTACCTAACAACAGGCACCGTACTGTGAACACTTTGATATGGTGCACACAACGAGCAAACAGTCTTTTCACAGTACTTTCCGCTTTAGAGCACAACGTAACATGAGCCTGCTCCATTATTCTTGAGATGCCAGATATTATGCGTCTGTTCTCCTTCACTCATCCTTTCACCATATCCATGCACTATAAAGTTATTAAGTCCTCCCTGGCCAGGGTCTCGCTCGTTCCAATCACAGAGACCCATTCTAAGTAATGGTGCAAATCGCCGTCAGACTAGCCTTGTCAAGGGTGCATTGCAGTGCTGACCGGTTCGCCCAGGTCTATGCCACTAATCCACATTAGGACTCGTACCGTTGGAGTCAGTCCCCTGGCAGGGGATCCTCTGGGAGTTTGGACTTGAAACTTTAGATTCCTGGATGGTGGACACCTCTGACAATATCCAAGCCCGGAGAATTTCCTGGGTATTCCATTCCAATTGTCTACTGATGATGTAGTAAGTGATGCGACAAACACCCAGTTATTGTGGCCTATGTAGTTTTGTTGACTTGAACACTTCTGTTCTCTGTAATACCTGCTAGCACAACCTCAACTAACTACTCTAAGATGGAATCACCCTATACGCCTACATGCTGATCCACCCCCAGTGGGTTAGTCCCCCTCCTTAACTACTGCGTGCCCTACATTCCTGTAGCTGAACAAGCTTACTTTCCCTATACCAACATGTCCTATCTTATTGTAAGTGTTATGTCATACCCTATACTGTACATTATGACATAACATAACATTATACTCTGTACATGGACACACTACATCACAATATATTCAATAGCACAAAACATAGACCACACAATGCAGTTGGTGTCTTCATGGCAGGAGCGTCCGAGTGCGGACCACCCCCTAAAACCAGTAATGTGCTATGTAGAGTCAGTCTTCTTCATGACAGGGAGGCTAAAAAAATAAGAGAAACTTGGATTAACTGAGCATTGAGCAAATCGCCATGACACCACTGAAACATTCCCAGTACTCCTAAAATTCATGTTTTGGGAGGTTTTAAAGGTGTCCAAACACACATGCAGAGGGCATAGAGGAGGCATGTATCAGGCATAGAGTGAGCAAAAAATTGGGGCATGGCTATATGGAAAACGTTTCCTTCTGGACATACATTTTACAAAGTTGTCAGGTGAAGCCTACTTCTACCTCGCTAGGGTACTGGATACAACTCCAGTTAGTGCAACATCTATATATTCTCCCTTTATCCACATGGGTTCACTCCAGGTACTCCATTTCATACCCTAAAGCCAGCCAATTACTAAGTAAAGCCCCCTTAACCCTCCAAAACTGAGAAACATCTTTACATATCTACACCCTTCCTCCGTCATCTCACAGGCATTATTACTCATTGTGTCATCCAGCACAGAACATCTTCGTCAATGTCTATGGTTTATATTTACAATATATGATTCATTAATTAGACGCAGCCTTAATATCCAGGGCAGGACATGTGATTCCTTACACCTGCTCTCTTTCCCACAGGTTGATCAGTCCCAGCTGTAGAATAACTTCCAAACTATTCATTCAGAGTCCATGCATTCAAATGAGATGGAACTGTTCCTTGCTGGCGTTCCCATGCCGTTCTATAAGTACATGCATACTTCTGCTCTTTCCTAAGAACGTGAAGGCTGAATAGAACAAAGTGAGTAGAAAAGATTAATGGACCTAAGAGTGAAGCCACGGTGCTTTCCAGATGTGGAATAGATAGAAAAGAAAATTGTTTTACATGTGTCACAGAAAAACGTCGTCAATGTATCTCATCCATAGCTCACATAAGTTTTCATTACGTGCGGAGATGAAAGATTCTAGTAACTGTGTAAATACATTGATGTTATTGGTATAAAGATTGGTTGCTAAGATCTTGAGGAATGGAACCAAGCCGGCAAATCAATGGAGATATTTCCAGAAACCTATAATAATACCGACACTGTACCGTTATATACGGATATATTGTAGCTTTGTATTTATGTACCATTTTGGGGGACATTTTTCTTTTGTACCTAAATTGTACTTCAATCTCTGACAGCAGGACTTAACACGTGTCAGCGGGGGAAGGGCGCATCATTTCTATATCCCATTGGTGCACTCATTCAATGATCGCGGGCCACCAATGGGTTGCCATGACATTCGGGGGTCAGCTGATGACCACAGTGTCTGTCATTACGATCCTCCTGTAAACTCTGTGAGCCACCATCATAGAAGATGGTGATTTCTGCTGTACAGAGCAGGGCTGATACTCATGCATTACTCTGTCCTGCACAAGCGATCAGGCGATTGCAGCTTCAACTAGTAAATACAGTAAAAAGTTTAAGAAAATTAAAAGTTTTTTAAAATGATGAAAAAAAGTTCATATCACCTGTTTTGCCCCATAAAACTGTTTAATAAAAAAAATCAGAAATACTGGGCAGTAGAGTGAATGTTAGGAGTAGGTCCGAGTTCTCTCAGTCACCGCTTAGTGCAGCCTCGACACAGCGTTGCTCGCTTCTTAAAACATCAAAATCCATATACTTGAGTAAAGGAAAAATGGAAGCGGCACTCACCAAGGATGATCTTTCTCTTTTATTTATGGACCAGCGGCGGACGACGGCCTGCCGTTTTGCGGCTAATACCGCTTCCACATCAAGACCCGTGGAAGCGGTATCAGCCACGAAACGGCAGGCTGTCGTCCGCCGCCTCTTCACTCCCCCTCCCCTGCTTGAATCGTCCATGGATATTATAACTGGACCATAAATAAAAGAGAAAGATCATCCTTGGTGAGTGCCGCTTCCTTTTTTGCTTTACTCAAGTATATGGAGTTTAATAAAAAAATACATATATTTGGTATCGCTGGTTTTAGAAATGCCTGATCTACCAAAATACAAACTAAATTAATCTGATTGGTAAACAGTGTAACAAAAAAAAAAAAAAAAAAAAAATGAATTTTGGATTTTTGGCCACCAGAACATTGCAATAAAATACAATAAACGGTGAACAAAACATTGCATCTACCCAAAAATGATATCATTAAAAACGTCAGCTCAGGGAACAAAAAAATTAAACCCCAGATCCCGAAAAATAAAAATGTTAGTGAGAAAAGTGAATTTTTAATTTTTTTTTTTGCAAATTTGCTCTTTTCTTGCAAATATACCGCACTTTTTTTCCCTTTTTCCAGTATATACTGTATAGGGTAAAATTAATTATGTATATATGTACTTATGTAATTATGTATATATGTACAATGTATATAAAAGGGACTGCATCTTTATTAACCCCTGGACCATGGGCGAGGGGTTAATAAAGATGCAGTCCCTTTTTTAGGATTGTTTTATTGATTTTTCAGAAAGAAAAATGACATGGGCTTCGCCGTATTTCTGGAACCAGCCGGATCCAGCAGGCAGCGACGGGCTGCCCCCAACCCCCAGGTGCCTATTTGCACCTGGCCAGACACAAGAATATAGGGGAGCCCTTTTCTTTTATTATTTTATGAATTTCATGAAATAATTAAAAAAAAAATGCGTGGGGCTCCGCGCAATTTCTATGTCTAGCCAGGTACAGCTAAGCAGCTGGGGGCTGGAATCCGCAGCGCAGGGAGGCCCAAGCTTTCTGGGCACCCCCCGCTGCAAATTGCAGCCCGCAGCCGCCCCAGAAGATGGCACGTTCATTGAAGCGCCTTCTTCTGGCGCTGAACCCCGCTCTTCCAGTGGCCCTGGTGGCGGTGGCACGCTGGGTAATAAAGAGGTTAGGGCCAGCTTTGTATTATCAGCTGGCCCTAAGCCCGAAATTTATGGCGGTCACGCCAATATTAGACATGACCGCCATGAATTTCTATTAAATTGTTTTAAAAAAAACACAACACAGAGAAAAAATTTTATTAGAAATAAAAAAAAAGCCATTAGGGACTCCATCTTTAATTAAAAAAATCCTCTTCCGTCCAACGTAGTCCAAAACGCGATGTCCTCTCTGCTACATCCCTTTGCATAGATATAGATGTCTATGCACAGGGATGAACAGACTGAGAACAATCTCAGCTCTGCTACACACAGGAAGAGCAGGCGGGCTCTAGGACCCTGGAGCTGCGGCAGCCTGTACAGAGCAGACAGCCTGACTCCTTACTGTGCGAGTTTCCCAGCGATTACTTGCACAGTAAACGAGTCCAATGCAAGTCAATGGCAATCCTAGTTTTGTCAGAGTCTCTGACAAAACAAGGATTGCTTCAGGCTGAAGCTTCCGAGACACATCTGCGATTTGTAAATCACACACTACTCGCTATTACTCGCTTCCCCATTCATTAACATTGGACTCGCTAGACTCGCAACGAGTAGCGAGTCCCGGGCTCGGACTTGCTAGAGTCAAGCGATTCCGAGTAATTTAGGACTCGCCCATCACTATTTGAGAGCCAAAGTCAGGTCTGAAAGAAGATTGCGAGCCACATCCAGCTTTGAGAGAGGGTCATGAGCCACATCCAGCTCTTAGAGAGGGTCGTGAGCTGCATCCAGCTCTGACTGAGGGTCATGAGATGCATCCACCTCTAAGAGAGGGTCCTGAACCACATTCAGCTCTGAGAGAGGGTCGTGGGCCATATCCAGGTCTGAGAAAGGGTTGTGAACCACATCCATCTTTGGGAAATGATTGTGAACCACATTGAGCTTTGACAGAGGGTCGTGAGTCACATCCATCTCAGAGAGTGTCGTGAGCCACATCCATCACTGGGAGAGGGTCATGAGCCACATCCATCTCAGAGAGTGTCGTGAGCCACATCCATCACTGGGAGAGGGTCATGAGCAACATTCAGCTCTGAGAGAGGGTCGTTAGCCACATCCAGCTCAGAGAGAGGGTCATGAGCCACATTCATCTCTGAGAAAGGGTCATGAGCCACATCCAGTTCTGAAAGAGGGCTGTGAGCCACATCCAGCTATGAGAGAGGGTCATGAACAACATCCAGCTCTGAGAGAGGGTCATGAACCGCATCCAGCTCTGAGAGAGGGTCATAAGCCACATCCAGCTCTGAGAGAGGGTCATGAACCACATCCAGCTCTGAGAGAGGGTCATAAGCCACATCCAGCTCTGAGAGAGGGTCATGAGCCACATTCATCTCTGAGAGAGGGTCATGAGCCACATCCAGCACTGAGAGAGGGTTGTGAGCCACATCCAGCTCTGAGAGAGGGTCATGAACCACATCCAGCTCTGAGAGAGGGTCATGAGCCACATCCAGCACTGAGAGAGGGTCATGAACCACATCCAGCTCTGAGAGAGGGTCATGAACCGCATCCAGCTCTGAGAGGGTCATGAACCACATCCAGCTCCGAGAGAGGGTCATGAACTACATCCAGCTCTGAGAGAGGGTCATAAGCCACATTCATCTCTGAGAGAGGGTAATGAGCCACATTCATCTCTGAGACAGGGTCATGAGCCACATCCAGCACTGAGAGAGGGTCGTGAGCCACATCCAGCTCTGAGAGAGGGTCATGAGCCACATCCAGCTCTGAGAGAGGGTCATAAGCCACATCCAGCTCTGAGAGAGGGTCATGAACCACATCCAGCTCTGAGAGAGGGTCATGAACTACATCCAGCTCTGAGAGAGGGTCATAAGCCACATTCATCTCTGAGAGAGGGTCATGAGCCACATCCAGCACTGAGAGAGGGTCGTGAGCCACATCCATCTCTGAGAGAGGGTCATGAACCACATCCAGCTCTGAGAGAGGGTCATAAGCCACATCCAGCTCTGAGAGAGGGTCATGAGCCACATTCATCTCTGAGAGAGGGTCATGAGCCACATCCAGCACTGAGAGAGGGTCATGAACCACATCCAGCTCTGAGAGAGGGTCATGAACCGCATCCAGCTCTGAGAGGGTCATGAACCACATCCAGCTCTGAGAGAGGGTCATGAACTACATCCAGCTCTGAGAGAGGGTCATAAGCCACATTCATCTCTGAGAGAGGGTAATGAGCCACATTCATCTCTGAGAGAGGGTCATGAGCCACATCCAGCACTGAGAGAGGGTCGTGAGCCACATCCAGCTCTGAGAGAGGGTCATGAGCCACATCCAGCTCTGAGAGAGGGTCATAAGCCACATCCAGCTCTGAGAGAGGGTCGTGAACCACATCCAGCTCTGAGAGAGGGTCATGAACTACATCCAGCTCTGAGAGAGGGTCATGAACTACATCCAGCTCTGAGAGAGGGTCGTGAGCCACATCCAGCTCTGAGAGAGGGTCGTGAACCAGATTCATCTCTGAAGGTACCTTTACACGCCGCGACGGCAGGCTGGATACATCCCGCTACAGGCTACAAATGTAGCTTGTAGCGCCAATGTAGCCCATCGTAGCGGCGTCTGAAGACGTGACGATACAGCCGGCAACAGATACATCTGTTTCCTAGCTCTGCTCGAAAACTGATGGCTACAACGCCGATGGTAGCGAGCTGTATCGGCGTGTAAAGAAGCAACGGAAGGGAACTCGGGACAGCCTGCGATGTAGCTAAGGCGTGACCCTGGCTCCGTGTTACCGCGCCCCATGTGCGATCATTGGTGGAAGATGGTGCGTTGCGATTGGTTGTCGGCGCACAGGGCGGCATATTTAAGGAGCTGACGAGTCACACTACACAATTGCTCGAGCGTCAAGTATTAATCAGCCTCCTGCGATGCCTGGCCAATCATGGTATTATTGCTTTGTCCTATCAGCGTACGGACGTCTCGTAATCCACAATTGTAGCACGCCTATGTGCTGTCCCTGCTGCACCAGGTACGCCCATAGTAGCTGGTTGTAGCAGTGTGTAAATGAGCTACAGCTGGCTACTTGAGACACCCGGCGATGTAGCTAGCTATAGATGTAGCGTGGCGTAGCGCATCTTGTCGCGGCGTGGAAAGAGGGTGCGTTGACCGTTTGTAGCCGTTTGAGCGTGCTCGTGCACGTGAAGTAGCGGGATGTATCCAGCCTGCCGTCGCGGCGTGTAAAGGTACCTTGAGAGAGGGTTGTGAGTCACATCCAGCTCAGAGAGGGTTGAGAGCAACATCCAGCTCCTTCACTTCACAGTAGTGACACCCATAACCACCATTACCAGTATAATGACAGCCAAAGCTTTTCTACAGAAATCACGCTGAGGTAGTAAACCAAGATCCAGGGTTCCTATCTTGCCCTCATTCAGATCTACTTTTCTATGTGAGGCTACTCACAAAAGCGCTGAATTAGAAACCTGATCTTCATTGCTGTTTGTTAGATCTGGTGCTAATGCACAAAGCTGGAAGGCAGTCGCGAGCCACAAATCACGGGCCTGCAATCCACATGTGGCTTCCGAGCTACAGGTTGGGGACCCCTGGTCTACACTATGGCCTCGATTATTAGGCAATTTGTATTTTTGATCATTAATCTTATTTTTGAACAACAAAAGAGCTGACGGTCAGTACACAGAGTAACTAAACCTGAAGTCTGAATGTTTAAGAAAATAAAAGTGAGGTTTTTTCTTTGTTATGGGAATGGTTGGATGACCCTTTTAAATAAATTGTCCACTACTCGCACAACCCCTTCTGAATCCACATGTTTTCCCTATTTAAAATACCCGACCCTGTACTCACCTCCTGTGCTGGTATGTCGGTAATCATGGTTCAGGGCTCATGTGACGTCACGCAAGTCCCACGTCCAATCAATGCTGACTTAGGGTGGCTTCACATTAGTGAACGCTGCGGAGGGCAATCGCCATGTGTGCGCAGCGGCCTCCAGCTCCTATCTTTATAGTGGGAGCGCACGGTGCTGCGCTTGACAGCGCATGACCGTGCGCACCCATTCATTCCCATATGTGATCTGTGCGCAGGCGGAAGCCTGCGCACAAATCACTCAGTCTCGTCCGCACCAGGGACGCGACATGTTGCATTCCTGGTGCGGACGATAGTGCGTGATCTGTGCGCAGGCATCTGCCTGCGCACAGATCACATATGGGGTTGAATGGGTGCGCACGGTCTTGCGCTGTCAAGCGCAGCACCGTGCGCTCCCATTATAAAGATAGGAGCTGGCGGCCGCTGCGCACACATGGCGATTCCCTTCCGCAGAACGCTGCGGAGGGGAATGTTAATGTGAAGCCAGCCTTAGGCACTTTTCACATCAGCATTTTTGTCCAGATCTGGCCGATCCGGACAAAAAGATGCATGTGCCGCATGTGCTGCCTAACGGCCGCACTTGTGGTGCACTTCCAGCAAGCCCCATGCATTGTCTATGGGGCTTGCGGCAAGCAGTTTACCAGGGCAGTTTACATAGTCTATGCTGGGAATAGGATATGGTGGGGTGCAGGACTGAGGACACTGTAAATGACTGGAGGACACAATGATGAAAGTTAATTTACCTTTACTTGATGGTCGATGCTGCAGACCAGGGTACTGGCAACAGATGGTAATGGAGATCCGGGCATCCAAGAAGCAATTGGGGAACCACCTAGCCAATTGGTTTGGAGGCCTTCCTTCTGTGTGGTGCTGTTTGGGACCTCGCTGCCTGAAGCTAAGCTGCGGCCCTTTCCCTGTGTGTCTAGTCCTTATCCATATGGCAGGCAGTTCGAGCCTCTTACAGGTGTCACTCATCGGTGGCAGCTCCGGGTTCTCATATGCTGTTTTGCTGTCGGTGTTGATTGGGGCCAGGGAACTACCCTCTGGATTTAGCTGCTGGAACTTCAGTACCCAACAACCACGGACTCCGGTGTCCGGTTACTAGCGCTTTCCTCTGGGGCGAGCTCGGTCACAACTCTACTCCCCAGATTCTCCTCGGCTCCTCTTGGTCACTAGCTTTCCACTGTCCCGGGAAGAGCTCCAACCGGCTCCAGTCCCTAGGACGTTGTTCTCTGACTTTCTGCCTAACCCCTCCCCCTGGCCAGAATTTATAGGGAAGCTCCCCTGAATTCGGGTGCAGAGCTCCCCTTTCTGGTTTGGAGTCAGGGCAAGTGTTGGATGCTGGCGTTACCTGATTAGAGGACCCCTTCTTGCTTCCAGGCATGACATCACCCCCTGTGAGGAAGGCAATGCCACTGTGGCATCTGGACTTCTGGGGTGCCACATTTGCACTTTTAAAACTGGGGGAGAAATGGGGTGTTATTTTAAGAGGTTTTGCAATAAATATTATAGGGTTTGTAGTAAGTTTGGGAATGATCCCTTATAAATAAATTGTGTTTGACCTCGCCGTGCTCTCACACTGAACTCACGAAGCATCCAGTCCTAACGTGACATCCTCCATTGTCTTAAACCACAACTTCATCTTCTCTAATTTATGAACTCAAATAAAAAGAAAATGATGCTGAACGCTATTTGCCCTCAGCGACTATTATAATATGTGCTAAATAAAAGCAGAATTTCCTAATAAACAAGCAAAACACCAGCAAACAAAGGCAGAAGAGTCCAACCGCAGGCACGAACGGGATAACACAACAAAAAGTGAATCACTCTTGGGTTTCTGCACAACATAACGTGCACAGTGGGACAGTCACCAACATTAAAGGATAAGGCAACCTCTGGGGACTTTGTGGTTTTATTTTTCACTTAATGCATTGAGTTTCATTAAAGATTCCACAATGATCAGCTGATTTCTGTATTTCTCTGTACATTGCTGGCTGCAGAATGAGTTAACTGAAAATCCTTCAGTGAGCTTGTTTTAATAGGAGAGTTTGTATCTTTTACCCATCTTTTTTTAGATACTTTTGAGCTTACTTTATGACAACATCTCCTTATTTTCTCTCTTTCTTCTTATATCCGCCAAAACCTTTTATATCCTCCCATGCTGTATGTAAATCTGGACAGCGCGATCCAATGGGTGTCCTTGCTGCGGCATCTATCCCCCCTCTTGGCCACTGATCGCCATCCTCTTCTTCTGATTGACATGGATGGTGCCTCCTTCAACATCCACATAGCCAGGGGAAATCTCATGTCTGCACGTACACATCGCCGGCTCACGCATGCATACTTTGCACTTCCCTACTGCGGGAAGAGCCTAAACCATAAGTGCTTATGTGTGAACCGGTGATATGTCCTTGCAGTGTGAGGTGTACCGACAATGTATTTGGCTAGTATGTTCACACAGACTGAGATCTGTCGTGATGTGAAACCAGATAGCTTCTCCTCAGAAGTAGTACCAGGAATCTTACTTTATTTTAAAAGGCTGGTTTCATAAGATGTTCAGAAGTATTGGGAGGGATTGAGCATCCACATACCTTCCTTAGGCGTATCTCTTGGATATAATGAGACTACTGATGTATCAAATGGTCTGTGATATAAGGAAGGTCCTTTACACTTCCGGAGTAAACCACATGGCAGACAATTATGCCTGAGAGTGAAGCTGGATAGAGATCCTGGAAGTCCAGGAAGTAACCGAGGCTCTTGAGGATCTGGACTCACAACAAGTACTGAAACGGAGCAAGTTTAAAGGATATGGCGGGTGATCCCAGCGAGTATCTTCCTGGAAGGCAAAACTAGCAGTAGCAAATCCACATCCTGCTAAGCTGCAAGAGCAGGTAAAACCAGAGTGGGACATTATGCGCTGACTGAGGTTAGTAGATAATTGAGTGCAGATGTATCCGTTGAAGATAATGTGGTCATGGTTTTGGCTACATACTTGGTGTAGAAGTTTATGACTGATAGTAAACCAGATGGACTATCTTTAAGGCTGAAGGCACACTGTTGTGCATCAAGCACGGAGCATGACAGTGATGCGAGTGAAATGCGTGTTTTTGGGTGTGTATGGTGCGAGTGTGGTGCATGTGCATGGCTGTATGCATGTGAGTGTGAGGCGAGTGTGAGGTTTGAGTGCATGTGAGTGTGATGCTGTCCATGGTCGCTGTCAAAGTCGCTGAGTTTAAATGTGCTGGTTTGCCGGTACAGTAATTAATAATGTCTCAGCGCTGTCACATCATAGATAAAATCTCAGGTGGTAATAAAAGATTAAAGGTATTGGGCTTATTTATCATTTTAACCCCCTCTGCAAGCTCTGTGCTGCATGTCAGCACAGAACCTGCAGATGCGGCTAATAAATGCCAGTGTGTGAAGGGTTAATGTGCTGTTGTGTGTTGCCATCATGTGTATACAGGGTGTGTACACTCTGTGTACACATGGTGACATCCCACACTGGCAGTGGAGGGGTTAATAGCTGGATTTAACTGATCCTGGCATTTGTCGGGTTATAGTTTCATTTTATTAAAAGCCGCTCCACTCCTGCTCTCAAGCTGGGTACTGTCCGCGGTCCTGTACGTAAATTGCGTAGAGGACCAGTGGCAGTGCTGTAGAACTGGTGAGCTATCCCTGGTACTTAGGCCAATAGTGTACGCTGTTAGCGTACACATGATGGCAACACACAACAGCACATTAACACTTCATACACCGGCTTTTATTAGCCGCATCTGCAGGCTCTCTGCTTACATGCAGCGCAGAGCTTGCAGAGGGGGTTAAAATGATGAATAAGCCCTAGAACCTAAATCTTTTATTACCACCTGAGTTTTCAACTATGATGTGTCAGCGCTGACACATTATTGATTACTGTCCCGGCAGACCGACACATTCAACTTCAGCCGCTAAGTTTAATGCGATTTTGACAGCACACTCGTGCGACTATCGCACGGTGTGCTGCATGGGTGCGACTTTGACTCACAACCATATACTTTTAATGGCCACTCGCACTAGGAAATCGCGTGAAATTGCAGCATGCAATGCGAGTTTAATGCTAGAAAATCGCATTGATGTGACCTGTATCATTTAAAGATGTGGCGCCTTCAATGACACATCGCCTGCTCGTGCACGCTCTTACATGAGAAAAAATTGCAAAGGGCTTAAAAAACTGAGCCATCTCTCATTAAAAATTCACTTTGCTTTCAAGACGGAGGGATTTTTTATTTGAGGTGAGCAACCTCCCATGCAATGCTTACTAGATTTTTTTACTATAGAGCTTATAAACACAGCTGGATTTGTCCAGTTTCACTGCTGCTGTGTTCCTCCGATGCTGCAGAGGCAATGCTTCCACTGTTTGCAGCATTAGAAATTACACAGTCTGGGTCAGTGTTGCAGACACGGGAAAAGATAGTTGAACTGTATAAAACAGTAAAGGGATACAAAAAGATATCCAAGGAATTGATAATGCCAGTCAGCAGTGTTCAAATTGTGATTAACAAATGGAAAATCAGGAGCTCTGTAAAAACCAATCCACGATCGGGTAGACCAACGAAAATTGCGGCCACAACAGCCAGGAAAATTATCCGGGATGCAAAGAAAAACCCACAAATAACATCAGCTGAAATACAGGACTCACTGAAAACTAGTGGTGTGGCTGTTTTAAGATGAACAACAAGGAGGCACTTGAAGAAAAATGGGCTGGATGGTCGAGTCGCCAGAAGAAAGCCATTACTATGAACATGCCACAAAGTATCTCTCGCCTACAATATGCCAAACAGCACAGAGACAAGCCTCCAAACTTCTGGAGCAAGGTAAGTTGGAGTGATGAGACCAAAATCAAACTTTTTGGCCACAACCAGGAACGTTACATTTGGAGAGATGTCAACAAGGCCTATGATAAAAGGAACACCATTCCTACTGTAAAGCACAGAGGTGGATCACTGATGATGTGGGGATGTGTGAGTTACAAAGGCACAGGAAACTTGGTCATAGTTGAAGGAAAGATGAATGCAGCACGTTATCAGCAAATACTGGAGGCAAATTTGCACTCATCAGCCTGGAAGCTGCACATGGGACGTACTTAAATGTTCCAAGATAACAATGATCCGAAACACAAGGCCAAATTGCCCTGCCTTTGGCTACAGCAGAACAAAGTGAAGGCTTTGGAGTTGCAATCTCAGTCTCCAGACCTCAATATCATTGATCCACTCTGGGGAGAACTCAGATCATACAAGAAAGCCCAGGAATTTACAGGAACTGGAGGCTTTTTGCCAAGAAGAATGAGCAGCTTTACCATCTGAGGAAATAAAGAGCCTCATCCACAACTACCACAAAAGACTTCAAGCTGTCATTGATGTTAGAGGGAGCAATACACGGTATTAAGAACTGGGTTATGTGAACTCTCGATAAGGGTCGTTTGGATGTTTTTGGTTGTCATTATGATTTAAAAAGAGAAGAAAACACAGTAGTTTCACAATAAATGGCTTCACCCAACCACTAATCATGAATGGAAAGAAAGTTTTTGTGTTATCATTCATATTCTCTGAAAAAAGACCAAGAAAGCAAAAAAAACTTACCAGGGTGTGTAAACTTTTGAGCACAACTGTAGTGGTGGGGAAGAGGGCTATTACTTTAGTTATTCTTATGTTGGAAGGGTTAAACTTGTATAAATATTAGGCTGATGTGATGGATTCGACTGACAGTCTAATATGTAATGGGGCCCCTGACAGATGATGTCGGGGGAAGATAGGGATCCAGTTTGTCCAAAATGTACAAAGACAACAAAAAAATGCTGAATTCTGCCAGGTATGGCCAGGACACATTTGAGATGGACAGCAACAAAGTGAAAGTTGTAAAGGACTTCAACCTACTCAGATCAATGATCACTCAAGATGTAGCAACCGCACCGGAAGTCAATAGGAGAATAGCTATGGGCAAATCAACAATGAAGTAGGAAGGACAAGGTCTTTAAATACTTTAACATTTTGCTGATGTCAAAAACACAACTCGTACATAGTCCATGCTAACATATGGAAGTGAAACATGGATGATAAAGAAACAAAACAGAAGAAGAATCAACACCTTCGAGATGTGGAGCTGGAGAAGGATGTTATCAATACCACGGATGGCAAGAAGAACAAACACATCAATTCTGGAACAAATCAAGCCAGACATGTCACTGGAAGCAAAGATCACCAAGCTACGACTTCTCTATACATCATACAAAGAGAGAAATCACTGGAGAAGGGCATCATGGTAGGAAGAATAGAAGGAACAAAGTGAAGAAGAAGAGCAGCAACCCAATGGCTTGTCACGATCGAGATATTGGCGAAGACCCTGATGGACTTATCCAGGCTCGCACAAAATCGATCTTCTTGCAGAGCATTGATCTATGAAGCTGCCATCGCTCGAGATCGAGCTGAAGGCCGGTAAAATAAAAAGATAAATGTTAAAATTTGGACTGCTGACTCTACCTGAGATAAGATGCCTCCAAAGACATCTGGGAGCATATCTTTCATAGACAACAAAGGAACACAAAACAGGTGCTTCTATGTATGGGAGAGGTGGGGGAGATAGCTGCCAGCAGAAAGATAGATGTCTAAAGGTTATGGGGGCTTAGGCTGAATAGGATCTACTGTGCTATCCTTGTAATTACTGTGGTAAACACTTGTGGTAAAGTCCGTTTACCTGTCCTGAGTTCTGGCACGCTCCAAGCAAACAGGGTTTTCCTTGCTTGGGGTTGGGGTTCAGCCTTTGTGGTTCTGTTCCATACACACATGTGGTCTTTTCTTCATGTGCTGCATAGGATGTACTGCTAACTTGAAGGACCTGGCTGACATCACAGGCCATGTGACCCTGAACCAGTCACCCGATATCTATTGAGATACACCCATGGGAGGTTTGTGGATGGTCAGTCTCTCCCATTACTTCTGACTATCTTATAAAACCAGCCCTTAATACAATACATAAAATTTCTGGTACTACAAATCCCAGCAAAAGTATCTGGTTCTACATTGCAGCAGGCCACCACATCTGTAACACATACCTACCATGTACAATATTGCCAGTTGGTACATCACATTAACCATGTTTGTCATGGACTCTACGTGGCAGACCGGATTATGCAGAGGTAATAAGCAATGATTTACATGGCGCTGGGTTCTTTGGGCATTCAGTAGTGTTTTATTTAAGTAAGCAAAGAAAATTGGACAAGGTCTTGTTTGCTTTGCTTGAATTATGAAAACCACCAAGTGTGAAGATATAGATCCTGGCAGCAGCCTGACGAGGAAACTTGCTGATGATCAAGTATCACCCCAGCCAAGGGAAGCCATGCTTCAGTGCCCGGACCTGGCAGCCATTACAAATCATTGAAGGAATCTAGAATAACAATGTTTTCTTGCTGAAGACCTGCGGCTGTATGCATGGCGTGTTATCTGTACCCCATTCTCTGATGTATCCTTGACTTCTGCAAATTAAAAAAAACTTATCTTGCAATAATAACATTTTATTTCCTGCCATCCACATGTCCTGTCGCCAGGGGCTGACTGGCGACGCAAATCCTGGGTGGCAAAATTTTTCCGGCAGCCCTAGGGTGAGGACCGGGGGGGGGTTGGGGTTGTCGGAGTGCTGTCAGAAATTCAGAAAATCTCGGCGGCCCATCTCAGTCCCTCTCTAGCCAGGCCCGTATTTGGAGTTCCTGCGCCCCCCCATTGCGCCACGCCCCCCTGCAGACAGAGAAGTAGCTAAAGGGAGCCTAGAGGTTCCCATTATGGTTGGAGTAGATGGTTGCTAGTTGACCGCCACCATGTCACATCAGCAAGGAGGTGGCAGTCATGTTTTGGGTCATAATCATGTGGAGAGAGCTAGTTTGCCTCTATAGGGTCCATGAAGGCGTGAAAAGGACCACGGCAAAGTATATATACTTTTAGACTGACCACTTTTTTTCTTTGTACAAAATCATCCCCATGCATGACAATGCACCATCTCTTCGTACAGAGCATAGCCCTGAGTAATTGGCTGCTATGGACATAAAAGTAGAGAAAACCATGGTGTGGCTACCAGTCTCCCCTGATCTCAGCCCTATTGAGAAACATGGAAGTACCATTAAGCAAAAAAAATCTAAGATGTTGTAAGACCTTAACCATCAAACCAGCAGCTCTGGGAGTCAATTCTAAAATCCTGCAAACAAATGCAATCTTAAAACATCCAAAACCTGACAAGTTCAACAAATGCAATATTTGTGAAGGTGATATCAAAGAAAGGTGATATACAATATGAGACATACTGGTAGGACGTTTTCATTGTGAGCCCCAATGGGGACAGTGTTGATGATGTATGTAAAGTGCTGTGGAGTTCATAGTGTAATGTAAATGTAAAAAAATATTTCTTCATATGTCGTCACAATACCGGGATCTGAGGATCTTCTATTTGGAGGTCAGGGGCTCTCTGATGCCATGTCGCTGCCTGTCTCGCTGTCTTCCTCTTTTGACACTGCAGTATGGTGGACAAGAGAGCATTAACTGGTTAATAACAATGGAGTGTACTAACTGAGCCATAAACCCTCCCCATACCATGAAGTATGGAGTGTACTAACTGAGCGATAAACCCCCCCATACCATGAAGTATGGAGTGTACCAACTGAGCCATAAACCCTCTCCATACCATGAAGTATGGAGTGTACCAACTGAGCCATAAACCTCCTCATACCATGTCCAGCAGACATTGTAGAATTACTATATGGATTTTATTATTAGGACACGGACACACTGGGGTGAAACTCGGATGAGTGCAATGTGTGATTTTATCGCAGTGCAGTCAGTTAATCAACGTCTGAAACACATTGGTGAGTGTCGGACGCTTTTTTCTCATCCAGATTCTGGATGGGAAAAAAGTCACAACATGCTGCGACAGTATGCGATTCATGTGCGAGACTCAATAATGCAAGTCTATGAGTTCGACAAAATCATGGACCGCACACTGACAGCACACGGACCATCCGAGAGGCATCAGTTTTTTTCACTGATACATTCTCATTCTTCAGCTGAGACAACTGTAAAATGCTCCTGTAAATGATTATACAGTAGGGATGGGCGAATCTACTCGCTAGGACTCGTTACTCGGCGAGTAGTAAGGGACTCGCAGGACTCGGTACTCTGCGAGTTTCCCAGCGTTTACTCGCACGAGTCCAATGCAAATCAATGGCAAACGCTGACAAAACTAAGATTGCCATTGTCTTGCATTAGACTCGGCTACTGTGCCAGTGATAGCAGGGAAACTCGCAAAGTAACTGCTCTTACTTTGCGAGCCGAGTCCAGCTGTCTTCTCTGTGCAGGCTGCCGCAGCTCCAGGGTCCTAGAGCCCGCCTGCTCACAGAGATGATGTAGCAGTGCTGAGATTGTTCTCAGTCTGCTCATTCCTTGTGCATAGACATCTATATGTATGCACAGGGGATGTAGCAGAGAGGACATCATGTTTTGGACTACGTTGGACAGAAGAGGATTTTTTTAATTAAAGATGGAGTCCCTAATGGCTTTTTTTTTTATTTCTAATAAAAAATTTTCTCTGTGTTGTGTTTTTTTAACCCTTTATTGGAGATTCTTAGTGGCTGGGTCAAACGTGGCCTGACATTAAGAATCTCGGGCTTAATACCAGCTTGTATAACAAAGCTGGTATTAACCCCTTTATTACCCAGCGTGCCACCGCCACCAGAGCCGCTGGAAGAGCCGGGTTCAGCGCCAGAGGATGGCGCTTCAATGAACGCGCCATCTTCTGGGGCGGCTGCGGGCTGCAATTTGCAGCGGGGGGTGCCCAGAAAGCTTGGGCCTCCCTGCGCTGCGGATTCCAACCCCCAGCTGCTTAGCTGTACCTGGCTAGACATAGAAATTGCACGGAGCCCAACGCATTTTTTTTTTATTATTTCATGAAATTCATGAAATAATAAAAAAAAAGGGCTCCCCTATATTCTTGTGTCTGGCCAGGTACAAATAGGCACCTGGGGGTTGGGGGCAGCCCGTCGCTGCCTGCTGGATCCGGCTGGTTCCAGAAATACGGCGAAGCCCACGTGAAATTTTTTTCTGACAAATCCATCAAACAATGTAAATAAAAGGGACTGCATCTTTATTAACCCTGGACCATGGGCGAGGAGTTAATAAAGATGCAGTCCCTTTTTTAGGAAAAAATTACATGGGCTTCGCCGTATTTCTGGAACCAGCCGGATCCAGCAGGCAGCGACGGGCTGCCCCCAACCCCCAGGTGCCTATTTGTACCTGGCCAGACACAAGAATATAGGGGAGCCCTTTTTTTTAATTATTTCATGAATTTCATGAAATAATAAAAAAAAAATGCGTGGGGCTCCGCGCAATTTCTATGTCTAGCCAGGTACAGCTAAGCAGCTGGGGGCTGGAATCCGCAGCGCATGGATGCCCAAGCTTTCTGGGCACCCCCCGCTGCAAATTGCAGCCCGCAGCCGCCCCAGAAGATGGCGCGTTCATTGAAGCGCCATCCTCTGGCGCTGAACCCCGCTCTTCCAGCAGCCCTGGTGGCGGTGGCACGCTGGGTAATAAAGAGGTTAGGGCCAGCTTTGTATTATCAGCTGGCCCTAAGCCCGAAATTTATGGCGGTCACGCCAATATTAGACATGACCACCATGAATTTCTATTAAATTGTTTTAAAAAAAACACAACACAGAGAAAATTTTTTATTAGAAATAAAAAAAAAAGCCATTAGGGACTCCATCTTTAATTAAAAAAATCCTCTTCCGTCCGACACAGTCCAAAACGCGATGTCCTCTCTGCTACATCCCTGTGCATAGATATAGATGTCTATGCACAGGGAATGAGCAGACTGAGAACAATCTCAGCTCTGCTACATCAGGCAGCAGGCGGGCTCTAGGACCCTGGAGCTGCGGCAGCCTGCACACAGAGCAGATAGCCGGACTCTTATCTGTGTGAGTTTCCCAGCGATTTCTTGCACAGTAAACGAGTCCAATGCAAATCAATGGCAAAACTAGGATTGCTTCAGGATGAAGCTTCCGAGACACATCTGTGATTTGTAAATCGCACACTACTCGCTATTACTTGCTTCCCCATTCATTAACATTGGACTCGCTAGACTCACAACGAGTAGCGAGTCCCGGACTCGAACTCGCTAGAGTCAAGCAATTCCGAGTAATTTAGGATTCGCCCATCACTATTCTACAGTAATAGCTGCTGAGAAACAAAACAGATTGCACATGGATGTGATCTAAGAAAACTGTCGGACACTCGCACAGCATTTGGATGTCCCAGTGGCCAGCCACACTGACAGCCTGCCACAGCCACACACAAAGCCACAACCACACAAAAACAGCCAGCCACATAGACAGCTACACAGACGCAGAGAGCCACACAGAGAGACACAGCCACATAGACAGCCACACACATAGCCACAGCCAACCACACACAGAGCCACAGCCAGCAACATAGACAGCCATAGCCAGCCACACACAAGCAGACACAGCCAGCCAAACACAGACACAGCCAGCTACACACACAATATCAGCCACATACATACAGCCACACACATACAGCCACACACATAGCTTGCTACACACATAGCTAGCCACACAAACACAGCCACACACAGCCAAAGCCAGCCAGCCACACATACAGCCACACACATACAGCCAGCCAGCCACATAGACAGCCACACATGCAGCCAAAGCCAGCCACACACAGGCGCAGCTACCCACACAAACAGACACAGCCAGCCACACACACAGCGAGCAATATAGACAGCTATAGCCAGCCACATAGAGACATACAGCCAGCCACACACAGCCAAGCAGCCCCAGCCACACACACACAGTCAGCCACACACAGCCAAACAGCCCCAGCCACACACAGCCAGCCACGCAGCCTCAGCCACAGCCATGCAGCCACAGCCAACCCCAGCCAGCCACAACCACGCAGCCCCAGCCACGCAGCCCCAGCCACACACAGACATAGTTAGGCACACACAGCCAGCCACATAGCCCCAGCCACATAAAGACACAGTCAGACACACAGACAGCTACATGCAGCCACGCAGCCCTAGCCACACATAGACACAGTCAGCAACACAGACACATTTTGCCACACACAGCCAGCCATGCAGCCTCAGCCACACAGACACAGTCAGCCACAGACAGCCCTAGCAACATAGACACATAGTCAGCCACAGCCACGCAGCCCCAGCCACACACAACCAGCCACAAAGCACCAGCCACACACAACCAGCCACAAAGCCCCAGCCACACACAGCCAGCCACAAAGACCCAGCCACACAAAGCCCAGCCACACACAGCCAGCCACAAAGACCCAGACACTCAGAGACCCAGACACACAGAGACCCAGACACACAGAGACCCAGACACACAGAGACCCAGACACACAGAGACCCAGCCACACAGAGACCCAGCCACACAGAGACCCAGACACACAGAGACCCAGACACATACAGACAAATAGTCAGCCACACAGACACAGCCCCAGCCATACACAGACACGTAGACAGAAAGACACACACACAGTACCCACCAAAATCAGGGCTAGAGAAGCACAGCACACATCGCTCACCTTTCCCCTGGGCTTGTCTGCCATTCAGCTCCTCTGTAGCAGGGTCGTCTGCTGGCAGTGAGGGGGCCAGCCCAGCACACAGTGTTATTAGCTGCAGCGTCGGCCTCATAAGTGAAAGGTCTGGACTGGAGGCCATCAACTGCTGGGGGAGCATACAGGCAGGAACCAGCCAGCTTGTAATGGTGCCCGCCACCTCTCCCTATAAGCGCTTTGCTGCGCTCCGCTCTGGGGGGCCGCAGGACCTGGTGCTGCCTCAGCCTTAAAGGTACATCACCCTGCTCCAGCCGCAGGGTGAATTAGCTCGGTAACCCTTTATGCAAATTTACTTGTGTACATATCCTGCACTAAGAATAGCTGCGGCTACCAGTGAACTTTGCGGGGGTGGGGCGGCCCTGAACTGTTGCTAAGTGACCAGCCCAGGGGGCACTTGCCCCCCTGCCACCTGGGCCAGTCCGCCCCTGCCTGTCGCTCTGTATATTGTCATCACTCACATCTGTTGAAATAGATAAAGAAAAATAACAACTTCGGAGATTTTGGGGACTATACAATATTCTTTTTTGCAAGGTCTTCATGATAAGTTCTAAGGATTGTGAGAATCAAGAATGCAAAACACCAGATACTCCAGCAAAAACAATGGAGCATATTCATCAAAAGCATCTGAAACTCTTTACTGCATCAACACCGGTCTTGGGAAGGGAAGGGCACAGGGCCTGCAAAATGGACAAAGGATATCTTGGGATTCGAGGTTAGAGATCACCTGGATGCCACGGTGACACAAAGGAAATTTATTCTCATTAGTAGTTACACAGATAAGGCTTTATTGATTCTTCATAGGGCATACATTACCTTGTACACTCAAGCTAAAATGACGCGTACAACATCTTATACGTGTTCCAAATGTGGAGTGTGTAACACAGATCTCGTTCACCAGTTATCAAGTTGTATAAAGTTACAGGGTGAATGGCGTTGCATCTATTCAGAACACTTATAGAGTCACCTTTCCAGGCTGCTTTCACACTGGCATACTTGCAAATCCGTGTCCATTAGTTTTGAAACTGATGGCCACTGGTCCATCCATGTTAGTATGCCAATGAATATCCACTATCCACGGACCGTTTTATTAATGGATCCATCATCAAATCAGAGATAGGGGAGAGAGGAGTTGTACTTTGTATCTTGCTTTTTTCACGGATCTGTATGGATCTGTCCTCCATAGAGCTCCAGTATAATTTCATGTGGACAGATACGGATCCGTGTCTGTCGGTTGGTGTCCACGATTTTCAAGGAAGCCCAGAAACGCAGACTCCATTTCTGGGTACATGAAAAAAGCAGACACCAACGCATCCATTGCAAAACAGACACACACGGATGGCCACTTAGGACCAATACGTGCCCATAGGATAAATTTCCTGGTAGGCAGCACACACAGCAGCAGCGGTGTCGTCTGACACAGAGCTGCAACAGTGAGGAAATGGTGGCGACGGGGAAAATGGCTGGGTCTTACAGGGCAAGGATATGTGACATACACAGCCAATGACACATGCCCTTGCTTTTGTGCAAAAAATGCACTTTGCTGTGTGTGTGTGCTGATAGGCTGACAGCCTGCACCGAAAAAAGATGGAGATCGGCATTATTTCAGCACAGATCTATCCCCCGCCCACTATACACTAAAACTGTATATTAACATTGAATAACAGTATTAGTGTGAAAAGCCAGTTACACTTTTGTATCGAAGCGTTATCGAACATAACCTCGAACTGCCAAATTTGAAGCAAATTGTTTGCATTCATCGCATGACTCGAGCACCGCCCAAAACAGGTTGATTTGAAATTGGCGAACACTTCGACTCAAAACACCGCTCATCATTATTCAAAGAGTTCCTCTCTGTGATTTCTTCCTGAAGCCGATACATTTCTTCAAGGGATGAGGCAGTTTGTGGATAGGACACTGGCGGTTCGGGTCTTCTACCTTCTCTCTTCACTGCCTTTGTCTGGCGCTGATAGTGATGAAAACAGAACTTCAGTCTTTTTTTGCAGACACCGGACCGCTGCGGTTTTTGTTGTGAGAGCGATGAACTCTCTTACTTGGGAGATGACACAGAGCCGCTAGGTATTTCGTAGCAGAAGTTGGGGTCGTTTCTGCACTCTGTAATCTCCTTGATGAAGTCACAGAAGAAGGAGAAAGGAGGGAAGGAGACTTGGTATTGTCTCTTGTAGTTTGACCCTCATGTGTCCCACTTTTCTTGGACGCACGATGGGTGTCCAGGTAGCTAAGGCCAGGTAGATGTGTGTCTGTCTTGGCCAGCTGGAGCTCGGACAGCAGGTCACTGAGTTCCAGGTACTTTGAAGCACCCTTGATGGATATTTTGGGGAAGTCATGTAGTTGTTTAAGCAGAGCATCTTCGATAGCTTCAGGACTGCCAAAGCCTTTTTCTAGTGTGTCCCAATGCGCTTGCGAGACCGGTCGTTGGGTCGCTGACTTAAACGGATCTGAGATTCTTGATTCTCTCCGTTGACCATGGGCCTGGCCACCTGAGTAGCAGATCCAGCTCTTCAGCAGCAGTAATGCCGAGATCACTGATTGCAGTTTTGAAGGTACACTTCCAACCTTGTAGTTTTCGGGCTGGTCGTCGAACCTCGTGAGACCGGTGTGTGGTGAGTTCTCGGCAAATAATGTACCTCGCAAAGTCGGACATGTCTGTTCTTTCTGACCTTGGGGGCACATTTGCTGGCTGAGCAATGCTGTTAGCATGGGCCGTAGCTTCCTGACTCAGGAATGTGGGAAGGTATGGAGTGGCATTGGCATTTAGGCCAGTGACTGGTTTGGTGTGTACGGTTCCTGTTGTATGCGGGGCTGGAACTACACACTTGTACTATAGTGTAGTGCCTTACCGACATGTTGGTTTCCTGTGGACATTGACATACGGAGGTTGCTGAGATGCAGGGTCTGGCTGTGCACTGAAGTGTAAGGTCATTCAGATTTGAATGTCTGAGGTGCATTGGACTGACCTGGGAAGCTGGAAGCGGCAGGCAGATCGGCGTCTTGATGCTCTGGTGAAGAGTTGTCGCCGACGGGAATTTTGGTGTTGATCGGCGGTTCGCTGGCTTGGCTCAGCACGTAGTCTCTTGAGCACTTAAGGGGGTCTTCCGTGTCGAGTTTATACAAACTGACGCTTCCTTCTTGGCTCCCACCCAGAGTTTGCTCAAAGACCTGTATCCTGACCATGGCTGCCGCATGTTCACATTCCTTCTGTAGAGCTTCTATCTCTGCCTTCTTTCGCGCAGACTCGACTTCCATGACTGCTTACTTCTGGGCGAAGATAGCTTGTACTTTTGTCATTTCTGCTTCAGCACCTGCCTTTACAAGATGCTCACTGAGAGTAGAGTACCTTGATGAGCCCGATTTGAGTGAGTGCCTTGATGAGCCTGATTTGAGTGAGTGCCTTGAGCTCTTAGCGGACCTGGATCTGTGCGATGCCGCTTCTGACATTTGTGCAATATTTGCTTCAGTCTTGTAGACAATGTCACCCACAGTCTCATTCAGCATTGAGCTGTTGGAAGTCCTGAAGTTCCTTTAAAGGGAATCTGTCAGGTGGTTTATGCCTCCCCAGCTATCACTGTCTGTAGCTCCAGCTTTATTATACTATTCTAATCATCCCTGTCTGAGCTCATAGTGTAATGTGAAAAGTGAAAAAAAAGCATTTATACACTTACATTTCCTTATGTAATGAGGCAGTCAGTCTCCAGCCTGGAGGACGGAGACTGTTTGGCAGGTTAATAGTTAACATTTCAGCCTAATGTTAGAGCATGTTGGGAGACCTGATGTGATGTCATAACCATGTGACTACATAGGCGGAGCTAAGTCCCTATAACATCAAGTTGCTCACTTAGCTCCGTCCACTATGGTTACATGATTGTTACATAACACAGGTCCTTTAGCCATGCAAGTTAATAGTGAGTTAACTATTATCCTGCCAGACAGTTTCCCTCCTCCAAGCTGGAGACTGAAATGTAAATTATAAATGCTTTTTTTTCTTCACCTTTCACTTTACACTATGAGCTCAGACAGGGATGATTAGAATAGTATTATGAAGCTGAAGGTGCAGACAGTGATAGCTGGGAGGGCATAAACCACCTGACAGGTTCCCTTTAAGGATTCTTACATATTTAGTTTTAGCAGGGTAGAGATATGTTTTTACAAATGTCTTTGTAGGACTGGTATGCTGAGAGAGTTGCTCAAGGGCTCCCTCTGGTGGTAGCTTTAGAGCACCAGGCACAGATAAAACAGTCACTTGGTTTAGCACTCTTTGCCACAGTAATGTTATATGGTGTAACGATTCACCTTTGGTGGATTCTAGGTTCTCTCTAACCTTCCATGTAGGTTTGGTCAATCGCTTAGACTTTTCGCTACAAGCTGTGAGTAAATTCTATTGCTTCTTGTTGTTTTAGATTAGGCAAAGAGTGACAAATTCTTTTATTTTCAGACATTGCTGCAGAAATACAAGGGTGGGGGCATTCTGCTGCTGGTTAGTCAGGGAGACCAATACAATGTATCAAAATCCGGCTGAGAGCAGACTGTCTGCAAGTCTCTGTGACTTGCAACTTTACGATAAGTTTATGGATGTTTCTTTCTTTGTATTTCTAAGCAGAGTGTAGTTCATTGGCTGCTTATCCTCTCACTGAGTGGTCTGCAGGTTTATACAGACTGCTGTTTGTGGCTTGTCATCAACCCATTTAGGTAATCTTGTCTCTGGATTGAATACAGTATACTGCTCCTGGTAACAGGTTCTTTTACTGATTGTGAGCTGTATACAAGTCCTGGTCACAGCTAATCCTTTTCACAGTTCAGTCCCCTTCTGATGACTGCAAATCCCAAGCGTTCTAATTACCAGTCCTTTAGATAATTGTATGCATGTACTTACATCACCAAACGATGGACAGAAAGTGTCAACTTGATCGTCACTGCAGCTGTAAAAAGACCAGGAGAAATGCTGTAGTTTTCTTCCAAATCTTGTATTAGATACAATGGAACGATAGATGAAAAGGAATAATGTGTACAGGCAGGGGCGGACTGGCCCAGGTGGCAAGGGGGCAAGTGCCCCGCAGGCTGGTAGTATTGCCCTAAATCAGGGCCACCCCTTTTAATGATATGAGCCAGCCGGCGCTGCTCTGCAGCCACAGCTGCCACGATGATAGCAGGACTCTGGAAGGGGATGGACGATTGCGGCAGGCAGCGTGGTAAGTGTCATCAAAACCGTCCGCCAACCCCCCCCTTCTCTTCACCTGGCTACGATCGATAGCACCCTCCCCTTAACCCGCCGTTCCTCACCTAGCCGGGTCCGACAGCCCCCCTTCCCTGTGTACAGGGTGGTACACATGTGTCTTCAGTAATGGCTTCTGCAGACTAACAGAGGAAGAAGGGAGGGAACCTGTACAGACACAAACTAAGGGAAGAGTGCAGGAACAAACTTCATATGTCTACCTAGCAACAACAGGAATTTCCTGATTGGAGGAAAAGGCATACAATGCAAGAGAATACGTACAACAGGTTGTTCCCATTCGTGGGACACAACATTAACTAAAATAAACACTTTAAATAGATCCCTCTGTGTGTAATGACTCTATATAATATATGTGTTTCACTTTATGTATTGAATTACTGAAATAAATTAACTTTTTGATGATATTCTAATTCATTGAGATGCTCCTGTATATAGAGCACTGTGGAAAATATTTAGACAGGTGTGGAAACGAGTACTGCATAGTAGAAGTGAATTGTCAGTTTCTTTTTTGCAAAGTGAAGATTATGGTGATATGTCTTTTATATATTCCAATGCATTTTTAAATGAGAAATATACCAGTCTGGGGCCAAAACACAATGGAGTGAATAAAAATCTTGCATTGACTCTCCAGATCTCAAATCTGTACGCTAATTACTTTTTATGGGTCATATGAGATGCAGCACACTACGGTCAGATCTACCCCGCTCCATGGAAAACTCGTCTCCCGCTCCACGCCAACACTGCCCTACTGTAGAAAAAGACCCACCTCTCCTGTGCATGCAAGGAAATGACAGCGTTGTCATTCACAAGTCTCGCGCCTGCGCGGTAGCACTCCTCACTGTGCCCAGTTGAAGAGCTGGGCAGTGCCTGACGTCTGTGTGGTGTAATCTCGTGATAGTTCAGACACTGTACGGCTCTGTAATAGGGCACAGAGACCCACGCCACTGCGCATGCGCGAAACTTGTGAACTGCGTCTCTGTAATTCACTCACATACACAGGAGGGAAGGGTTTTTTCTTTTGCAGTGGGGTAGTGTTGGCATGGAGCAGGGCAGGTCTGACCGTAGTGTGCTTCACCCTATACGGGCCTTAAAAAGTAATTAGCGTACAGCGCGGGACAGAATATAACTATTTCTGAGATGTGCAGGGGGACGTCTGGGGATATAAAGATGTTACAGGAACCCCAATTGCATCATGTTTCAGACAGCGGGCAGGTTTTAGAAAACCCTAAAATATGTGAGGATGCACTTCAATGTCTGTGTTTGTACATAAATATGATTTTGGTGTCCATCATCATCTGTATGGTAAAATTGTTTACTAGTACACTTGACAATAAAGCTACAAAACTTTGAGTTTTTACAAGTATTACCTAGAAGAACTGATGCTGTTTTGAAGGCAAAGGTCGGTCAGTCACACCAAATACTGATCATAACTTTAGTTAAGAATGTAGTCCAGTGTCCATCCTACCAGGCACCTATATTTTAAAACTTCTCGGAATCAGAAAAGAAAGTGGAAAAAACACAGAAGCTAAAAAAATTACAGTAATCCTTCCATACACAGCAAGAAAAAAATATGGTTCTTTTGTAATCCACAGATAAAGGGGAGCAGGAACCACCAGACGCCCTGTGATCCCTTCCTTAATGATTTAGCAGAAAGTTCATGCAGCATTTTGCAAGATCAATGAGAGAAGTGTGCGACTGCGCAGAGTTACGGTAGTTCTCCCTGCCCCACATTGATCTGTCTGATCACTGTAGGGTGAAGAGTAAGTTGAACATGTTTTACACGCTATATTCTGCATTATTTATGGGGTTATTTGGAATAAAAAAAAAGATTGTGCCTAAGCACTAGCAACCTGCCCAACGCCGGTCACCGCCAACAGAGCGGTCATAGACCGCTCCTGTTGGTGATTTTTCAGCTTCCGCTGGCACTACAACTACCTAGGGAGACGGGTTCTCTTCTTGGTAGATGGGCACATAGCTGATTGGCAACTGACTCCCCCAATCAGGTAGCGAGGAGCCGGCTGTCAATTAGTGTGACGTCGTCTATGCGCCCACCTCTGCAGAGCAGAGTGGAAAAGAAGCGTTTGCTCTTCCGCTCTACTCTGATTACCCCGTCATGCTGCCTTTGGCAGGAGTGGTCTCTGGCCGCTCTGTGCAGGGGTGAATGGCGGTGACAGCCAGGTAGGTGGCAGCTACCTGCCTGTTAAGGTACCGTCACACGTAACGATGTCGTTCAAAAATCACGTGTTCTGTGACGCATGAACGATGTCGAAACGACATCGTTGCGTGTGATACTACAAACGATGAACGATTAGTCGGCTGATCATTCATTCATCGTTTGATTTGAGGACAGGACCTCAAATCTATTGTCGGTCACCCATTGGACACGCAGCATTGCTGCGTGTGACACCGGGAGATGACCGATAAGCCAGCTCCCAGCGCCTCTCTGCAAGCGCTGGGAGCTGGTATCCAAGGTAAACTGCGGGTAACTAGGCAGTGCCTACATACCCGAAGTTTACCTTGGTTACCAGCCTTCTCTGCTCACCGGCTGGAATCCAAGGTACACAGCGGGTTCTTCAAATTGATGCGTGTGACGGCACCATTAGTGCTTGGGCACTTTTTTATCCCAGATATCCCCTTTAACAGTGAGAACTGTGCAGTGATTGATAGCCGTACAGTCGTCTCTCCCTCTTTCCCTGCCCCACACTGTTCAGTAATGTTTCGGCAGGAAGGGAAGCTGAGCACACCTGATGGAGACACCCCTGCAACTGGGAACCTAAGTAAAACCCCCCCAGATCATTGGGTATATATAGCAGCAGGTAGGGTGTGACTATGTGACAACCATTCTAGAAGCTTTGTAAGGTAGCAGTCACATTGGTCGTCACCCAACTTTTCCAGAATCAGATAAAAACAAAAAAATTTTTCCCTAATATTTCCATTCTGGGTATTTTTATACTTTATTGGCAATGACTTTATTTTGCATATATTCTGTATTTTCTTTGTGCCTGAACATTTCCTAGGATGTAACACGAGATTTTACAGTCACTTCTGCGGAGAACGTGTCTAAGAAAACAGAGTAGGAGCCATTCCGATCTACAATTGTCAACGCTCCTACAGAATGAAGATAAAAGTTATATATGCTGCCTGGCGCTGAATTTTCAATCCTTTGCTCCATTTAATGGACGATTGGTTATGCATAGTTAATATCCATAAAAAATATCCTGCTTTAAAATCCTGCATTACTGACATCTATAGAAAAACACCGCGGAAAACAGGATTTACTTTGGCTCCGATGCAATAAGATAATGTTTTAGCAGAAAATGTTAGTTTTAATATTATTTGCCAAAAAATATTGAAGTAGAAAGAAAAACAGATGCATGCGCCTGCACGGAGAAAGTTAATTGTAATTAAAGGGACAGACTACACTCTTTTCAGCCATTGTTTTTTTGCCTCACAGTTTTTTCATGGACAATAATAATATCGCCCTGAAGCTAAGGCGATGTGTCGCTCCGGAAATCGCCTCACCTACAGCGGAAGCAATCCTGCCTAATTCCATCGCCGCAATCTCAAAGGCTATGTGGACGTACATGTTCAGCGCGGCGAGGACATAGGCGTGCCACAGTGGTTTACACCGCGCCCCATACACGCTCATTGGACAACGCAACAGCGTTACGATTGGTCAGCCTGCTCTGGAAGGCTGGCTAATGCATGACACCATTGTCTGTGGCAGTTTGTTACAAATACACACTCGTGTCCTCAATTGTGGCTCCTGCAACACACTTTCGAGGCGCCAAAGTGTCACACAAGAGCGGTCTTGTGCAGTACAGTGGATTACACTAAGAATGGCTAGGTGTGCGTCTGTAGGTGATGGCGGAGTGGGAGCAGTAGAATGTACCCAGCAGCGTCACCAAATTCACACACATAGGGTGATTGCAGTGCGTGGCCCATGGCACCCATCTACGATGTGTAGCCCAACATCTGAGCTGTCATGTGTGACACTATACTCGACACAGTGCAACTTAATACACGCGGACAACATAGCTTGTGCTATTCAATGGTGCACATAATTGCACTGAGTTTGCGGATGGTTGTGTAGCTGAAGATGTGTGTGGTGCTGAACGGACAACGCTTCAAATATGGCGCGGTGTCAACTGACAAACAATGGAAGCACAGTAGCCCACACCAATCATCTCAGATGGGGCGTGGACTACAGCACGCTGAGGCACGCCTACGGGAAATCATAGACAACGGTCTTTCCATCACTATCGCCCTATCACACGCCAAAACACGAAAATATCACCTTAAGGATTGCGGCTGATTACTGAGCACTGTTCAGGAAGTAGGCGATGGCCGAGGGGCAAGTTATCGCCGTGAAATTGCCTAATCACACGCCGTAACCGTGAGTCAATTTCATGGCGATTGCACCGGGGCGACATATCACCTTTCAGATTTAAAGGCGACATTGAGGTGTGTGACGGTACCTTTAGTTTATGACTATTATTAACATGTATCAATCATATTTTGGTGTCCCCATACTGAGTTTTAGCTTACACTGCTGTAAGCTGAGTACCAAGGATTTTGTTTCAGGATACAGCGGGTCACAGATCAGAAACGAAACCAGACAGTTCTGCAAAACTTGGATCTCTTTAATAAAGGGCATTGAATAGGGATATCTGATAAAACAACAAAAACAACAAGGGAAACCACCAAAACAATGTGTCATACAGAACTGTCAGAACTGGCCGGGTGTCATGAAGGGGAATAACTGATGAAGAGCTATGGTAGCAGGATGGCAGTGATGGGCAAAAGGCAATCAGGCGTACTAGTCTGACCCTTAGACAGGAGGATCCCTATCTTACTCTGTTCTCAGAGGTACTTCTAAAGGTGAGGATGTCTGGGCCACCATCCTTATCCTGCTACTGAGCAGCCTTTTGCTATAACCCCAGCCTGACGATATCTGGGACGTCACGGTGGCGTGACCTGGTCTGTTCCCCGAAGCGGTCAATTCAAAGGGGAATTAGGGGACATCTTCATTACTTTTAGGGGGTTTACTGGACGTGGGACCTGAGGATACATTTGTTTCTTGTGATGCCACCCGGGGATCGCCGCTAATAATGGCCAGCGCTGCTATACAGTTCCTCTGGGGTTGGTGGCAATGCAGCAGAAATGGTAGACCCTCCATGGGTAGGGTTAGCCCCAGGGCAGCACATGTTACAGGGTAAGTTGGTACTGAAGTTACAGCGCAGGGCTAGGGGCACAAACACAGCAGGGTGCAATCTCAAGGTATTTACTCGCAGTCTGTTATTCCGGCTTACAACAGTCGTCACTGTATAACAGTCCACTGAGTGCTGAGTTCTTGGAAAGGGGATTCAGCTACTCCCAGGCAATGAAGTGGCACGAAACCGGTCCCTTTTAATCTGTCCCTTCACGGTCGTCTCACTCTACACTTGCTTTGCCCTCCTATTATAGGGTAGACAATGGCGCAATAGGGTTTTATCTCTGAGATAGCAGATAGTTCAAAAATGAGGTTCTGCTCACCTTATGCAGTTGTGTGCCCGACAACAGGTTTAAATGCTCAAAACAGCTGCTGCGGGATCAACCGTTCCATCAGGAACAACATATGCATGAATCCAAAGGATCGGGATGTACAACGATCCGCGCTGCTGAGTATAAGGAGCATTGTTTATGGTGGTATCCTTGAGGAAGAGGCTGGGTCAGCCCCGAAACGCGTAGAACTAAAGCACCGTTCTTATATACCAAGATTGTGGTCCTTCCTTATACTCAGCAGCGCGGATCGTTGTACACCCTGGTCGTTTGTATTTATGCTCCGCCCTCCTGCCTTGTGCCTTGCTCACACAAAGCAGGGCAACTTCTTCCTCTCTCCATTCCCTGGACCCTATGTGGCCACCTTTTCAGCAGGTGTGCGCGGTTTCGGCTGTGGCACTTAGCGATACCACAGCCTTCGAGTTGCTAGCTGAGGCTGGTTGTTCTCCACTAGTCTGGGACCCGGTCCCCCTACACTATGGCCAGGTCCCTTCACACAGTCTCACTGGGTGTGGATGCAGGTGTCTCCAGGTGTACTGCTCACTACCTGGTCCTCTGGGAGTGGGACCCCTTCTGTCTTCAGGAGCACCCCTTTCTCTCTCACGACTCCTCTGTCAGGTCTCGTCTCTCCCAGGTCTTAGGACAAGCTCCCACTGGCTCCACTCCCTTGGACACCTTTCTCCTGCTCTTGTCCTTCTTCTGGCAGGCTCTTTGAACCTCACAGACTCCTACTGCTCTTGCTAGCCACCCACCAATTGCCCTCCACATGCCTCTATCATCCCTTTACTCTCTCCATCACGTGTCCCACGTCCTCAATGTAAGTCCTCCCTGACTTCACTCCCTCCTGGGTGCTCCCCTAAACTCTGCTCTCCACCCATCCCTGCTACCCTGGTTCCTCCCCTCCAGACAGGATCAGGGACTGTGCTCTCCTTTAGGTGCATTCTTGTTCTAACCCTGACCAGGAGTGGTGTAGTGTGGGCTATGGTTGTCTGGATACCGATCAGTGTCTTCTCCTTACCCGAGAGTGGGGTACTACACCTCTGGCTGGAATGTAATACCTCTGTGGCGACTGGATCCGCAGGGGCGGCACTCAAAGCTTCAGCAGAACAGAACATTGGATCAACACAGTTCATGGTCTTTGCAGAGAATGAACTCTTTCAATGACACCAGCTGATCGGTAATGTGATTATTTAATGGCTGGAGGAGTGAACAACCATGTCATCTGATACACACAGCAGGAGCTCATCTGGAGAGCCACAGACATTAACCCTTAATAGACTAAAGGAAATTAACTGCATTTAACTACTGCAGAGCAATTCACAGAGAAAGTAGAGCAGTCTACACGTGGCATTAACTACTGCAGAGCAATTCACAGAGACTGCAGAGCAGTGTACATGTGACATTAACTACTACAGCGCCATTCACAGAGACACATGACTCTGACCTGGAATGTCAAAGAACGTATGCAGCAAATTTAGCTAAGATGCGCCTTCCTAAAATATGAAAGTGGGAGCTACTCCAGTGATGCAGTGTAAATTACTGGGTGCTCAGAATGGCCTGTCGGTGGGGCAGCACAGTAGTTCACAAACTTATCCATAATTCTGTACTCCCCTTGAACCCACACATAGCAAGAGGCTACCCAGGTACCAAACATAAACGCTGACTGCAGTCTATATAGGTGGAAAGTTCAGTTAATTTCACAATGGTTGCAGCATACCTAACCTGGTTTGGCGCCAAATAGTAGCTTTGCGTGAACACTTCCCACCACAGATGGGGCCTGAAACTCAGGACATTTGTTTGGGAGGTTTGTCAGTCCTTTCTGCTCATCTGAATCTTAGGGGGAACAAGTCGGGGCCTTGACTTGGCATGCTCAGGGAAAGTCTCATATCCAGTTACTGACAGTGCTCTGGACGATTCACTGCAAGGGAACTTGAAGGGAGGACCAGCCCTGCTGACAACTGAAGATGCCGTCTTGGAACTAGTCTTTTCTCCAGCTGATGTGCTAATTGAAGTACATATGGTTCTGTCACAACATGGACTAGTGACCAGAAAGTCTCTTTTGAGTCCTGAGCTTAGGGTCCTGTGTAGTGGGATGGAGGTAGGTCTCCTTACATCCACACATCTTGGGACTGGGCTGGAAACTGACCTCCACCACCAGGCCTACCAAAAAGTCTTCTCGCCATGCCGAGAAGAGACCTCTGATAGACGGTGCGGATACTGCTTTACCTCCACCAATCCACACTACATCTTTCTCAAAGGGACATTAACTTAATTTTGTCTTTTTGAACTCTATAGCACTTATTAAGATAATAACATGAAAGAGTCTAGGAAAGCTGGGTGACTGTCAGCCACCTTTCTTGGACATTACTAAGGTAGTTATCCAGTACAGAATTATGTGTGCCATTACTATAGGTGACATCTAGCTTTCCCTGACTCAGGAGCAGGGTCGGACTGGCCCACCGGAGCACCGGGAGAATCCCCGGTGGGCCCCAAGACTTTGTGCCCTGCCCCCCAAACCCCGCCCCCATACACCCCCCTGGGCCCCCCCCAGGGTCCGGTAATATCGGTAATCATATCGGCACCACTGCCGATATGATTAGCGTCGCGATGCCTGTGCCCCTCTGCAGCTGCAAAGCAGGGAGACCGATCTCCCTGCTCTGCCTGCTGCCGCCGCTGAGCCGCTCTGGCTCCTGCCGCGCGTGCACAGGACATCAGTCTAAGGGCGATGATGTCATCGCCCTGAGACTGCTTCCCGTGTGCACAGCGGGAGCCGGCACTCGGGGCGCAGTAGAGGGGAGACCGCCCCAAGGCAGCGGCTGCCTGCATCGTGGCGATTATGGAGGGGCCCCCCCCCTGTGTGTGCTGTGGTCCCCCCCTGTGTGCTGCTGGGCCCCCCGCCCCCCCTGTGTGCTGCTGGGCCCCCCCTGTGTGCTGCTGGGCCCCCCTCTGTGTTCTGCTGGGCCCCCCCTGTGTGCTGCTGGGCCCCCCCTGTGTGCTGCTGGGCCCCCCCTGTGTGCTGCTGGGCACCCCTCTGTGTGCTGCTGGGCACCCCTCTGTGTGCTGCTGGGCACCCTGTGTGCTGCTGGGCCCCCCCTGTGTGCTCCTGGGCCCCCCTCTGTGTGCTGCTGGGCACCCCTCTGTATGCTGCTGGGCACCCCTCTGTGTGCTGCTGGGCACCCCTCTGTGTGCTGCTGGGCTCCCCCTCTGTGCTGCTGGGCCCCCCTCTGTGTGCTGCTGGGCCCCCCTCTGTGTGCTGCTGGGCCCCCCTCTGTGTGCTGCTGGGCTCCCCTCTGTGTGCTGCTGGGCCCCCCTGTGTGCTGCTGGGCCCCCCTGTGTGCTGCTGGCCCCCCTGTTGGTGCTGCCGGGCCCCCAGGGTGCCTGGTGGTGTCGGGCCCCAAAGGTGGCTGGTGCTGCCAGGCCTCAAGGTGCCTGGGGGTGCCTGGTGCTGCCTGGCCCATGGTGGTGCCTGGTGCTGCCTGGCCCCTGGTGGTGCCTAGTGCTGCTGGGCCCCCAGGGTGCCTGATGGTGCTGCGCCCCTGGTGCTGCCTGGCCCATGGTGGTGCCTGGTGCTGACGGGCCCCCTGGATGCTTGGTGGTGCCTGGTGCTGCCGGGTCACTGGTGGTGCTGGGCCCCCTGGTGGTGCCTGGTGCTGCCGGGCCCCTGGTGTGCCTGTGGCTGCGGGCCCCTGGTGGTGCCTGGTGCTGCCAGACCCCCTGGTGGTGCCTGGTGCTGCGGGGCCCCCTGGTTGCCTGGTGCTGACGGACCCTGGTTGCCTGTGCTGCCGGGCCCCTGGTTGCCTGGTGCTGCCGGGCCATGGTCAAGATGGTGCTGGGCCCCTGATGCTGCCAGGCCCATGGTGCCGGGTCCCTTGGTGCCTGATGGTGCGGGCCCTGGTTGTGCCTGGTGCTGCCGGATGCCTGGTTCTGCCGGGTGCCGGAGACTGGGAGCTTCAGAGGACTAAGCTACTGGGTACCTGGTGCAATGACCGGCAGCCGCAGAGGAAGAAGCTGCCGGGTGCCTGGTGCCGGAGACTGGCAGCCACAGAGGAAGAAGCTGCCTGGTGCTGGTGAGCGGGAGTCTGGGAGCCACAGAGGAAGAAGCTGCTGGTACCGGCAAGCGGGAGACCAGAAGCCACAGAGGAAGAAGCTGCCAGGATCAGGAGTCTGGAGTCAGGTAAGGCGCTGTTACAGCCGAAGATAGCAGCCGGGGGACAGAGTGGAATGGATGGATGGTACGTACCCCTCTGTGTCATGTACCTGGCAGTGGAAGGGTTACTCTGGGGCTCATTGTACCCCTCTGTGTGGTACCTGGCAGTAGTAGAGGGTTACTCTGGGCCACGGTGTACCCCTCTGTGTGGTACCTGGCAGTGGAGGGATTACTCTGGGCCTCGGTGTATCCCTCTGTGTGGTACCTGGCAGTGGAGGGGTTACTCTGGGCCTCGGTGTATCCCTCTGTGCTGTTTTGGTGGAGTCGGAGTTGGAGTCAGTAGAAAATGGACCGACTCCTACTCCTAAAATATATAACAAATTGGGTACAGTCATCTGTTTTTTGCTCTGTTTGGTATGCAACTGCTATGCGAGTGTCTGACATTTCTCTCAGATTCTTAGATTCCTGTGCAATCTGTTTTTTTCTCAGCAGCTATTACTGTAGAATCATTTACAGGAGCATTTTACAGTTGTCTGAGCTCCAAAATGATAATGTATCAGTGAAAAAAACTGATGCCTCTCGGATGGTCCGTGTGCTGTCAGTGTGCGGTCCATGATTTTGTCGGACCCATAGACTTGCATTGGCGAGTCTCGCACATGAATCGCATACTGTCGCAGCATGTTGTGACTTTTTTCCCATCCAGAATCTGGCTGAGAAAAAATCGTCTTACACATGCCAATGTGCTCTCAGACATCGAATAACATTGGTCCGACTGCAATATAAGATCATGCATGTAGTCCTACAATGTCTGCTGGACATGATATGGGGAGGGTTTATGGCTCAGTTAGTACACACTCCATACTTCATGTTGTTAACCAGTTAATGCTCTCTTGTCCACCGCACTACAGGATCAAGGGGAAGAAAGCGAGATAGGCAGCGTCATGGCATCAGAGAGCCCCTGACCTCGAAATAGAAGATCCTCAGATCCTGGTATTGTGACATAATATTAAGAATAATATTTTTTGCATTTATATTACACTATGAACTCCACAGCACTTTACATACATCATCAACACTGTCCCCATTGGGGCTCACAATGCAAACATCCTATCAGTATGTCTCTGTAGTGTGGTTGGACAAACCTACAAATCTTGTATATGTGCTCCATCGAATGTGGGGGGAGAAGCTGCAAGTATGGGGGGAGAAGCTACATGAAATTTGGGGAGACAGGGGGGATGTGGGGGCGGGGCCACGACAGGGAGGTCCATGACGGGGGGGGTGCGCCATCGCTTACAGTGCCTAGGGCGGCAGGAACTGCAAATACGGCCCTGCCTGGAGCAGCGGTGGAGAACGTCTGGCCGCTGTGAGGAGCAAAGAGAGCACTGTCTGCAGCCGGGACTTCCTCACACAGCACTGACAGCAGGCAGTGCCAGAGCGAGGATGAGGTGTGTGGATGGGGACAGCACGTGAAGTCCTGCATCCCACATGAAGAGGAGCAGACAGAGCTGCAGCAACAATGTGGAAGTAGATGAGGTATGTGTGCCCCCCAGCAACAGCTGCAGCAATCAGTGTGCCTCCCCAGCAGCAGCCATATGTCTCCCTCTTGGCACCAGCAATATGTGCCCCCCCCTTAGTAGTAACATCACTGTGCTCCTTCAGCTGCAGCAATAAACAATATGTGTGCCCCCAAGAAGAAGCTGCAGCAATCCGTGTGCCTCCCCCAGCAGCAGCCATATGTCTCTCCCTTAGCACAAGCAATATGTGCACCTCCCGTAGCAGCAACAATCAGTGTGCTGTCCCCCCAGCAGCAACAATATGTGTGTGTACCCGTGCAGCATAGAGGGGGTCCCGTGCAGCATGGAGGGGGGTCCCGTGCAAGACGCAGGGGGCCCTGTGCAACATGGAGGGGGTCATGTGGTGGTATTTACAATACAGTGGTGGTATTACTATGTGGAGGGCACAGTGGTGGTATTACTATGTGGAGGGCACAGTGGTGACATTATTATGTGGAGGGCACAGTGGTGGTATTACTATGTGGAGGGCACAGTGGTGGTATTACTATGTGGAGGGCACAGTGGTGACATTATTATGTGGAGGGCACAGTGGTGGTATTACTATGTGGAGGGCACAGTGGTGGTATTACTATGTGGAGGGCACAGTGGTGACATTACTATGTGAAGGGCACAGTGGTGGTATTACTATGTGGAGGGCACAGTGGTGGTATTACTATGTGGAGGGCACAGTGGTGACATTATTATGTGGAGGGCACAGTGGTGGTATTACTATGTGGAGGGCACAGTGGTGGTATTACTATGTGGAGGGCACAGTGGTGACATTACTATGTGAAGGGCACAGTGGTGGTATTACTATGTGGAGGGCACAGTGGTGGTATTACTATGTGGAGGGCACAGTGATGGTATTACTATGTGGAGGGCACAGTGGTGACATTATTATGTGGAGGGCACAGTGGTGACATTATTATGTGGAGGGCACAGTGGTGGTATTACTATGTGGAGGGCACAGTGGTGACATTACTATGTGGAGGGCACAGTGGTGGTATTACTATGTGGAGGGCACAGTGGTGGTATTACTATGTGGAGGGCACAGTGATGGTATTACTATGTGGAGGGCACAGTGGTGACATTATTATGTGGAGGGCACAGTGGTGACATTATTATGTGGAGGGCACAGTGGTGGTATTACTATGTGGAGGGCACAGTGGTGACATTACTATGTGGAGGGCACAGTGGTGGTATTACTATGTGGAGGGCACAGTGGTGGTATTACTATGTGGAGGGCACAGTGGTGGAATTACTATGTGGAGGGCACAGTGGTGGTATTACTATGTGGAGGGCACAGTGGTGACATTATTATGTGGAGGGCACAGTGGTGGAATTACTATGTGGAGGGCACAGTGGTGGTATTACTATGTGGAGGGCACAGTGGTGGTATTACTATGTGGAGGGCACAGTGGTGGTATTACTATGTGGAGGGCACAGTGGTGGTATTGCTATGTGGAGGGCACAGTGGTGACATTATTATGTGGAGGGCACAGTGGTGGTATTACTATGTGGAGGGCACAGTGGTGGTATTACTATGTGGAGGGCTCAGTGGTGACATTATTATGTGGAGGGCACAGTGGTGGAATTACTATGTGGAGGGCACAGTGGTGGTATTGCTATGTGGAGGGCACAGTGGTGGTATTGCTATGTGGAGGGCACAGTGGTGACATTATTATGTGGAGGGCACAGTGGTGGTATTGCTATGTGGAGGGCACAGTGGTGACATTACTATGTGAAGGGCACAGTGGTGGTATTACTATGTGGAGGGCACAGTGGTGGTATTACTATGTGGAGGGCACAGTGGTGACATTATTATGTGGAGGGCACAGTGGTGGTATTACTATGTGGAGGGCACAGTGGTGGTATTACTATGTGGAGGGCACAGTGGTGACATTATTATATGGAGGGCACAGTGGTGGTATTGCTATGTGGAGGGCACAGTGGTGACATTATTATGTGGAGGGCACAGTGGTGGTATTGCTATGTGGAGGGCACAGTGGTGACATTATTATGTGGGACAGTAAGAGGAGCGCTGTTTTTGTACCATGCAGCATGTGCAGTAATAGGGACAGCAGCAATGGCTCAGTATTGGGGGATCAGTAGGATGAGGAGTTTGTCCAGTTTGGGAATAGATCGGGCTGGAAATGTGAGATGTCAGATGTGTCTTTGTTGTAATCTATGTACAGTAGATGGCTGGAGAAGTTGTCATGTCCCTCTGGGGGAAAATGGGGCCCAAGATGTTATTACTATATGGGGGCCAGAATGAGGAACATACATTATTGGTATACGGTGGGAAGTGGGGACATATTTACTGTAGGGGCCAATCAGGCGACATTATTACTGCTGTAATATAATTTACTTTTCCATGAGGGGAACCAAAGAGATGCCTTGTTACTGTGCGAGGCGGCACAATGTCGCTTTTTTGGTCGTTTGATGTAGTGTAGAAGTCTTGGGAAAAGTGTAGAATGTGCTATGGAAGTGATCAGTTTTATACAGTAGATAACTGTGTTATTTTCTGCAGAGATGAGTCCTGGCTAGAAGACGTGATATTTGTCTGCGACAGGGGAAGAAGAAACCTGAAGATGAATGACTTCACCAAGATACATCTCTGGTGAGTAGGTGTATTACCTATCCACGCACACTATACACTATATACAGAGCTCCTGTGTATAATGTCACTGGTAATCTTTGCATCACCTGTACACTGACACTATATAGAGAGCTCCTGTGCATAATGTCAAAGGTGATCTCTGCATCACCTGTACACTGACACTATATACTGAGCTCCTGTGTATAATGTCACTGGGGATCTCTGCATCACCTGTACACTGACACTATATACAGAGCTCCTGTGTATAATGTCACTGGTGTTCTCTGCATCACCTGTACACTGACACTATATACAGAGCTCCTGTGTATAATGTCACTGGTGTTCTCTGCATCATCTGTACACTGACACTCTATACAAAGTTCCTGTGTATAATGTCACTGGTGTTCTCTGCATCATCTGTACACTGACACTCTATACAAAGTTCCTGTGTATAATGTCACTGGTGTTCTCTGCATCACCTGTACACTGACACTATATACAGAGTTTCTGTGTATAATGTCACTGATAATCACTGTATTTACTCTGACCAAATATACAGACCTTTTTTTAATCTTCATTATTGTAGTATTATTGGTCACTATTCACACTGAAGAAGAAACAGCTGGCCACAACAGAGTACTGACATGTAGTAGTGGGTCTGGCACCAAACTTGCGGTTTATCAGGTAAGAGGAGAGGGGAAGGAGCAGACGACGGCAAAACATTTTGAGCTGGGTGGTGCTTCTATGGGTTGACCGGATTTTATTGGTCAATATGTAGTGGCATTATGTGCTCTGGTCATGGCGTTGTGTATTTGTCCCTTGAATGTGGAATTATTCAATTACAATATGTCGGTTATATGTGGTCTTATCATGGTGTGGCAGTATTTATACCTTGCACGTGGTAGTATTTGATAACAGTTTAGTAGTAATATGTGCTCTGATCACAGTGTGGTGGTATGTCTCCTTTATATGTGGTATTACTAGTCTTGGTATAGTGGATTGTGGTTGATTATTAGTTTTTTTCTGATATCAATAAGGGGAAAATTCTTTATTTCCAGTAGATATTAAAAACTTCGTTGCTTAACCCCTTCCTGTCCTGTGACACAGCAGCAGCAAAATGCACTTGCAGAGGTTCTCCAGAGAAAGCAAGTAATTATCTCGTCTAAGGCCACATTCACACAGTGAGTATTTGGTGAGATTTTCAGTATTTATAAGGGGGCCGTCACACGAAACGATATCTTGCCCGATATCGTTTAAGCGATCTCCTTTTTGATCGCTTAAGCGATATCGGGCAAGAAATCGTTGCATGTAATCAAGCGATTTACGATGGTAAATCGCTTGATCGTGACATCGCTGATCTGAGCTCCGGTTCTCAGATCTAGCGATGAACGATGCAACGATCTCCTTCATCGTGGTGTATAACACCACGATGATCCATCTCCCAGCGACCGGCGCCTATGCTGGGAGATGGTAACTATGGTACACGTCGGGTTACTAAGCGCCGCGCCGCGCCTAGTAACCCGATGTGTACCATAGTAACGAGCGAGATCGCTGCTCCACATCGCTGGTGAGTCTGTCTGTGTGACATCTCACCAGCGATGTGAGCGATATTGTAAGCGATTGCGCGTGCACGTGATCGCTTACAATATCGCTAAAGATATCTCACTGTGTGACGGCCGCCTAAGACAGAAGCAGGAGATGGTGAGAAATGCAGAACATATGACCTCTGATTGCTCCACTCCTGGTTTTGTCTTACAAATACCGAGGTAAAAACTCACCAAATACCCAGTGTGTGCACATGGCCTAAGGATGTGATAAGGTATTAGTTGGTGGGGGTGCGACTGCTGAATGTGCAGCTTTTATCCCCATTATGTGTCCAAAAAAAAATAGAAAAAATATCCAGCATAGAGTCTTGAGATCTAGATCCTTAAACATTCATTATATTAGAAAAGTATTAAAAAGCACATTTACATCAATGTCCTTAAAGACAGTCCTTAGTCATAGGTTTGTTTTGTCCCCATTAGACTGGAAGTGATGTACGGCTCGCCCATGATCCCTTCACTCCCTCAGTGGCTGTGAGCGCTGTGTTTGCCTTTTTCTGGGAGCTCCAATGATAATGAATGGAGCCGCGGTCACATCATTACCGGCCGCTGCAGTTAATAAAAGGGGTATAAGTGCCACATTCTTCTGACGATGTGGTTTTGATTGGTCGGATTCCACCAATAACTAAGTGATCACCTGCCGAACCTGACGATTGTTGGTAACTTGTTTTCACCAAAGTATCCCTTTAATGTACACTACAGTAATGGTACATCGCAGTAATGGTGAGCGCAGAGTGATGTGCAGGAGTATAATGGGTATAACGGCTAACAGGTGTTTGCATATAGCGGGTGAGTGGGCCCCTGGAGTCAATTTCCCTGGTGGGCCCCAGACACCCCAGTCCGACCTGCTCAGAAGTCATCTGTCCGCTCAGTTATGCAATGGTATATTCCCTTCTTTCTTCTTGACATAGAATTAGGTATGAGGGTCGGAAACAACTATTGGGGTGTTGTAAATCATCCTGCAAGTGGTTATATCCAGCCACAATGACTTCATGACCTGTATAATCACTGAGAGTCCGCTTCCATTTAGTGTAGAGGGGAGCTTTTTACGCCTTATGTTCTTACCAAAACCAAAAATGTAGCTGTCCCAAAATATCAACGATGTAAATGTTCTATATGTTATAAAGTACATAAATATTCTTGCATTAACCACAAATATATATAATATAATTAATTTTATACAAGCTCTATTGCAGATGAAAGAAATGGGAGTCATTAGTGTACCAAGAATAGTGTACAGATTGGAGTCCCTGCAGCTGCTGTTTATGGCAGCCTGTATTCAGCGGGTGAAATAAGTATTGCATACGTCACTAAATTTCTAAGTAAACATATTACTAAGGGTGCAACTGACATGAATTTCTCACCAGATGTCAATAACAACCCATCCAATCCACACAGTCAAAGAAATCAAACCATAGATATCCATAAATTAAGTTATGTGCAATAGTAGTATAGTATAGTATTTATTCATTTATATAGCGCTATTAATTCCATAGCACTTTACATACATAGTGAGAAATGATACAGGGAAAAAGTATTGAACACGTGAAAAAAAAGAAGTGCAAGAAGTCAGGGGAAGTTATGACAACAGCTGAAATCTATCAATAATTAGAAAGCAATCCTGCCACTCAGGAAAAAATAGTATCAGCTGGTTTAACTGTTGACCTATAAAAAGATGTCTGGTCAATACCAAGGTGCCACACAAGAAACATTTCATGATAGGTAAAACCAGTGAGCTGTCTCAAGACTTTCACAACCTCATTGTTGCAAAGCATGCTAATAGCATTGGTTATAGAAGAATTCCTAATATACTGAGAGTTCCAATGAGCAGTGTTGGGCCCATAAATTGGAACTGGAAAGAATTTAATTTACCCATAAACCAGCCACGATCAGGTGGTCCCCGCAAGATTTCAGACAGAGGAGTGAAAAAAATTGTCAGAAGAGTTGTCCAAATGGTAAGGACTAGGGATGGGCGAATCTACTCGCTAGGACTCGTTACTCGGCGAGTAGTAAGGGACTCGCAGGACTCGGTACTCTGCGAGTTTCCCAGTGATTACTCGCACGAGTCCAATGCAAATCACTATCAATCCTAGTTTTGTCAGAAACGCTGACAAAACTAGGATTGCCATTGTTTGCATTAGACTCGGCTACTGTGCCAGTGATAGCAGGGAAACTCGCAAATAACTGCTGTTTCTTTGCGAGCCGAGTCCAGCTGTCTTCTCTGTGCAGCTCCAGGGTCCTAGAGCCCGCCTGCTCACAGACATGATGTAGCAGTGCTGAGATTGTTCTCAGTCTGCTCATTCCCTGTGCATAGACATCTATATTTATGCACAGGGGATGTAGCAGAGAGGACATCGCGTTTTGGACTGCGTCGGACGGAGGAGGATTTTTTTAATTAAAGATGGAGTCCCTAATGGCTTTTTTTTTAATTTCAAATAAAATTTTTTCTCTGTGTTGTGTTTTTTTAACCCTTTATTGGAGATTCTTAGTGGCTGGGTCAAACGTGGCCTGACATTAAGAATCTCGGGCTTAATACCAGCTTGTATAACAAAGCTGGTATTAACCCCTTTATTACCCAGCGTGCTACCGCCACCAGGGCCGCTGGAAGAGCGGGGTTCAGCGCCAGAGGATGGCGCTTCAATGAACGCGCCATCTTCTGGGGCGGCTGCGGGCTGCAATTTGCAGCGGGGGGTGCCCAGAAAGCTTGGGCATCCCTGCGCTGCAGATTCCAGCCCCCAGTTGCTTAGCTGTACCTGGCTAGACATAGAAATTGCGCGGAGCCCCACACATTTTTTTTTTATTATTTCATGAATTTCAGAGTCTCAGAGTCAGAGTCACAATCTCAGAATTTCATGAAATAATTTAAAAAAAATGCGTGGGGCTCCGCGCAATTTCTATGTCTAGCCAGGTACAGCTAAGCAGCTGGGGGCTGGAATCCGCAGCGCAGGGATGCCCAAGCTTTCTGGGCACCCCCCGCTGCAAATTGCAGCCTGCAGCCGCCCCAGAAGATGGCGCGTTCATTGAAGCGCCATCCTCTGGCGCTGAACCCCGCTCTTCCAGCGGCCCTGGTAGCGATGGCACGCTGGGTAATAAAGAGGTTAGGGCCAGCTTTGTATTATCAGCTGGCCCTAAGCCCGAAATTTATGGCGGTCACGCCAATATTAGACATGACCGCCATGAATTTCTATTAAATTGTTTTAAAAAAAACACAACACTAAGAAAAATTTTTATTAGAAATAAAAAAAAAAGCCATTAGGGACTCCATCTTTAATTAAAAAAATCCTCTTCCGTCCGACGCAGTCCAAAACGCGATGTCCTCTCTGCTACATCCCCTGTGCATAGATATAGATGTCTATGCACAGGGAATGAGCAGACTGAGAACAATCTCAGCTCTGCTACATCATCTCTGTGCACAGACATTCATGTCTGCACACAGGGAATGAGCAGACTGAGAACAATCTCAGCTCTGCTACATCACAGGCGGGCTCTAGGACCCTGGAGCTGGCAGCCAGCACACTGAGCAGACAGGACTCTTATCTGTGCGAGTTTCCCAGCGATTACTTACAAAGTAAACGAGTCCAATGCAAATAAATGACAAAACTAGGATTGCCTCAGACTGAAGCTTCTGAGACACATCTGCGATTTGTAAATCTCACACTTCTCGCTATTACTCGCTTCCCCATTCATTAACATTGGACTCGCTAGACTCGCAACGAGTAGCGAGTCCTGTGCTCGGACTCGCTAGAGTCAAGCAATTCCGAGTAATTTAGGATTCGCCCATCACTAGTAAGGACCACCTGTGGAGAGCTACAGAAAGACCTGGAATCAGCAGGTACAAGTGGTTCAAAGAAAACAATAAGTCATGCACTCACTCTCCATGTCCTATATGCACGCTCCTGTATGCACGCTCACCACACAAGACACATAATTGAAGATAGGATGAATGGACGAATGGACAAATATACCAAGATATTCTTGATAATAATCTGCTGCCATCTACCAGGACGATGAAGATGGAACGAGGGCGGACATATCACAAGACAATGATCCCAAACACACAGCCAAGAAAACTCTTAACTGGTTTCGGAGAAAGAAAATAAATCTGCTAGAATGACCGAGCCGATCACTGGAGCGGAGTCCAATAAAGAATATCTAGAAGGAACTAAAGCTCCGAGTTCATAGAAGGAGCCACAGGACCTGCAGGATGTGAAGAGTGTGTGTGTGGAAGAATGGGCCAAAATCCACCTGAGCAATGCAGGGACTAGTGTCTCCATACAGGAGGAGTCTGGAGCCTTATCATCAACAAAGGCTTTTGTACAATGTAAGCGTATTCAATACTTTTTCATTGGCATTTCTCATTATTACACTTCACTAACTTTGCAGACATCTATGGTTTGATTTATTTGCCTGCGTGGATTGGATGGGTTGTTATCTGGTGATAAATTCATGTCAATAGCTCTTTAGAAATATATTTAATTAAAAACTTTGTGACGTGTTCATTACATATTTCCATATTTCACCTGTTGCATGCATATACAGAGGGGAAAGAAGGTATTTAGTCAGCCACCAATTGTGCAAGTTCTCCCACGTAAAAAGATGAGGTCGGCCTGTAATTGACATCATAGGTGACCTCAACTATGAGAGACGCAATGAGAAAACTAATCCTGAAAATCACATTGTCTGATTTGGAAAAAAAAAATGTCAAATTTTGGTGGGAAATAAGTATTTGGTCACCTACAAACAAGCAAGATGTCTGTCTCTCACAGACCTGTAACTTCTTCTTTAAGAGGCTCCTCTGTCCTCCACTCAGTACCTGTAGTACTGGCACCTGTTATCAGTATAAAAGACACCTATCCACAACCTCAAACAGTCACACTCCGAACTCCACTATGGTGAAGACCAAAGAGTTGTCGAAGGACATCAGAACCCAAACTGTAGCCTTGCACCAGGCTGGGAAGACTGAATCTGCAATAGGCAAGCTGCTTGGTGTGAAGAAATCAACTGTGGGAGAAATAATTAGAAAATGGAAGACATACAAGACCAGTGATAATCTCCCTTGATCTGGGGCTCCACGCAAGATCTCACCCGGTGGGGGCAAAATGATCTCAAGAACGGTGAGCAAAATTCCCAAAAGTACAAGGGGGATCTAGTGAATGACCTGCAGAGAGCTGGAACCAATGTAACACAGGCTACCATCAGTAACACACTACGCTGCCAGGGACTCAGATCCTGCAGTGCCAGACATGTCCCCCTGCTTAAGCGATTACATGTGTGGGCCCATCTGAAGTCTGCTAGAGAGCATTTGGATGATCCAGAAGAGTATTGGGAGAATGTCATATAGTAAGATGAAACCAAAGTAGAACTGTTTGGTTGAACACACAACTCGTCGTGTTTGGAGGACAAAGTATGCAGAGTTGCGTCCAAAGAACACCATTCCTACTGTGAAGCATGGGGGTGGCAACATCATGCTTTGGGGCTACCAGGACTACTGATCCATGTACATGAAAGAATGAATGGGGCCATGTATCATGAGATTTTGTGTGTAAACCTCCTTCCATCAGCAAGGGCATTGAAGATGAAACATGGATGTGTCTTTCAGCATGACAATGATCCCAAGCACACCGCCAGGGCAATGAAGGAGTGGGTTTGTAAGAATCATTTCAAGGTCATGGAGTGGCCTAGCCAGTATTCAGATCTAAACCCTATAGATAACCTTTGGAGGGAGTTGAAAGTCCGTGTTGTCCAGCGACAGCCCCAAGACTTCACTGCTCTAGAGGAGATCTGCATGGAGGAATGGGCCAACATACAGTTAGGGCCAGAAATATTTGGACAGTGACACGAGTTTTGTTATTTTAGCTGTTTACAAAAACATGTTCAGAAATACAATTATATATATAATATGGGCTGAAAGTGCACACTCCCAGCTGCAATATGAGAGTTTCCACATCCAAATCGGAGAAAGGGTTTAGGAATCATAACTCTGTAATGCATAGCCTCCTCTTTTTCAAGGGACCAAAAGTAATTGGACAATGGACTCTAAGGGCTGCAATTAACTCTGAAGGCGTCTCCCTCGTTAACCTGTAATCAATGAAGTAGTTAAAAGGTCAGGGGTGGATTCCAGGTGTGTGGTTTTGCATTTGGAAGCTGTTGCTGTGACCAGACAACATGCGGTCAAAGGAACTCTCAATTGAGGTGAAGCAGAACATCCTGAGGCTGAAAAAAAAGAAAAAATCCATCAGAGAGATAGCAGACATGCTTGGAGTAGCAAAATCAACAGTTGGGTACATTCTGAGAAAAAAGGAATTGACTGGTGAGCTTGGGAACTCTAAAAGGCTTGGGCGTCCACGGATGACAACAGTGGTGGATGATCGCCGCATACTTTATTTGGTGAAGAAGAACCCGTTCACAACATCAACTGAAGTCCAGAACACTCTCAGTGAAGTAGGTGTATCTGTCTCTAAGTCAACAGTAAAGAGAAGACTCCATGACAGTAAATACAAAGGGTTCACATCTAGATGCAAACCATTCATCAATTCCAAAAATAGACAGGCCAGAGTTAAATTTGCTGAAAAACACCTCAAGAAGCCAGCTCAGTTCTGGAAAAGTATTCTATGGACAGATGAGACAAAGATCAACCTGTACCAGAATGATGGGAAGAAAAAAGTTTGGAGAAGAAAGGGAACGGCACATGATCCAAGGCACACCACATCCTCTGTAAAACATGGTGGAGGCAACGTGATGGCATGGGCATGCATGGCTTTCAATGGCACTGGGTCACTTGTGTTTATTGATGACATAACAGCAGACAAGAGTAGCCGGATGAATTCTGAAGTGTACCGGGATATACTTTCAGCCCAGATTCAGCCAAATGCTGCAAAGTTGATTGGATGGCGCTTCATAGTACAGATGGACAATGACCCCAAGCATACAGCCAAAGCTACCCAGGAGTTCATGAGTGTAAAAAAGTGGAACATTCTGCAATGGCCAAGTCAATCACCAGATCTTAACCCAATTGAGCATGCATTTCACTTGCTCAAATCCAGACTTAAGACGGAAAGACCCACAAACAAGCAAGACCTGAAGGCTGCGGCTGTAAAGGCCTGGCAAAGCATTAAGAAGGAGGAAACCCAGTGTATGGTGATGTCCATGGGTTCCAGACTTAAGGCAGTGATTGCCTCCAAAGGATTCGCAACAAAATATTGAAAATAAAAATATTTTGTTTGGGTTATGTTTATTTGTCCAATTACTTTTGACCTCCTAAAATGTGGAGTGTTTGTGAAGAAATGTGTACAATTCCTACATTTTCTATCAGATATTTTTGTTCAACCCTTCAAATTAAACGTTACAATCTGCACTTGAATTCTGTTGTAGAGGTTTCATTTCAAATCCAATGTGGTGGCATGCAGAGCCCAACTCGCGAAAATTGCGTCACTGTCCAAATATTTCTGGCCCTAACTGTACCAGCACCAGTGTGTGCCAACCTTGTGAAGACTTACAGAAAGTGTTTGGCCTCTGTCATTGCGGAACAAAGGATATAAACACAGTACTTAGATGAACTTTTGTTATTGACCAAATACTTATTTTCCACCCAAATTTGAAAAATAATTCTTTCCAAATCAGACAATGTGATCTTCAGGATTAGTTTTCTCATTGTGTCTCTCCTAGTTGAGGTCACCTATGATGTCAATTACAGGCCGACCTCATCTTTTTAAGTGGGAGAACTTGCACAATTGGTGGCTGATTAAATACTTTTCCCCCCGCTGTATAGAGAATGTACAGTACCATGTGCCTCTAGTCTTCATCACTGGTACACTAACATCTTGGAGTTACTTTACATTGGTTGTGGAACCAGTGGTATCAATATATTGACGCCAGATCAAGATTTGCATCGTAAATTAATGTTCTCTGCAGCGTGAGGATGAAAATGTCTTTAAATTTTGTCTCTTTGCAGGTACCATAATACCCAGCAGGTTTACACTATATAAAACATATCATAAAATTCCTAATTCTGATGCATCTGGGCCCTGGGGCTTCCAGCAAAAGTCACAATCAAAATATAATCCAATAGTAACATGCTCGTCATGAAGGGGGTGAATAATTTTGATTGCAAATTTGGTTTAGGGCATAAATTCCCCCAGTGGCTCTGGGACGTGGACGAAGAGTAAGCGAAGCATAATATTTATATGCCGGACATAACCAAAGAAATCATGAAGTGTCACATAAACATTGCTACTAAACTAAGCTTCAATCTCTGGGATTTCTGAGAATTTTCTAAACAAGAGAAGGTGGTATCTGACCGATGTGAGCTGGTGCCACGCCTGAGAAACTGGGAACAAGTGCTGCAAGCTCCGTGATCCTGAGTAGTAATGAGTACAAAAGGGGGGGTTGGGGGAACAAGAGACGCAATAATGCCCTTATCACTTGACACTAAAATTGGAATCAGTGAGCAACAGGGGTTCACTCACCTGGTCCAGTTGTGTCACCCACAACTGGTTTGAAGACGTGTTAGGAATAATATCCTGATGGCTGCTGCTGGACCTTCACCACCACTCAGACGTGGAGAAGCATCAGATTACTTGGGAAAGGTGTTTTGCGATCCGCACTGCCAGACTGACTCGCATCAAAGAAGACACTTGTAAATGAAGTGTTAATCAATTCCTTCTTTTATTCACCGACGCGTTTCGGTGCCCACCCGGCACCTTCATCAGGAACCCTGATGAAGGTGTCGGGTGGGCACCGAAACGCGTCGGTGAATAAAAGAAGGAATTGATTAACACTTCATTTACAAGTGTCTTCTTTGATGCGAGTCAGTCTGGCAGCGCGGATCGCAAAACACCTTTCCCAAGTAATCTGATGAGTAGTAATGAGATCTTTCGGGATACACGAGTTCCCCATTGACTTCAATTATACTTGGTGCATGAGTCAAGCCTGTCTGAGTGTCCAACTGCTCGTTATGAGTACTGACTGGTAGCAGCTGAGGCTGTAAGGCTATGTTCAGACAGAGTGTTTGTGCTCCGTTTTTTATTGATTTGTTTTTGGTACAGTTTCTGCACCAAAAATGGATCCTTTTTGCAAAAAAGTATCACAAATGCATCATCCATTAGTGCTGCTTTTTTGACCCGTTTTCGGGGGACACAGACAGAGACATACATACACACTTCCTTACCCTCTCCGTGATCCCACGGTGATCCCCGGCAATGTCTTCATCCCGGGCAGTGGCAGGACCACTTGTTCGGTGCTTCCAGGACATGCCTATGAGTTGTTCGGTGCTTCCAAGACATGCCTGTGAATTGTTCGGTGCTTCCAGGACATGCCTATGAGTTGTTCCCTGTGAGTTGTTCGGTGCTTCCAGGACCTGTGTGTGAGTTGTATGGTGCTTCCAGGACCTGTGTGTGAGTTGTTCAGTGCTTTCAGGACCTGTGTGTGAGTTGTTCAGTGCTTCCAGGACCTGTGTGTGAGTTGTTCGGTGCTTCCAGGACCTGTGTGTGAGTTATTCGGTGCTTCCAGGACATGCACAGGTCCTAGAAGCACCGAAAATCTCATACACAGGTCCTGGAAGCACTGAACAACTCACACACAGGTCCTGGAAGCACCAAACAACTCACATAGGTCCTGGAAGCACCATACAACTCACACACAGGTCCTGGAAGCACCAAAGAACTCACACACAGGTCCTGGCAGCACCAAACAACTCACACACAGGTCCTGGAAGCACCAAACAACTCATACACAGGTCCTGGAAGCACCAAACAACTTACACACAGGTCCTGGAAGCACCAAACAACTCACACACAGGTCCTGGAAGCACCAAACAACTCACACACAGGTCCTGGAAGCACCAAACAACTCACACACAGGTCCTGGAAGCACCAAACAACTCATACACAGGTCCTGGAAGCACCAAACAACTCACACACAGGTCCTGGAAGCACCAAACAACTCACACACAGGTCCTGGAAGCACCAAACAACTCATACACAGGTCCTGGAAGCACCAAACAACTCACACACAGGTCCTGGAAGCACCAAACAACTCACACACAGGTCCTGGAAGCACCAAACAACTCACACACAGGTCCTGGAAGCAGCAAACAACTCACACACAGGTCCTGGAAGCACCAAACAACTCACACACAGGTCCTGGAAGCACCGAACAACTCACACATAGGTCCTGGAAGCACCGAACAACTCACACACAGGTCCTGGAAGCACCGAACAACTCACACACAGGTCCTGGGAGCAGCTAGCAACTCACACACAGGTCCTGGAAGCACCGAACAACTCACACATAGGTCCTGCAGTGCCTCGAATGAAGACATCACCAGGGCTCACTGTGTGATCGCGGGAAGGGTAAGTAATTGGATATTGGAGACGCAGAAAGCGCACCAGAAAAACACCACGCAGAGTGTCGTGCTCATTATTTTCTGGATCCACTTTCTGTATCTCTAATGTAGGAGTCAAAAAACGCAGCATCTGAACGGCAATTAAAAATCCCATTCACTTTGTCAGCAGATGTTTTGACTGATCCGTGTTTGGTGCAGTTTAAAAAGAAAAAAGGCAACACCAAAATTGGATTAGAAATGTCCAGTGTGAACGTGGCCTTAGTGCCCTGATTTCTGCACATGGCGCATGCTCCATACTGTATAAATTGAAAATGTTGTTTCCATTTTCTCACCATTTGCAGATCTGTAATGTCTCCATTTCCATCTTTCCACCACTTTTCCTTCTTGGTGTTGTAATTTCAATGTTGACGGGTGGACAATGTTGGCCATATTTGGCAGATTTTGCCTACAAATGTTGGAATAAATAGTGCAGCATGTTTATAATGTATCTATTATCTAGAACAGCGGTTACTACTCCCATCCTACAGAGACTTGGAGTTTTGTAGCAGGTTGGATATCACTGATGTCATTTTTAATTGTGTCGAGATGATGGAGTCGTTCATGTGTAATAGATTAGGAGAGCGGTGGGAAGGGGTCTGTCCTATGAAGGCTGGAGACCTCTGGGGGGAAGTTTCTCATTATTTTATAATGTTCTCTTCCATGTGATGATGTGGATGATTTATGAAAATGATAGATTAATACATATGTTTGTATTAGTTATTATATCGCTCATGACAGGGGCGGGATGCAGAGAGTCGGGGTAGAGCACAGTCCCCCGGTGGTGTCTCACCGTATTTCCCTGTAGTTACATCTCACGTATTTGCACATTGATGATCCATTTCCACTCCTTGAAGCGGCAAATCTCTCTCTCCTGTTCCAGGAGGTTTGATGCATTTGGCTTAAAGGTTCAAGATTCTGAAAGTTTCCTCAACACCCCGAGGTCTCATGAAAACTACAATACTAAGGAACACATGAAATACAAATCATGCGGAATGTCCAGTTCAGGCGGGTGGAGGCAGGCAGGGTAATGTGCAGCTGCTTATTAGTTACATGCCTGGTATTACTATTGGGTCTCTACTGGATTTTATAGTTTTATTTACTTTTGTATCATTTAGGCTGGCTTCACACTTGCAGATGCATCTGCAGCGTTTTGCAGATGCATCTGCAAGTATCAGCATGCAGACCGCGGCCGTGGTGTGAATGCTCTCATTCATTCCTATATGTGAGCCGTAAGCAGGCGTATGCCTGCTTACAGATCACACTCTCCCGCCCGCACTATGGACGCGAGATGTTGCGTCCATAGTGCGGGCGGGAGAGTGTGATCTGTCAGCAGGCATACGCCTGCTTACGGCTCACATATAGGAATGAATGAGAGCATTCAGACCGCGGTGCGCCCTATTATAAACATAGGGGCCGCGGTCTGCATGCTGATACTTGCAGATGCATCTGCAAAACGCTGTAGATGCATCTGCAAGTGTGAAGGCAGCCTTAAATGTGAAGTTCTACATAAGATCCACATCAGGATGTTGTAAAAACACTTTTCTAATACATCAATTCTATGTCAACTGAAGTTACAATGCTTATGTCCTAATGGCAAAATGTTCTCTTGTTCTATGGATAATAGATAAGGGGCCGTCACACGCTACGATATCAGTAATGATATCGCTGAAACATCAGGGGTTTTCAGTCGCTCTAACGACGTCGTTGCGTGTGACAGGTCGATCTTACAAGCGATAAGTGATCTGATCGTTCATCGCAGATATGAGATCCGGACCCCACATCAGACGATGTCAATCCTGCAATCTGCTCCATCGTTCTGTGTGACACCGCCATAACGATCTCCTTAACGATTTCACCTATTCACAACATTGACAAGCATCGATCGCTGGTCGTGCGAAAGATACCTGCACGTAACATCGTTGGTGCGTCCTGAACGATATCTATACATGTGACACCTCACTAACCATGTGTCCACGAGCCGCACCACTGAGATCGTAGGTGTGATCGCTCACAAAATCGTATTGTGTGACGGCCGCCTATAGGTAGATAGAATGATAGATAACAGATGATAGATAGATAGATAGATAGATAGATAAAGAAATGAGGCTGCAGCACACGATTATAGAAAAATACAGCCTTTAATGGCTTCTTATGGCATTAGAATAGCTATTCTAATGCCATAAGAAGCCATTAAAGGCTGTATTTTTCTATAATCGTGTGCTGCAGCCTCATTTCTTTATCTATATGTCTGGAGTTAGTGGTTGGACACCACTCTGAAGGACTGCCAAGCACTGGGCGTATGCCAATTGAGAGACGCTGCTCAAACTTTTTTCTATAGATAGATAGATAGATAGATAGATAGATAAGAGATGATAGATAGATAGATAGATAGATAGATAGATAGATAGATAGATAGATAGATAGATAAAAATTTGCAAAAAGGCTGCAGCACTCTTGAGTGCTGCAGCCTTTTTGCAAATTTTTGTCTAGTATAGGTGGCTGGACACCACCTTCCAGGACTGATTAGCACCAAGCATCCTGCTAAATAGGAACCGCTGCTCAATATTTTCTCTTTTTACTAGATAGATAGATAGATAGATAGATAGATAGATAGATAGATAGATAGATAGATAGATAGATAGATAGATAGATAGATTGAAAAATATTGGAATCTGAGAGTCTTCAGTGGTTGATACCTTTTAATGGCTAACTGAAAAGATGGTAAGCATAGCAAGCTTTCGGGACACTATGACCCCTTTGTCAGGCTGATAATGACACGAATTCTGAAGACATATACAGTACATATATACATAAGCAGAGTTAGATGCTGTAGTAAATACGACAGGTGATGTAAAGCAGAGTCAGGCTAGGGAGGGGGTGAGGAGCTGGGAAGGTGAAGTCAAAATCTAAGATAAGAGGAACCTATTGTATTATTGTTCTATTATTAGTGGCCTGAGGAGACCTGAAGATTCTTCAGAGAGTGTAGAAAGCCATAAATCAGTGCGAGATAGTTCACATAAGAAGTGTCAAAAGTTCATTGTTCTCTAAATGGAGTCTGTTGGAAGATGTGATATCTCCAAATACCCTTTCATTTTATATAAAGACGCATGAATATGTGATATCCTCAAATGGAGATAGATAGATAGAATGATCGATAATAGACGATGGATGGATAGAGAGATAGAGAGAGAGGTAGAGAGAGAGATAGAGAGAGATAGATAGATACTGTCTATATTATTAGTGGTTATACCCAGAATATGTGTTGGAGGAACCCAATTAAGAAAGGATGGTTTAAAAGAAAGATGAAATAATATTTATAAAAGCACAGATGTTCAAAATATGTGATACTGCATTGGGCACATATGTGAATGGTAATTGTAATGTTATGCACATTATGAGTTGTTGTATTTTTGCCACAATTGGGTAATGGACGTGTTAATCACTGTAATAAGAGATGATGTATATAAACTGGGTTTTACCAGCTAGTGATTGCTGGACCAAGGGCGTGTGTGCCTGAAAAGTAGCCACTTTGTACCCAAGGCCAAAATAAAGGCATCAGAATACATCGAACGCTGGGGAGCTGCAACTGCTTTATCTACTTCGTATAGATAGATATACAAAGCAAAAAAACAGTCAGCATTCCCCTAATCAAGTATATAACGTGGACTTTACTAATCCATTTGGCAACTTTTCGGCAGATTGCTCTGCCTTTCTTTCTCAAGCAAAGGACGAGTGTGGCGTCCCTGCGGTCAGGCTGCCACTAATGGTATTGTATGTATTTCACATGTATGGTATGATGTACAGAGGTAAGAGGGGAAAGCTTTGCCGAGATTCCCATTTACACCCAACACAATCCAAACTGCAGGCCAGGGAGGTGCTGGGTGGAAGAAACCCACATTCAGGGCAGTCCCCACCTACTGGATGGAGGGAGGAGTTAGGTGAGGGGTGGGAGGCAGAAGGAGACCGGTCTAGTGAGATCCAGTCGAGCACCTGGGGAAGCTAGGACTACACGTGGACTTAGATGCTAATACCAGGGCCTGAGGAGATAAATCAGCTGCTAGCCATCCAGGCTGGTCAGAGGAGCTAGCTCCAAAAGGGGTACCAGCCCCAATTCGGCTTGGATTCTGCAAGACCAAGCCCTGAATCTGGAGGTCACTGGGCTTCAGATACAGTGGCTACCATAGTGGACCCTCGCCAGGCTCAAGTAACTATATAGGGTTAGGAGGACCAGCAAGTGTGGTGCTCACAGAACTTACAGTCATTGGCCTGCTGGGACTGGCAACCACAGGACACTTATAGGTGGACAGGAGTAACAAGTGTCAGGAGGAGGAAAGCAGCAATGAAGGCCAAATACCCAGTGTTTCGGCATGGTGGACCCTGAATATTTTTGTGTTGGCCAGGCTGTAATCTTGATGGACTCTGTGCCCCTGCTGGGTTGTAATCTGCTTCAACACCAAGTAAATGGTAAGAACACAAGCACTGTGTCTCATCTCCTCCATTCTGTGCCTGCCTGCTCCCACTTGTGGAGCCACAGTTATAGCTACCCTGAATGTCCTCTCTCTGCTACCCTGCACCATCCACCCATCCATCCCTCTACACCTGGCTGCTTCACCATCTCCTTGGAGGATCCCCCACCGCATCCCCGTGTGGAAATGTCTGTATGCTCTTTTGAGTCCTCTTCTGTCCAAGATCAAACTGATTCTCCATGCACGGAGATTGGCCATTTTACAGTACATAGCTGGGGCACACATATAAGATTATCTCCGCTCAGGGACACTTTTATTTGACACATCCAATTGTGGAAATTATTATTATTCCAAGATCTATTGATTAGAGTAAAATATAAAATTACTTTAGTTCGTGGGAAAACCCCTTTAAGGGCAAATTGCCCGCAACTCAAGATCTCACAGTGCAGTCATACTAAGGCTATTCTTTATTATAGATATTTATTTCACAGTCTGCCCAGAACAAATTTATAGCAACCCAACCTGGGACACCACAAGTTGCAAGAATCTCAGTTAGGAGCTACAGGCAGACCATACCCATACGCCCTCCGCACCCCTGCTGGTCAGACTTACGTAGGATATTAAGCCTTATATGCATTTACACCACAATACATAACCTCACGTACCATGACCCATTTAGAACATAACTATAATCGCATAAGGCAGCTCAAGAATCTGTCATAAAAAACTCATTGTTATAGAAAAAAATATTAATGATACATATAGTACCGGTACCCACCATACTTCCAGGGTCATTCTGTTTTCATGAATCTGGAAAAGAAAAAAAATATATTATAAAAAACATATCTTCTATGCAAAACATATTTCACTTATTCATATACTGAGAATTAGGCGTTAAATCTGAGTACATAGGAGGATTCTATATTATTGTATGTACCGTATATACTCGTGTATAAGCCGGCCCGTGTATAAGCCGACCCCCTACTTTTGCCCCCAAAACCTGGGAAAACCTATTGTATAAGCCGAGGGTGGACCCCAGCACAGGTATACAGGCAGGCCCCAGAGGTATATACAGGCATGCCCCAGAGGTATATACAGGCAGGCCCCAGAGGTATATACAGGCAGGCCCCAGAGGTATATACAGGCAGGCCCCAGAGGTATATAATGCAGCAGCCCCAGAGGTATATAATGCAGCAGCCCCAGAGGTATATAATGCAGCAGCCCCCAGAGGTATATAATGCAGCAGCCCCAGAGGTATATAATGCAACAGCCCCAGAGGTATATAATGCAGCAGCCCCAGAGGTATATACAGGCAGGCCCCAGAGGTATATAATGCAGCAGCCCCCAGAGGTATATAATGCAGCAGCCCCAGAGGTATATACAGGCAGGCCCCAGAGGTATATAATGCAGCAGCCCCCAGAGGTATATAATGCAGCAGCCCCCAGAGGTATATACAGGCAGGCCCCCAGTGGCATTCGCCCCCCCCCACATTGTGCAGAGCCCCCCCTCCCGATGCATTATCTTACCATCCAGCCGCGTCTTCATCACCGCCGGTCTCCCGTCCATCCTCGCGCGCTGCGTTCCCGGTCTCATGTGACCCGGTCGCAGTCGGATGACGTCATCGCGCCGGGTCACGTGAGAGTCGAACACAGCGCCCGAGGATGGACGGGAGAACGGTGATGAAGACGCGGCTGGATGGTAACATAATGCATCAGGAGGGGGGGCTCTGCACAGTGTGTGGGGGGGGGGGGGCGAGTGCCACTGGGGGCCTGCTGTATACCCCACTGGGGTCCTGTAAACATCTGGGGGCTGTATGCACAGCTCCCCCTGTCGCTTTGATGGGCGGGGGGAGCCGTGCATATCTAATGAGCGGCCCCATGTGACGGGCCGCTCTGTCAGGAGCTTCCCCCCACCTCCTCCAGCCTCCCCAGCACCCGGACACAGCCCCCACACAGCACATACTGTATAGACCCGTGTATAAGCCGAGGGGGGGACTTTTCAGCCCAATTTTTGGGCTGAAAAACTTGGCTTATACACGAGTATATACAGTAATTTGAAATCTCTGTTTCATCATTTTGGCTTAAGAGTCTTACATTCATAGATCCACCTAAATTCAAGTTTGTTTTAAATCCTCAGTATGGTTCCCATCTCTCCTATGTATAGGTACGTGAACAATAGATATATGCTGATCACATCAACTCATTGCAAAGTATAGCCAATATAGCCAAAGTACGCCAGATGTCATATAAAGGGATACCGCTCTCTGCTACTTTCCTTTAGATTATTTCCACATAATAAAATAATCTATGACTGAAGATAATGGTGATGATGGTGACAGTCTGCCAGACACAAGATGTGTTTAAAGAGGACCGGTCACCCCCCCCCCTGGTGCTATGCTAACTGGATGCAGCACTGAATGCAGCGTGCATGCTGCATCCAGGGAAGGGGTCACCCATGTCTCTAGCTCCCCTGTAAGCTGTTAAAAAGACTTTAGAAAGTGTACAGATAAGGAGTCCGGAGGGACTTACCCAGTAATGAATCATTGCTGTTGTATGGGGTCCTCCCCGCCTCAAAATCTCTCTTGTTCAGCCTCCTGAGGGCTGGAGGTGGGGAGGACACCAACAACAGTGATGACTCATACAGGAGGCTGAACAAGAGAGGGCTGAAGGTGGCATATAGAGGGCTGGAGGCAGGGAGGACACCAGCAACAGCAATGACACATACAGGAGGCTGAACAAGAGAGGGCTGGAGGTGGCACAGAGAGGGCTGGAGGCAGGGAGGACACCAGCAACAGCGATGACTCGTTACTGAGTAAGTCCCTCCGGACTCCTTATCCATAAACTTTATAAAGTCTTTTTTACAACTTATAGGGGGGCTAGAGACATGGGGGACCCTTCCCTGAATGCAGCAGACATGCTGCATTCAGTTAGCAAAGCACCATGGGGGTGACAGGTCCTCTTTAAATGGGTATTCCAATTTCAAAGATGTGCTCCCAATATATAGAAGGTGTAATAGTAATAATAATAATACAAGTGCATGAAGTTTCCAAAATAAGATTAACCGGGCACTCCGGGGCACAGGAGCAGACTCTAGCTGTTGTAGACAACAGCCTTACTAATCCCTTGTGCACGGTGTTGCACGTTTCTGACTTGGACCCGTAGAAGCTGTAACGGTTACCGTCATCCGCCGTCCCTCACTCCCTCTCCCCGCTCCACTACACACCAGCCTGTTGGACAAGGTGTACTCAAAGAACTGAGCAACTAACCGGTGAGTGCCGCTATTCTTCATTCTCTTCTGAATTGATAATAATAATATTAGCAAATCCCTTCTATTAGAAATGTAGTATAGTTCTCCTGATATAGCCATGTCTGTTACTCATGTGCAGGCCTTTTCAACTTAGGTATCCATGGTTAAAGAGGAACAACCAGCAGGTTTTAAGACTATAAAGTGACGTTTAAAGGGAGTTGTAGTGTCTTTGGATCTGCAGACTGTGTGATGGAGCATGCTGGGAGTTATAGTGTCTGGATGTGCAGACTGTGTGATGGAGCATGCTGGGAGTTGTAGTGTCTGGATGTGCAGACTGTGTGATGGAGCATGCTGGGAGTTGTAGTGTCTGGATGTGCAGACTGTGTGCTGGAGCATGCTGGGAGTTATAGTGTCTGGATGTGCAGACTGTGTGATGGAGCATGCTGGGAGTTGTAGTGTCTGGATGTGCAGACTGTGTGCTGGAGCATGCTGGGAGTTGTAGTGTCTGGATGTGCAGACTGTGTGATGGAGCATGCTGGGAGTTGTAGTGCCTGGATGTGCAGACTGTGTGATGGCGCATGCTGAGAGTTGTAGTGCAACTGGCTCAGGATCTGGAGATCCAAAGACACTACAACCCCCAGCATGCGCCATCACACAGTCAGCAGATCATAAGCCAGTGGCACTACAACTCCCAGCATGCTCCATGGACTGATCCCCATCTGTGATCTGTGATCTGTAATCTATGATGACAATAGCAGGGATCTGTCCAGGTCAGTGAGGAGAGACAAATCAGTACATGTAGAGACTGGAGGGGGGGGGGCTTCTCCTGCTTGTGAGATTACAGTCAAGCAGGGAGATGGAGGGGGGAGGGTTTGGCTTAGAGGAAACAGGGCAGTAATGCCAAGAAACCCAGCCCCTTTTATGCTAATTGCTGCACACTCCATTCCCCTGCTGCACACTTTCTGAGGACTTCTATAACACTTATCTCAGTAATCATACATGTAATCATTGCAGTATCCCAGAGCCTGTACGATAGTGGCTTCAGTTTATAGACCTAAAACCTGCTGGTTGGTCCTCTTTAAGACCACGAGCAACTAACTAACTAGATTTCACTGTGAGTGGTTATAACTAGTGATGAGCGAGTAGTAAGATACTCGGATTCGGATAGCTGTAACCAAAAACTTTGACTGAGTAGCGAGTATCAAATCCAATGCAAGTCAATGGGAACTCACTCGGATCCGAATACTGAAACAGTTCAAAGTACTCAGTTAGAGCTACCTGAACTGGAATATCTTTTCATCCTACTCTTCTTCAACACTTCTTTACACCTCTTTATTTCCTTCTAAATTGGCGTTTGAACAACACAGGCTCATTCTTAAGACATAGCATCCTACCGCCAAAAACAAGAAAGCGTCTAGGAAATGTATAGAAAACCGGTCACCGTCCAGTTTTCGGTCTTATTTTATCCATGCTGCTCCCATGAGTATTAAGGCGTTTGTTTTTTTGTAGACCACTATATGGTTCCAGAGATGTGTCTTTTTATTTAGTGTTAATTTTTAAAGGATTTACTAAGGGGGCGTGGTTTATAGGATCCTCTGGGGCGTGTATTTAGGCTGCTCTGCATAATAATCCTGCAAGCTACTCCCCTTTGTATAGACCATAATATTTAGCACTAAATAAAAAGGACCCTATCTCTGGAACTATATGGTGGATTTACAAAAAAACCCAGAAAACTCAGGGGAATAAAATAAGAGTAAAAACTGCCCACTTTCGAACTTGTGGCAGATCTTGCTTAAGAAGCTTCCCCGCATGTCCAACTCTTCTGTGAAGACATTTTTGGGGTTTTGATAGGTACAGTGACACCTCCTGTATTGGCAGCCAAAATGCCACCCATGGCTTTCCCAGAAACCAAACTATCAGCTTTCAACATTTTAAGACTTTTTGACAATTTTTTTCAGAATTTTTGGAATTGTTTCATTATTATTATTACATGATCACATGTTTAATTTTCACCATTTTATCTAAAGATTTGATACAAAATGGATGTAATAAAGTGTAGTCATTTCTGGCAAGTTTTAGCTAGATATCTCTGGAGAAAAATTATATTTAGGCCCCTACTGTGTAATGTTTTCTTTTTCCTTTTTTTTCCCACATATTTGTTCCAAAAACAGCAGCCATGTTCTTTGGCCAAAAACCCATGTCAAATACAAGCAGATCATGGGTGGGCAGCTTCTCTTCTATACTGTGCGTATAGTTGGCAACGGCGTCTTATTCTCTAGTGACTTCTTACTAAGTAAAGGACGCACAGCTGTTGGCATCGCTCTGTTAGGAAGTCTGTTTTTCCAATAATCTCTCAATGTTGTTTCCTGCGCTGTGAATTATACAGAACTCACACGATTTCTTTGGGTCATTATCGTTATGTATATATACACTCAGGACAGAATTATAAGGACTGCGCATGGGTTATTAGTATCCATCAGGCCACCAACAAGGCTGCATCTTCTGAGATGACCTTCCCGACATCTTCTAGTTACGTTCCTGGCAGTCACTATTTTAATAGGGAAATGCTCACCTGCATGAACACCACCTCTTAAGAAAATTGGGTCCAGTGGTGGTCATTGGGTAAGATGTGATGTTCTTACACCAACAAGGCTGCATCTGTAGATCTAGTTACATCCCTGGCAGTCAATATATTGATAAGGAATTCTCACCTCTAGGAACACCACCTCTTAAGAAAATAGGGTCTTGCGATGGCCATTGGGTAGAGTTGAAAAGCTATGAGATGTAAATGCTTTTACCATACAAGGGACATGAGTATCAATTAGGCCACCAACAAGGCTGCATCTTCAGAGCTGACCTTACCAACATCCTCTAGTTACGTTCCTGGCAGTTACTATATTGATATGGAAATTCTCACCTCTAGGAACACCACCTCTTAAAATAGGGTCTCGTGATGGCTATTGGGTAGAGTTGAAAAACTATGAGATGGAACATACTTTACTGCACAAGGGTCATATGGATCCATCAGGCCACCAACAAGGCTGCATCTTCAGAGCTGACCTTCCCGACATCGTCTAGTTACGTTCCTGGCTTTCACTTAATAGGGAAATGCTCACCAGTGGGAACACCACCTCTTAAGAAAATGGGTCTGTGATGGCCATTGCGTACAGTTGAAATGCTGTAAAATGTGATTTTCTTTTACTGCACAAGGATCATGAGGATCTATCAGGCCATCAACAATGCTGCATGTTCAGATCTGACCTTCCTGACATCCTCTAGTTACATTCCTGGCATTCACTATATTGATAGGGAAATTGTCACCTCTTTCTTAAGAAAATAGGGTATCGTGATCGCCATTGGGTAGAGTTGAAAAGCTGTTTGTTGTAAGGTACTTTAACTGCACAAAAGTCATGAGGATCCATCAGGCCACCAACAAGGCTGCATCTTCAGAGCTGACCTTCCCGACATACTTCTTATGTTCCTGGCATTCACTATATTGATAGGAAAATGCTCACCTGTATGAACACCACCTCTTAAGAAAATGGGGTTCAGTGATGGCCATTGGGTACAGTTGAAAAGCTGTAAGATGTGATGTTCTTTTACTGCACAAGGTTCATGAGGATCCATCAGGCCATCAACAATGCTGCATCTTCAAATATGACCTTCCTAACATCTTCAAGTTATGTCTCCGGCAGTGACTATATTAATAGGGAAATTCTCACCTTTAGGAATACCATCTCTTAAGAAAATAGGGTCTCTTTATGGCCTTTGGGTAGAGTTGAAAAGATGTGAGATGTTTCTACTTTTACTGGGTCACGAGGATCCATCAGGCCACTAGCAAGGCTGTATCTTCAGATCTGCCATTCTCAACATCCTCCAGTTATGTTCCTGGCATTCAATATATTGATAGGGAAATTCTCACCTCTAGGAATACCACCTCTTCAGAAAATAGGGTCTCGTGATGGCCATTGGGTAGAGTTGAAAAGCTGTGAGATGTAACGTACTTTAACTGCAGAAGGGTCATGAGGATCCATCAGGCCACAACAAGGCTGCATCTTCAGAGCTGACCTTTCAGATATCCTCTAGTTACTTTCCTGGCATTCACTAGATTGATAGGAAAATATCCACCTCTAGGAACATCTCAGTCACAGTCATCTCCAAATGAATGACTATAGGTAACAGATGGTAACCATACTTTACTGCCGTCTTGTCACAAACTCTCTAAACAGATTCTTCTTGACTTTATGGCTTTATCTCCCTATCGCTACTGCAAAGTTGTGAGCTGTGACATCCTTTTGCTATCCAGATTCACCCTAGAATGACTGCTGTATTCCCTTCCTCAGCTTTTTTGGTGGTTATGATAGTTCTTCCTGATTTGCTGAGTTATACCATGTGATATGATAGCTACAAAGTATTATGATGAAGCCAATGTGGCTTGAGATCTTGTGAGCCTTTCCCAATCGATGTGTAAAATGGCAGCAGACATCTTTTTTGACTATTGACACAAATCAAATTACAAATTGCCTGGTTTTTCTGTATTCAGCAAATTTCCTAAAATTTTATACAATTTTGATTTGGATCTAATTGATTCGCTCGTCTTTAAAACTGGGTGATTTTATCTAGTCAAAAATATGTGTAGCTAATTTTTGTCACATCTAAGTCTTGAATATATACATCACTTCCATAGACTGCAATGGAGAAAGCCATAAACAAAAACAGTCACCGCTGCTATAAGCCCCGGTTCAAAACCCTAACCATGATATATAAAGCCGTCCACAATTCTGTCCCCTCTGTACATCTCAGCCATGCTCTCCCCATACCTACCCTCACGCAACCTGTGATCCTATCAAGATCTCCTTCTCTACTCCCCTCTTATCTCCTCTTCTTACAACCACATACAAGATTTCTCCTGTTCATCTGCTATACTCTGGAAGGAAATCTGTACCCCAACACATCAGACACTCGTCTACCCTGAAAATCTTCAAAAGAAACCTGAAGACTCACCTCTTCCGACAAGCCTACAACCTACAATGAGATCCGGCTAAAGGTACTGTCACACGCTAGGATATAGGTGAACGAGATTGTTAGCTATGTCACGTGACCATGATCTTTCCGACATCGTTAGTGCGTTGTCACACGCAAGGACATCGTTAACGATCTTAAATTTGGCAACGCTTCAGCTATTTTGAGAAGAACAATTGAACGATGTAAAACAGCGGCAGGAATAGGAGAAATATGAACGACATCGTTCAAAAAGGCGTCACACTGAACCATGTTGCGGCTTCCCAGGACGTTAATTGGATGTCGAACGACAGATTTGAGGTCCAGATCTCAAATTTTTGCTGAACGATCAAACGATTTTTCCTTCCAACATTGTTGGTTTACACGCAAAACGCACAAACGATATCAAATCCGTGACATTTCAATAATATCGTTAACGAGATCCTAGCGTGTGAAGTGGCCTTTAGTACTGCCCATTGATGATTCCATCACCTGTGCAATACTAAGGGTGCCTTCACACTGCGGCACGATCCGGTCCGGGGCTGTTCGGGATGACCCTGACAGCCGCGGACTGGATCAACACACAGAACTGGAGGGCTAATATGCCCTCTGGTCCAGTGTGCAGTGCACGCAGCTGCAGCCGCTGATTGGTCACGACCGCGGCGCCGCGGTCCTGACTTATCAGCAGCAGGAACTGCGTGCAGCTGTACACTGGACCAGAGGGCATATTAGCCCTCCAGTTCTGTGTGTTGATCCAGTCCGCGGCTGTCAGGGTCATCCCGAACAGCCCCGGACCGAATCACGCCGCAGTGTGAAGCCGTCCTAAGGAAATCCTGAAAACATGACCTGTTGGTGCCTTTTGAGGATTTAAGTTGGGCAACACTTCATTAGAATTACAGGGTTACCAGGGAACACTTCGGGTTAGAAGGGCGTCACACACGCCGATGTATGCTGCCCAGTGGGCGACCAACGATGGGAAAATGGCACTGGCCATTTACCAACGATCAGCGAGTTGATCACTGATCATTGCAGGATGTCACATGCAGTGACTTCGCTACGAGGTCGCTGCAACGTCACAAGTTGCAGCGACACCATTAACGATGTCGCTATGTGTAAACCGGCCTTAAGTGGTGTCTAAGGGGTAATGTTTTCTCCTTATTTAGAGTGACACACCAGATCTGGTATACCAGTAATGAGGAGACTTTAAGGCTGCAAATAAAATATGCAAATGTCTTTTCAGAGATGAGGAGGAATATAACTCTAGTGCCACCTATTGGAAGTTTTATTTATTATCTGCCTTCAGCTTGATCTCGAGCTATGGTGACTTGATTGATAAATGCTATGTAGGAAGATCGGTCTTTTACCTAGTAGAAGTGCCAATTCTAAGGGCCACGTCACACACACAGATAATTGTGCAGAGATTGTTTGCAGATCTCTGGTTGCAGTGAAATCATGGACACATTGTTCCATTTTGTGGCTGTGTACAAATGATACAATGTGTCCATGATTTCACTGCAACCAGTAAGTTGGTCAGAAGTTGGACAGATAAGTTGGTGTGTGTAAAGTGGCCCTAAAAGTCAATATAGACCCTTTAACGAGCCTTGATATATGACTAAAGAGCCCGTTTCACGCTACGATATCGCTAGTACATCACAGGTTTTCAGTCGTTCAAACAACGTCGTAACGACATCCTTCAGTGTGACATGTACATCCGATCAACGATAATTGGGCAGATCGTTCATCGGAGGTTTTTGAACCGGACCTAAAACCAAACGATGATCGTTCGTCCAACCTGCAGCATGGGTGTGTGACGGCCGCCTGTGTGACACCTCTATAACGATGTCATTTCCGACTTTGCCTATTGAGAAGTGAAGGACGTAAGCGATCGAACAACCGCAAGTATTGTTGGCTTCTCGCGGAATCAATGCTGCGTCGTTAACGATATCTGTACGTGTGACACTTCACTAGCGATTATTGAACGACGTTCAAGCGATTTAGGTCAAGTCGGATTGTTGATCGGATCGTTCAACCATTGAAGCGTGAAACGGGCCCTTTAGGATTTGCACCAGATCAGAATATCAATTTACCTGTGCCTGCAAATTAGATTCTGATCTGGTTCAAATCTTAAATCATATAACAAGGCTCATTAAATACCGTAGGTTGTTTTTGCCTTTTAAGATTGCTATTTCAAACAAGTGGCACTAGAGTTCAGATCCATTTCCCCTCTGAAGACATAATTTGCATGTCTACCTATCTATCTATATATCATATATTATATAAGTGTGTATGTATGTATGTATGTATATATATCTACTATATAATTGCCGTAGGCATTTTCGTGTCGGCCCCCGAAAACGCCGTGGCTATGTCACGCTGTGACGTCACCACGCGCGAGCAATGGCCGCGAAGCGGCCATTGCGAGTCGCTGGCCGAAAATAGAACCAGAGGCTCGGCCACAAAATTAGCGATGTACCGCTGAGGTAGCGCGAGCAATGGCCGCGAGGCCATTGCGAGTCGCTACCTCAGCAACCGCACCTGCTGCAAGTCTCTCTATACTTTCAATGGGGATCCATTGAGAGTCGCTGTGTAGCGCGAGCAATGGCCGCGAGGCCATTGCGAGTCGCTACCTCAGTCGCCGCACCTGCCGCAAGTCCCCCTATACTTTCTATGGGGATTACCGCAATCGCGCCGCAAGTGGACTTGCGGCAGGTGCGGCAGCGAGTCGCTGGCTGAGTGCGAGCACTTGCGGCGCGGTTGCGGTAATCCCCATAAGGATTACCGCAACCGCGCCGCATTGCGATTCGCTGGCTGAGTGCGAGCACTTGCGGCGCGGTAGCGGTAATCCCCATAGAAAGTATAGGGGGACTTGCGGCAGGTGCGGCAAGTGCGGTTTTGCCGCACCTGCCACAAGTCCCCCTATACTTTGTATGGGGATTACCGCAACCGCGCCGCAGATGCGGTTTTTAAATAAAATAAAATAATTTTAATACAAATAAATTCAATTAAAATAACAAATAATAAAAAAATTTAATAATAATAAAAATTGTAAAAAAACAAAACAAAATAAATAATACAATAAAAAATAGCTATCTACTATAATCAAATTAATGCACCTTCTAGAATCCCGATGCATTTGCATCGGGCTCACAGCTAGTATATATATATATATATATATATATGAAGCTGTCACGCTCTGGTCGGGAGAGTCTCCGCTAGTCCGTGCATTTTGGTTTGTGCACGGACTATGTTGCACGAAAGTCTGTAATACCCGTAATGAGGATAAAATACCTCTGCCCTTGTCCATGCACCTGTCTCTATCTTTTCAGGGCCTCAGGGCAGATATGGTGCTCCCTGCACCTCCCTCCGCACTTGATATTTGTCAGCTTTTCAGTTTATTATTCATATACATAAAGAGAGCGCTGCAGCGTGACGGCGTCCAGCCATATCTGAGGGCTGAGGTCAGCGGCTTCGTATTGCAAATATCCTGGAATTTGTTTTCAAAAGAAGAAAAAAAAATGCTACATAGGTTTCCCACAGATTCTGATAAGCAAAACCATGTGTTGTGGCGAGAAATCCTGCGAGCAATAATATCACCTACGAGCGACTGCGCTCAAGTGCACGCTCCTCTCCCCCGACTAATGGAAATCAAGGGAAGCATCAATTATTGCATCGGCCAAAACAAGCACAAATACGTAAGGAGCCGCGGTATCCGCCGCTTGAGACTGCTCACATGTGATAGGTTATAACTCCGGTGATTTGTGACTCCGATCAACCTGCAGGAAGCCTCTGAAAATGGTGAAATATTTGATGTGATCGGCAGGCGACTGACATATGGCTGCCCAGAGAGCAGCAGGCGATAGATTATAGATGAGGAATAGGCTGTCAGCAGCGCTGTGGTCAGGTCCAAACGACGACTTAATGGCACATTTTGAAACCTAACATTAATGTATAAGATTCCGGGAGCGGATTTTTTGGTTATGTCTGATTGCAGGGTGACAAACAATATGGTCACGGGGAGTCCCGAAATGCAAGTCTACTTGTTCCTACAACAACGTACAAATGAGACAGGTATTGCTGGCCAAATTAGCTGTTTACTGGTCTAGTAAAGCCGAATAACATTCCAAATATGGATAAACTTTAACCCCTTAAAGGGGTTCTTTCATGCTCTTGAGCAGAAGACTACCGCTCTCTTGCATCCTGTCTTCCTTCTAGCCAAGTATCTGTGTCTTCTTCATTGAGTATAGGTGTATATTTCCTGATGAAGATGTGAGATCAAGCCTTGAAACATGTAGAATAAACACCATATGCTACAACGATCGCTTTGAGTTGGATTATTTGGCAGTCGAGTGGATTTGATACCAGTTTTCTTCATTCTGACAGTTCAGACAAGTAGCATTGTCGAATGGCTTGTAGAGGTGCCGAAGCCAGGAGCCCTGGGCAGAGCTGTATTTACTATTAGGCACTCGTGGTTTGGTGCCTGGGGTGGCAGATCGAAGGGGGCGGCGCGAGAGGAGTTTTTTTTTAATTTTTTTTTTTTTTACTTCCCTCCCCTTGCCCAGACTCTATATGAAAACTGGAGTCTTTGTGGTGGAGGTGTGTCGCCGGGTCAGACGGCGAGCGCTCTCAGCACTGGGGCACATGCGGGTGGGCGGCAATGCTGGCACCGCGCTCTGCACCGGTAACACCTCCCCTCCCCCACCCGGTGCTTCATGCCAGGGTGCCTTGGTGCCTGAATGCCTGGGTGCCAGGGTGCCTGAATGCCAGGGTGCCTAGTGCCTGAATTCCAGGTTGCCGGGGTGCTTGGTGCCAGGGTGCCTTGGTGCCTGGAGCCTGGTGTCAGGGTGTCTGAATGCCAGGGTGCCTGAATGCCAGGGTGTCTTGGTACCAGAATGCTTGGTGCCAAGGTGCCTGGTGGCAGGGTGCCTGGTGCCAGGCTGCCTGAATGCCAGGGTGCCCTGGTGCCAGGGTGCCCTGGTGCCTGGCACCTGGTGCCTTGGTGCCAGGGTGCTATGTGCCTGAATGCCCTGGTGCCAGGGTGCCTGAATGCCAGAGCACCGGGGTGCCGGGTGCTGAGTGTCGGGTGCCTGGTGCTGCTGGGCCCTGGTGCTGCCGGGTGCCTGGTGCTGAAGGGTGGTGCCTGGTGCTGCTGGATGTCTGGTGGTGCCTGGGTGCCTGGTGCTGCTGGATGCCTGGTGGTGCCTGGTTCTGCTCGGTGCCTGGTACTTCTGAGTGCCTGGTGGTGCTGGGTGCTGCTGGGTGCCTGGTGCTGCTGGGTGTCACCGGGTGCTGGAGACTGGGAGCCACAGAGGAAGAAGCTGCTGGGTGCCAGGTACCCGGTGCCGAAGACTGGGAGCCACAGAGGAAGAAGCTGCTGGGTATGTGGTGCCAGAGTCCGGGAGCCGCAGAGAAAGAAGGCACCCGGTGCTGGGTGCCTGGTGCCAGAGACCGGGAGCCGCAGAGGAAGAAGCTGCTGGGTACCTGGTGCCAGAGACCGGGAGCCAGAGAGGAAGAAGCTGCTTGGTGCTGGGTGCCTGGTGCCAGAGACTGGGAGCCACAGAGGAAGAAGCTGCTTGGTGCTGGGTGCCTGGTGCTGGAGACCGGGAGTCACAGAGGAAGAAGCTGCCTGGTGTCGGGTGCCTGGTGCCAGTGAGTGGGAGACTGGGAGCCACAGGGGAAGAAGCTGCCCGGTGCCTGTGAGTGGGAGACCGTGAGCCACAGAGTAAGAAGCTGCCGGGATCAGGAGTGTGGAGTCAGGTATGGCGCTGTTACAGCCGAAGATAGCAGCCTGGGGGGAAACAGAGTGGGATGGATGGATGTGGTGGCCTGGAAGAGGGGGCAAAATGGGATGGATTGATGGGGCGGCCTGGAAGAGGGGGCAGAATGGGATGGATTGGTGGGGGGCAGCATGGAAAAGGGGGTATAACTGGATGGATGGATGGATGGATGGATGGTATGGATGGATGGATGGGGGCAAGATGGAAAAGGGGGGAGAAGATGGATGGATGGGGAAGAAAGTACATGGATGGATTAGGAGAAGGTACATGGATGAAGGGGGGATGGGGAGAAGGTACATGGATGGATGGTTTGGTGGATGGGGAGAAGGTACATGGATGTGTGGATGGGGGAGAAGGTACACGGATGGATGATGGGATAGAGGAAGAAGGTACATGGATGGATGGAGAGGAGAAACTACATGGAACGTGGGGGGAGAAGGCTGCGTGGAACATGGGAGGGGGATGGAGGGGAAGGGTGACCTGCATGAAACGTATGGGGGGGAGGATAAGCAACATGGGATTCAGGGGAATGGGGGTGAGGATCAGCTGCATGGAACATATGGATAGAGGATGAGCTGCATGGGACATATAGGGGGTGAATAGTATGGGACATGTGGAGGAGGATGAGCAGTATGGGACATTTAATCTGCATACACATTTATATCGGGAATGTACTGTTCTGGTGATGTATTGACGGTGGTTCTGAATATGTATTATTGTATTGCCGGGTGTTCTGATGATGTACTGACAGGGGTAATAGTGATGAGGTATTATTGTATTGATGGAGGTTCTGGTGATATATTGACTGGTTTTGGTGATGTATCACTGTATTAACAGTGGTTCTGGTGATATACTGACACGGGTTCTAGTAATGTGTTATTGTATTGCAGGTGGTTCCGGTGATGTAGTCATGTGGATGTTGTAATCTTTAATTTAATAGACTTGATCCTAAAACATTATAGGGCAAGTGTACTTGATTAAAAATACAGCTGAATGTCAGCCAAGCAATTGACTAAAGCCCCCAAGCACTATAGATAGATGTCCGATCGCTCAGCCGACAGCAATCTTGCTCGTCTCTCCCATATACAGGAGCGCTCATTCTTCCCAGTGTTCCTGAATACTGTATGGAAGCTGCTGTTAGGCCCCTTTCACATCAGCGGTTTGCTGACGTATCCGGCAGATGGTGCCTGATCTGCCGCCTAACGGCCGACTTGCGGGACTGATCAGGCGAGTCCCATGCCTTGTCTATAGGGCTTGCGGTCAGGTGCAGCAAATCCAACACTTGCTGCAGCAAAAGAAAAACTGCCGCTAATTGCATATTTTTTTACGGCCGCAACTACCGGGATTGCCGGATCGCGGCAAGGCCACAATTGCCGCAAGCACCATAAAGAATGAATGGGGGCTTGGCTGCAATGTACCTCAAGTCGGCTGTTAGGCGGCAGATGCGGTAAATCTGCCGGATCCGGGCAGAACCGCTGATGTGAAAGGGGCCTTAAGCGGCCGTCACACGCTACGATATCTTGAAAGATATCGCTTGAACGCGCCAGATTAAACATCGCTTGAACGATGTCTGTGCGTGTGACGACAAGATACGACGAACGATAAATGATCAAATCGCAAGATCGAGATCTGAGCTCCGGACCTTACATCTGACGATGTCGACTCATTAGATAAACAGAATCGACGTGTCTGAACAACCGATATCGTCTACACGTTAGGAACTGCGCGATGCCTAAATCTAGCACGTAGGCGTGGCAGGAATTTCTCATTGTGTCGCCTCCTCAGTTGTGATTAGTTAACCTTAATGGTTTCGGATTGGCTGCTTCTACATTAGCTCGCATTCGTGGAAGATGATGCGTTCCCATTGGCTGTCCTCACAGGGCGCCATTTTTGAAGAGCTGTCTTCAGCACCACACATAGGCGTCGCCTGCACTATCACGCATTGTCATGTACAACTTAATGTGCACCACAAGTTCGTCAACCTGATAAAATAACCTGCGTGGTACATGAGGCTGCTATAGTGTTCACCTTGTCATACACCCAAACAATCTTGACAGACACCGCGCACACAACGCGGCGCTACGTCACGCCCATGGGATATTGTCCCGTAGGTGACACAGAAGTGGTTATTGCCGTGTTATGCCGCGTAGGGCGCCTTTAAGTTTTGTAACGTCACGCAAGGGGGATAGCGGTTTCTACCTTTTTCAGTAATAAACGTATTTTTTGTGGTATAGCACATAGTGTTTATACATGTACATTGCGAGGCACATCACAGGACATTCTGAAGATGAGGCCGCCATGTTTCCAAGGACATCTGACCAATGAGGACGCAGTACTGACCACCAATGATGTAGTGAGGGGCGCGGCTTGTAACCCATGTAGCACGCCTATGTGCTCCAATTTAACCTTGGAAAACACCCAAATTTACCCCAACATCGTTTAGGAGGTTTCTGTGTGACTTTGCTAAACGATGTGCACAGATGATAAGTGCATCGCACATACGACCGCTGGATCGCTGCATCGGAGAATCGTCTGAGCGATATCTGTGGGTGTAGCGTTGTGATGAACGATCTCACACATCGGTCGGGCGATGTGCAAATCTGACATCGTTTCTAACATCGTTATCTATATCGTAGCGTGTGACGGCCGCTTTAGACTTCTCTGGCTGCAGCTTATCATTTAGAGGACAAAAGGATCTACAGCCTTTAATCGGACACTGGATCCTTATTTCCCTCGATCAATCAGTTGGAGCCCCCATACACATTAGACAGTCAGCGCAGGTTTAGCCAACTTTAGCCTCATGTATATGGAGGTCCTCACTACTATCTGCAGGGTACGGGCACTGACATCTGTGAACCCCCTGAGTGCTAGAGTTCAGATAAAAGATAGGACACCCAGTAAAAAGGGAAAACCTCAAAAGACTGAACATATGAGCAGCAATACGTTCTTGCCATGCAGGAGTTCATTCCTTTTAGCATTTGTGTGTTATCTCAGGCACAATAGTGAGCGGATCTGCCTGAATAATAAAATACTGTGTCTACGTACTCTTAAGTCACACACAACGACCAGCGATCCCAACAGCGATAACGACCTGCCGGGATCACTGGAGCGTCGTTACCTGATCACTGGAGAGCTGTCAAACAGGCAGATCTCCCCAGCGATCAGGGCCATGGGAACCACCTCCCACATCACTGAAGGCGATGTCAGGGTCCTCCCTGCTTAGAGCTGCCTGTAAGTAGGAAGGACGCTGGTAACTATGATAAACACCGGGTATCCAGGTTGCGCGCGTTGCCTGGATACCCGGTGTTTACCATGATTACCAGCCAATGAGGTCACTGATCGCTGGTTTCTCGCGGTCACACGCAGCGATGCATGCTGACCAGCGGGAAACCAACGATCAAAGAATGACCCGCAGCACTTTGCAGCGATCAGCGAGCTCACAGCAGGGGCCTGATCGCTGCAAAGTGTCACACATAGCGAGATCGCTGGAGAGATCGTTGTAATGTCACAGTTGCAACAATTTCTCTAACGATATCGTTATGTGTGGCTGGGGCTTTAGTCTGACTGATTGTTTATTGTTTGGTGGAGGGGAGGGGTGCGATCGCTGAAGGTGCCCTGTTTTGCAGGAACTACAAATACGGCCCTGGCTCTGGGTAATAGATGGTGAGGCAGGGCAGACCCGGCATGTGTGATCCTACCCCAGCCGGCTCCTCGGTACAACAGTTCAGCTCTTCGGTACCCTCTTCGAGGGACAAACTATTCACAAAGTCAATAAAAGTTTTTAAGGTTTCTTTATTATAATGGTTAAACACATGAGTTGGGAGTGGGCTATTTACATTGACACGTTTGGCTGAAGGCTGCTCTTCTTGTCCCGGTAACTTCCAACTCGTGTCTGTAAGTCTCATGGACACACCACGTGAATTCATAATCTTGGTGAAACCTATCCCTACCCCACTTATGGGGATGAGTCTATAGGAACACCAGGCAAATGCTGGGCCGACTCCTGGAGTAACTGCCACAGTCCAAACAATTTAGAAAGGACATTGGCTCCTGATACTATATCTCCTCTTGGGGACTACTGGACTAGGCTCCCCCACAAGGAACACCCACTATCAATAACCTTGTTTGGATAATTTTCTGAGATAATGGCCTTTGGGTTTTCATTGGCTGTAAGCTATAATCATCAACATTAACATAAATGAACACTTTTAAATAGATCCCTCTGTGTGTAATGACTCTATATAATATATGTGTTTCACTTTATGTATTGAATTACTGATATAAATTAACTTTTTGATGATATTCTAATTCATTGAGATGTAGCTTGTACAAAGGCTTAAGGGATCGTCTGCTTTGCCGAACTGCCGTGACCCCCAGTGATAAGTGGACAAATACAAAAATGAGTTAAATTCCTACATCACCAGCACAGGTGAAATCATGTATTACTCAATGTAAATATAATTTCAATGGTCCTGATACAAGCAAATGTTACAAATTTAGAGTCAATTTTTAATTTTATGGCACAACAGATGCAATGGGTTTGTTAGTTCGCCCTCTACTGGAGAAAGACATGTATTGCAGAACAAACACATTGTAAATCATTGCAATATTGATGTTAAGATGGAAAGTAAAATGATTATAACCTGTCATCACCTACACAATATGCTTCTTAATAAATAATGGATTGGCCCAAACATCAGCTTAGTATCTAATATTTTCAAATACACCATGTTCCAAATTATTATGCAAATTGGTTTTCAGTGTCATGGGGTTTTTATTTGTCAATGAACCCATTGATGGTATTGTATCTCAGGGTTCTTTGGATCATTGAAATCAATCTCAGATACCTGTGATAATTAGTTTGGCAGGTGAGCCCAATAAAAGGAAGACTGGATGTTCCACAATATTACGCAGGCCACAGTTTTCAAGTAACATGGAATAGAAAAAGGATCTCTCTGCTGCCGAAAAGCAACACGAAAATTTAATTGTAATCATCGTATTGTGAAGAGATTTGTGGCTGATTCTGAGCACAGATGTGTTCGTGCAGATAAAGGCAGAATGAGGAAGGTTTCTGCCAGGCAAGTTCATCAGATTAAGAGAGCAGCTGCTAAAAAGGCCTTACAAACCAACAAACAGATATTTCAAGCTGCTGGTGCCTCTGGAGTCCCTCGAACCTCAAGGTGTAGGATCCTTAAAAAGCTTGCTGTGGTGCATAAACCTATATTTGGCCACCCCTAAATAGTGCACCTTTTTCTTTCCCATGTTACTTGAAATACTGTGGCCTGCCTTAATATTGTGGAACACCCAGTTTTCCTTTTATTGGGCTCATCTGCCAAACTAATTATCATAGGAATCTGAGATTGATTTCAGTGATCCAAAGAACCCTGAGACACAATACCATCAATAAGTTTCATTGAAAGAAAAAAAATAAAACCCTATGACACTTAAAACCAATTTGCATAATAATTTGGAACATGGTTTAGACTTTGCTGGGGGAAGGATACAAATGCAGTTTTTTGAAAAAAGGCGACAAAAAAGCAGCACAAAACGCATAAAAAAACTTACCGTCAGCATATAACCTTAGGATAGGAAGTTTTAAAATACACCATTCATTTCAAGGGATCTTTTCAGCTTGTTTTTTCCCCTCTATTCTATCACTGCCTGTCCCTGCACCTTGCTAGCTCATCACTAACCATCCCTGTCTGAGCTAAAACTGCACTATACAAACTATACAAACTTCACAATTCTAGTGTCCATTGAACCTGTGAGTTTCTGGAGAGTTCTGCTTGTATTTCTTTGCATAATGTCAGAATACTTTCCCAGAGCTGCTGTTTTGATGTGAACTGCCTCCTACCCTCATAGATCTTTTGCTTGATTATACTCCAAGGTTCTCTATAGGGTTGAGCTGAGGGGAAGATGATGGCCACACCATATCTCCTTTTATGCCCATAGCAGCCAATGACACAAAGGTATTCTTTGCAGCATGAGATGGTGCATTGTCATGCATGACGATGATTTTGCTCCTAAAGGCACGTTTTTGCTTTTTGTACCATGGAAGAAAGTTCTCAGTCAGAAACTCTATGTACTTTGCAGAGGTCATTTTCACACCTTCAGGAGCCTTAAAGGGGCTACCAGCTGTTTCCCAATGATTCCGGCCCAAAACATGACCCCTCCACCTCCTTGCTGATGTCGCAGCCGTGTTGGAACATGGTGGCCATCCACCAACCATCCACTACTCTATTCATCTGGACCATCCAGGGTTGCTCGGCATTCATCAGTAAACAAGACTGTTTGAAAATTAGTCTTCATGTATGTCTGGGCCCACTGCAACCGTTTCTGCTTGTGAGCACTGTTTAGGGGTGGCCGAATAGTAGGTTTATGCACCACAGCAAGCCTTTTAAGCTTACCGTTGGGAAACAGCCTTAGGATAGGAAGTCTTAAAATACTCCATTCATTTAAAGGGATCCTGTCAGCTCATTTTTGCCCCTCTATCCTATCACTATCTGGCCTGCACCCTGCTAGCTCATCACTAACCATCCCTGTCCAAGCTAAAATTTCACTATAAAGCTTTAGAAAAACGATTTAATAACTTACATTTTCCTATGATAATGAGGGCTCCAGTCTACTGCGTAAACTGAGATGGGCGGTCTCCGGTTCTCCATTCTACCCCCATCCTTGTAGGCTCTTTTCAAAGCTTTTCCATGATTTTTACCACCGAATCTGGCATTAAAGCTTCGATGGATCGGGCCCTAATAAATTAATACATTTGCTCCAAGATCTGTCCCATCTGCCATATATTGGATGGTGCTGTATACAGTAAATTATTTTAATAAACTCAACTCCTTCACCTCTAACCCAAGAACCCCAGATAGTGACCAAAGAATACAATCCGAAAGATTACAATCCCAAATCTTGTGATTTTCACACTGGTCATGGGGGGTCTTTTTCGAATTTTCAGCAGTTTCCTTATCATCATTTTTGCTGCATTTTTGATTGCTGCGTTAGTGGTGCCGAAAGCGCATCCAGAAAATAATGAGCGTCAATTATTGCTTCGTCTTGCTGCATTGACACCATTGTACTTTAAAAAGAAAAAAGTATCACACAGTCTGTTGGTGATGCTATGTTAGTGCGCTTTCCACACCACAAACGCTTGTTCTTACCCTCTCCGGTGATCCCTCGGTGTGCTCCGGCAATGTGCTCCTTCCAGGCACTGGGTAAAATGACCGGGCCTTGTGACCAGTCAGGTGGCCTGATACCATGCGATGCCCAGAAGTAACACACCGCTGAACACCGCAGACCTTGGGGAAGGTAAACTGCTTCTGTGTTTGTCTATGTCTGAAACATGTTAGGCCTGATAACACTTTTTTATGCGAAGCACTAGCATGATATTTTTAATGGATCTTCAATTAAATCAGTAAAATTTTCTATAAAAAAAAAGCCGCAGTGGCCAGTGCAAAAATTGCAAAATTTCAATTTTTTTTTAATTAAAAAAAAAAAAAAATACCATACATGACCAAAAGTAAAAATGCGTTTAACAAAGAAATCTGACTTTTCAAAATGATAGCTTCCCTCTAAGGTCCATTTTTTTTAAAACCATTAAACTTTTTGTTCAACTTTTTCAACCAGTAACAATTATTCAGGCACTTAAGTTGATGCATTGGTATAGAATACAGTTACTTTAGGATTATATAGGGGGGGTAGGAGAAGGAGGAGCAGGACTGGGAAGGGGAATGGGGAATTAAGATTTGGGAGAACAAACAAGGGAATAACAACATGATCAATAAAAATGACACCATAAGAGGAGTTAAGGTGGGGTCACACGCGGCGATCTCACCCGCGACATCGCCGCAAAGTGACGTCACAGCGAAGCGATATTGCAAGTGCGTCGCGCTGTGTGACAGCGCGACGCAACTGCAAATTATCGCTGGTCGCAGGTTGACAGGTTTATGAACATGTTCATAAACCTGTCAACCTGTGACCAGCTATTAGGCTGGATCGCGCCGTCTGACACTGTTGGCGGTGCGATCCAGCCTATATCGCAGCGTTGCTGAGCCATCGCTCGCTGGGCTGAGCCCAGCCCAGCGAGCGATAGCTCCGCCCACATCGCAGCCGCGTCACCGGCAACGTCGTGCCGTGTGACAGCTGGCCTGCGATGTCGGAAGCGAGCGGGCACCCGCGCATCGCTTCCGACATCGCAGGCCAGATCGCCGCGTGTGACCCCACCTTTAGAAAACTAACTATGAATACACAGGTATACAGATACAAAAACTGAATGTCAGGGAGTATTAGATAAGGAGGCCCTTCAGAAGCACTCCACAAGGCCCAAATCTTGTCAATATTGGCTCTATGTGGAAGACTAAGATAAGATAAGATAAGATAAACTTTATTGATCTCGGAGGAAATTACAGTATTACAGCAGCAGAACAAAGATCAAGAACATTTCACACTTTACAAAATAAGTCTATATGGACAGCAGATGCGGGTAGACTGGTACATGTACCTCACCTATTCCCCCCATACACATAGAACTTCACATAGTCTTGGGACGCTTTACACTTATACATTTATTAAACATCCCCACAGCTGTCGGAACAAACGATTTTCTGTATCTTTCCTTTTTACACATTAGTTGGATTAGACGCTTGCTGAATGTGCTCTTCTGCTTCGCAAACAGTTCAGTTCAGACTAGAAGCAAGAATTGATTTGTATTGGTGATGTGTATTCACTTTTGTCCATCACGTCAGCCAAAGTCGGTATCCTTGGCTTCTTCCAACATAGTGCCAAACATTGTCTAGCTGCAATAAGGATATGAGAACTACAGGGTCTTACAGGAAAGGGAAGGTCATCTATGCCAATGGTAAGCACTGCTAGGTGGCCCAAGAGTTTTAGACTAATACCCGTTACGAGAGTCAGGGCTTGGACACACTTTCCTAGTTATATCAGAGTTTGACTGAGGAGACTCTGAAAGGGCTGGAGCAGTGACCCTGAACTGCCTCTCCCTCTCTGGACAGGGAGTCTGGAGCTGCACAAAAACACAAGCAGCTGACAGCTCCGTCCAGAGAGGGAGAGGCCGTTCAGGGTCACTGCTCCAGCCCTTTCTGAGTCTCCTCAGTCAAACTCTGATGAATGTGTCCAAGCCCTTAATGAGATCCTCCACTGAACCCCAAAATGTCTGGACCTTAGGGCAGAACCACCACATATGTCCAATATCCCCCAACAGTTGGCATCCCTTCCAGCACGTGGATGAGAGTTGGGGGAAAAAGATGCAATCTTCAAAAGGCACATATACCAGTCTAATTGGATCTTTTTGATTTGCTCCAAGTGGCTAATAAGGTCCATTTTATGGATGCAAGCTTCAAGGGCAGATCTCATCAGCACCTCCTTTAGAGATGAGTATGTTTGCCCCTTGGACAACCCTCTTTATATAGCACCCATATAGTCCCCTTTATGTTAAGGGAATGCTCACCTACTATGATAGGGTATATAGACGAAGGTTGTCCTGTGAGGGTCCCCACAATATTTTCCACTAGAGCAGGCATCTCCAACTCCTGGCCTCGAGGTCCGCAATCAGTGCTAGTTTTCAGGATTTCCATAGTATTGGAACCATCACCAGTGCAGGTGATTCAATTATCACCAATGCAATACTAAGGAAACCCTGAAAACCTGCACTGTTTGCGGCTCTCGAGGCCTGTGGTTGGAGATCCCTGCACTAGAGGGATCCCCATGTTGTAGGCCACCAGGCTTTAGAGGACTTTCTATGGGATCCTTCTGATGCTGTGATTTCTAGCGCCCCCTAAAGGTGAAGCCTATAACTGGGAAGTAATGCAAAATTATTCCAGGAATCTGTGATCCAGAAAGACATGAATAAAACATGTTGCAGCCTCTGAACAGACGATAGTAGAGGTTTTATCGCTCCACATGAATAAAGCCCGTCTTCCTGTACGCAGCAGCTGCTTACAATATAGCACATTCCTTATCTGCCAGTGAGGCCGCATGTGTTTTGGACTAAATCCCAATATATTCACTTGTCCCGGAGGGATGTCTGACAGGTTAGCAAACATGCTGATTATTAGGTGGGTGACACTGACGCATACCACAGGGCGCAGGTCTAAGTAGGAAAGGCAGCCACTGACATGACCATGGAGCCAGCACTCTTTAATCCACAAGAAATCGCAAATCCGAAATAAAAAAAATATGTAACATTTCTGTTAACAAAACCTTCCTCAGGCACATTGCAGATAGTAAATTATATAGCGTAGCATTGATAACATAGGGGTGGATGACCAGGTAAATGGCGCTTTTGAGGGATCCATGGTTATAGTCAGACTTATTGTCTGTTCACACTGAGTGCTTTTCGCTAAGTTTTCAAACCATAAACCATAAACCATGCTTCCAGGGAAGACTTGTGGATTCTTATAAGAATTTCTGCTCCAAAAACTCAGCAAAAGAAAAACTCGGTGTGCACACAGCCTTAAAATGGAGCAAGAACTACAAGGCGAGGATGGCGGCTATGACCGCTTACTGGCAAACCTTCCACTATGACAGCTCTTCATAACAATGCCATTCACTGAGTGCCACCCAGCAATTGACCTTTTAGGAGGTCTGGGAAAACTGCCTCCCTTTGTTAGTAGTCAATGAATAGGAATGTTCTCAATTACAGTAAGAGTGCAAGTGTGGCTCCCCACTAAGAGTGCGTCACAGGAGGGTACTACGCCCCTGACTAAGGTGTCGTATTCTCCATTCCAGTGGTGAATAGGATGATCCTGAGGCTCCATACACCGCATGCAACACCTAGTGGTAGAGGACCAATTAGGCACCGTTCCCTGAGTAACCGATCCTGGTGGGAGGAGAACTAGGGTATATAGCAGTGGGGAAAGTAGCAAGGAGTTAGAATGATGGAGAGACAAGAACAGAAAGGTCAAGTCGTGACAGAGGAAGTAGCATAGGGAAGATAGCTAATAGGGAGGGCACTGTCTATTGGTGGCCCAGAAGAGCAAGAGGGCCAAGTGAGAAACGGGTGATTGAAGGCCCGAGCCCAGTCCAAACCTGGAGTACCGGCTCCGACGAGGTACAGTTGATTCATCCCTGCACCACAAAACCCGGAGTGATCGAAGGCTCTCTAGGAGCCCGATTCACAACTCAACAACTACCGCAGCTGTACCAGAGGGTACCCACCATTGAGGGCCAGGGACCGTAGTTTCAGGGTCCAGACAGGAACCCAATTGAGAGCCCTGAGTACCCTGGCAAGGTATATCAGAGCTGCGAAGAGAAGGGGACAGTCAGGGATAGAGAGAGACATTTGTGGAGCCTTGGAGAGACACTATTCACCGCAGGGACCACCCGGTCCACTACTTGGCATTGAGAACTGTGTTACCTTGTATGCCGTGAACATCCCAGTAAATACCCATTCAGAGGATCAACGTGTCCGAGCTTTATTCCGGATCTGCCGTCTAATTAACTTGCTTTACAGAAATAACCGAGCTGCCCTATTACTCTACTGCAGCTCTCGGCCCCGCGGACCCCGCTCGTCCTGTAGGGAGCGGTTCCGCCTTGCTGCCGCCCACCACCCCAGAGGTCCAGGCAGCGCCGGTGCCATCACCGGAACCCTACAGGTGGCGTCACAAACTTTAATCCGTTATTTCCTTTATTATTTACTTTCCTCCTTCTCCATTGACCATCGGGCCACAGTATCAGGCACCGAACCGTGACCCACAGACTGCGCCTGAGACCTGATTACCCTGGTCCATGGTGAGTCACAAGTACACAGGAGTGAATCTCGTATTAGTGCAATGTGAGAAAAACTTGCATTGCACTCGGACCAATGCTAAACAATCTGTCAGGTCAGATTGTTGCATTTTTCCTCCTCTGAACTTGCATTACGAATCAAATGCGAGTTCAATCGCAGCATGCTGCGATTGTATGCGAGTTTCCGTGGAGAAAAAAATCGCACACAGACAGTACACTGTGCAACTTAGTAGCATGGGCTTGCTATCAGATAGATAGAATAGAAGATAGATAGATAGATAGATAGATAGATAGATAGATAGATAGATAGATTAGATAGAACAGGAAAATTAACAGCACAAAAGACTATATACTATATCCTTCAGGTGCAGGCCCTCCTACCACAAATCCTTAGGTGTAGATATAGCAAAAAATTGGATGGGAGCACATAATAACAATAATAATAAATAATAATAATAAATCAACGTAGGAAATACAATAAAAAGGCAAAAAATAAAGGTGATCCTGCTCGAAGTAGCTTACAATCTAAGACGGAATGGGAACACAAAGTACAGGGGCATATAACAATGAATATCTTATGTCTAAATGACTACTGTTAGGGAGAAGGATAGGCCGCCCTGAAGAGGTGTGTTTTTAGGGAGCATCTGAAGCTATGCAAGTTGTGGATGGTCCTAATTTCTTGGGGTAGAGCATTCCAGAGGTTTGGTGCAGCTCGAGAGAAGTCTTGGAGTCGGGAATGGGAGGTTCGGATTAGTGCCGATGTTAGTCTGAGGTCGCATTCAGAGCGAAGGGGACGGGTGGTAGACAGAGATGAGGGTAGAGAGGTAGGGAGGTGCCGCACCATGAAGAACTTTGTGGGTGACAAGCACTTTGAATTGGATTCTATAGTGTACGGGTAGCCAATGCAGTGACTGGCACAGAGCACAAACATCTGAGTAACGGTTTGCTAGATAGGTGATCCTGGCTGCTGCATTGAGGATAGACTGGAGAGGGGAAAGCTTACTGTGGGGGAGGCCAGCTAATAAAGAATTACAGTAGTCAAGGCGGGAATGAATCAGGGCCTCGGTGAGGGTTTTAGTTGTTTCCATTGTAAGGAAAGGGCAAATTCTGGAGATATTTTTCAGGTGCAAGCGACAGGAGCGGGTGAGAGATTGTATATATGGGGTGAAGGAGAGATCAGTGTCCAACATAACACCGAGACAGCGAGCCTGCTGACTTGGCTTGATCGTGGTGCTGCACACCTAGAGAGAGATGTCAGGTTTAGGGAGGTTGGCAGAGGGTGGGAGCAGAAGAAGTTCAGTTTTGGAAAGGTTGAGTTTCAGATAGAGAGCGGACATGATATTGGAGACTGCGGTTAGACAGTCATTGGTGTTCTGTATTAGAGCAGGAGTAAGGCCAAGGGAGGTGTATAGTTGTGTGTCATCAGCGTAAAGATGGTACTGGAAGCCAAATCTGCTGATGGTCTGTCCGATCGGGGCTGTGTAGAGAGAGAAGAGAAGAGGTCCAAGGACTGAACCCTGAGGGACCCCAATAGTGAGGGGAAGAGGGGAGGAAGTGGAGCCAGAGAATGATACACTGAAAAAGTGGTCAGAAAGATAGGAAGAGAACCAGGAGAGAGCTGTGTCCTTGATGCCAATGGAGTGCAGCATAGAGAGTAGGAGATGGTGGTCAACAGTGTCAAAAGCTGCAGAGAGATCAAGAAGGATAAGCAGAGAGTGGTCACCATTATGTTTTGCTGTCAGAAGGTCATTGGTCACTTTTATAAGGGCAGTTTCTGTAGAGTGTAAGGGGCGGAAGCCAGACTGCAATGGATCTAAAAGTGATTGAGTGGCGAGGTAATGGGTGAGGCGGGTGTTTACCAGGCGCTCCAGGAGTTTTAAGATAAAGGGGAGATTGGAGATAGGTCTGTAGTTAATTGTGCAGGATGGCTCAAGGGACGTTTTCTTTAGTAGTGGAGTAATAATAGAGTGTTTGAAGGAGAAGGGGAAGATGCCAGTAGAGAGGGAGAGATTGAAGATTGTGGTGACCACTGGAGAGTTGGTCTGGAGTAGGTGTGAGGGAATGGGGTCAGTGGTGCATGTAGTGGGACGTGAGGATGAGAGGAGCCTGGAGACTTCTTCTTCTGTGACTGGGTCAAAAATGGAGAGTGAGCCAGAGGGGCTTCAAAATTGAACAGTTGTGGATTTATTCCCCGGACCGCAACGTTTTGGCTTTTCAGAAGCCTTTCTCAAGCAGGGATGGATGGATGGATAGTGTGAGGCACCGCCGGCATGATCCTCATGGCCGGGGTACATCACATGTAGGATCAGAGGATGATCCTGTGCACACTGGCCGGTTTTCCTGTGGTGATGACGCTGTGTGAACCTGTGTTGAACACAATGAGTTCATGAGCCTAATGAGCGGCAGTGAGAGTGAGAGGAGTCCATAAAGAATAGGATGTGATGAGTGAGTGCTGACAACCCGGAACACAGGGAGTTAACCTGAGCTGTGTGGAAGCTGATGATTAGCAGCTGAGGGGGTGTGTCCAGGTGGGAGTGGCTGGCACGATAAGAGCCGGCCACCTGTGTGATTGAGACCAGAGATTACCAGCCAGAGATTACCAGCCTGTGATTGAGATGGAAGCTGAGACCAGCCCAGTGCAGAGCAGTCCAGAGGCTGTGTGAATGAAGGGAGCATGCTAGCTCCATGCCGGTGCCAAGATCCGTGGTTGTGATAGCACCTGGTGGGGAAGCCGTGGCTGAACCCGGTGGATACTGGTCCGGGCGTGGGGTGAAACACGTCCGGGAAAGGAGCCCGTGGGGGACGCTTGGTGGACCCGTATCCAGGTAGCGAGACCCGGATCCGTGCCCGGTAAGACAGCGGTTCCCGTGTAACGGAGAGAGCTGTGTGTGATTAATGCCAGGCGGGCATAACCGCTATTGGGTCCGACTAGGCAGTCGGTAAGGACCCGTTGATGTATGAGGGCTTAGGCAATGGCCCTGAATGTGAGATGATGGCCTAGATGTAAGAGCCATGTATAACGATGTGTGGAGAGACAGTGACCCAGCTGGTATGGATGATGTTGGAGGCGTTCCGTCCTTGGGACGAGAGGGAGGCTTGCCCTGCTGCTTGCAGAGGGTACCTGATCCCTCAACCACGACCTCTAATGGTGTGGGTGTGCCTGTGGTGCCAGAGACAGGGGTAATAGGGCTCCTAGTAGGTAACGGATGTAGAGGTTCCCGTGCACTATGGTTTGCCAGTCCCTGTAATGGGCCATGGAGGGGCCACAGTCCATGGATGTGGGCTGTGAGCAGGTGTGTGATCCATGGACGTTTGAATGATGGATCACATACGGTATGTAAGGACCCGGTCAGGCAGGATTCCTGACTACGGGTGAGTGTTGAGTCATCATGCTGGGGGACTAAAGCCAGGCGGCAGGTACCGCCATTGGGACCCACAGGGCCCGTTGAGGCGTATGTAACGAAGGTCAGAAGCAGGGGTTAAAAGGGCTCCCGTACTGGGTAACGCGGGGTTAGGCCTGAGGCCGCAGCCACGGGTTACTAGGGTTTGCCAATCCCTGTTATGAACCCGGAAGGGTCATCATCGAAGTATATCAAATGTATTTATTATAAAGGTACTGTAAGATGTGTAAGTAGGCCGGAGGCCGTAGCCACCACGGGAGCTGTTAGTAGAGCTCCAATGGGGACAGAGAGTCATGGTTACAGGTCCCGGGTTACTATAAATCGTTATGTGCAATATAAGTGTTGTGATGTTAAATGTAAATGTATGGTGTTTATGTAAAGTGTTGTTAATCAATGTGATATGTGTGAAACATGCTACCCGGGTTATGTGATTAATATGTGAAAATAAACGGGTAGACATTGGTTAACTTAAAAACACGTGTTCTTGTCGTTTTGCAAGCGGGTTCCCCGGTTGCTACCGCACATATGGTGGAGAATGCGGGCAAGGTTGCCCGGTGAGGAATGCACCCCAGTTACAAAGGGGGGTTGGTACAGCCGAGGGCTGTGGTGCCGGAGCACCTTATATGGACTATTGTGTTGATGCACTTTATATGGACTTGGTTGCACTTTAAATGGACTTGGTTGCTAGGGGCAACCGCACGACGCACCCTAGCCTCTTGCCGGTGACCTGGCGAGGTCACGAAGACGTCGTACTCAAAGTATCGGGCGGCCCTAGGGGTCCCGAAGTCAAAGTCGACGTGATCAAGGTTCCGGTGGCCCGAGGGGTCACGAAGTTGCCAAGACAACGCCACATCCGGATTCTATGAACTGTGTTTGCCCCTGCTGGTTTAAGCAAGGAGGGGGGAGGTTGGACAGGAGTCACAGGTATACAAACCGGGAGCGGTGCCACAAGGTGTTGTGTGGTGGCCCGGCTCCTATGGCAGTGTGTTCATCCCCCACTGGTCTGAACAAGGAGGGGGGAGGTTAGGACACGGTTTACCGGTGTCCTAGGTGTACAAGCCGGCAGTGTGTGTGATCCTTATTTACAAGCCAGGAGCGACGCTGTCACCCGACTTGTCAGGGCCGTGTGTTTAACCCCTACCCACGGGTGTAAACAAGGAGGGGGGTATGTGAGGCACCGCCGGCATGATCCTCATGGCCGGGGTACATCACATGTAGGATCAGAGGATGATCCTGTGCACACTGGCCGGTTTTCCTGTGGTGATGACGCTGTGTGAACCTGTGTTGAACACAATGAGTTCATGAGCCTAATGAGCGGCAGTGAGAGTGAGAGGAGTCCATAAAGAATAGGATGTGATGAGTGAGTGCTGACAACCCGGAACACAGGGAGTTAACCTGAGCTGTGTGGAAGCTGATGATTAGCAGCTGAGGGGGTGTGTCCAGGTGGGAGTGGCTGGCACGATAAGAGCCGGCCACCTGTGTGATTGAGACCAGAGATTACCAGCCAGAGATTACCAGCCTGTGATTGAGATGGAAGCTGAGACCAGCCCAGTGCAGAGCAGTCCAGAGGCTGTGTGAATGAAGGGAGCATGCTAGCTCCATGCCGGTGCCAAGATCCGTGGTTGTGATAGCACCTGGTGGGGAAGCCGTGGCTGAACCCGGTGGATACTGGTCGGGCGTGGGGTGAAACACGTCCGGGAAAGGAGCCCGTGGGGGACGCTTGGTGGACCCGTATCCAGGTAGCGAGACCCGGATCCGTGCCCGGTAAGACAGCGGTTCCCGTGTAACGGAGAGAGCTGTGTGTGATTAATGCCAGGCGGGCATAACCGCTATTGGGTCCGACTAGGCAGTCGGTAAGGACCCGTTGATGTATGAGGGCTTAGGCAATGGCCCTGAATGTGAGATGATGGCCTAGATGTAAGAGCCATGTATAACGATGTGTGGAGAGACAGTGACCCAGCTGGTATGGATGATGTTGGAGGCGTTCCGTCCTTGGGACGAGAGGGAGGCTTGCCCTGCTGCTTGCAGAGGGTACCTGATCCCTCAACCACGACCTCTAATGGTGTGGGTGTGCCTGTGGTGCCAGAGACAGGGGTAATAGGGCTCCTAGTAGGTAACGGATGTAGAGGTTCCCGTGCACTATGGTTTGCCAGTCCCTGTAATGGGCCATGGAGGGGCCACAGTCCATGGATGTGGGCTGTGAGCAGGTGTGTGATCCATGGACGTTTGAATGATGGATCACATACGGTATGTAAGGACCCGGTCAGGCAGGATTCCTGACTACGGGTGAGTGTTGAGTCATCATGCTGGGGGACTAAAGCCAGGCGGCAGGTACCGCCATTGGGACCCACAGGGCCCGTTGAGGCGTATGTAACGAAGGTCAGAAGCAGGGGTTAAAAGGGCTCCCGTACTGGGTAACGCGGGGTTAGGCCTGAGGCCGCAGCCACGGGTTACTAGGGTTTGCCAATCCCTGTTATGAACCGGAAGGGTCATCATCGAAGTATATCAAATGTATTTATTATAAAGGTACTGTAAGATGTGTAAGTAGGCCGGAGGCCGTAGCCACCACGGGAGCTGTTAGTAGAGCTCCAATGGGGACAGAGAGTCATGGTTACAGGTCCCGGGTTACTATAAATCGTTATGTGCAATATAAGTGTTGTGATGTTAAATGTAAATGTATGGTGTTTATGTAAAGTGTTGTTAATCAATGTGATATGTGTGAAACATGCTACCCGGGTTATGTGATTAATATGTGAAAATAAACGGGTAGACATTGGTTAACTTAAAAACACGTGTTCTTGTCGTTTTGCAAGCGGGTTCCCCGGTTGCTACCGCACAATAGATAGATAGATAGAATAGGTATATTTGGCTTAACAGTCTCCTGCTGCTACTTCCTGGGCCGCCCAGTAAGCTAATTGCATATCCACTGTATTGTTAGACAAACAGCCAATCACAGAAGCTCACACTCTGTGAGAACCTATGTGATTGGTTGTTGTAGTCATAATGTATTTCCTCAATCTGGACGGTGATTCTGCTTGATTGCCATACACTTTATTTTAGGGTGTTAAATAATTTAAAAAAAATGCGTGGAGCTTCACAGTATTTTTAAATCTGGCTGATGAAAGCTGCCTTTTTTTACCTTGGCTGGCAAAAAAAATGCATGGACTCCTCCCTATTTTTAATTGCTAGCCAAGGTAATACTAGGCAGCTGAGGGCTGGTATTGTCAGCGGGTGAAGGCCCATTGTTTTAGGGCCCCCCACGCTAAAGAATAGCAGCCCGAATCCACCCTTGAAAATGGCGCATTTATAAGAAGCGCCATTTCCAGGCGGTTTACCAGGTTCTTCCGGCAGCCCTGGGTAATAAGGGGTTAATGCCTTGGTCTGGTTCTACAGGTCCCATCTCCAAGTCAATTGGGAGTTTTCCAGATTTTCCTCGCATCAAATAAGCTTGCGCATAGTTGGTGGAACTTACAGGGATGTGGTTGTATATATCCACTAAATCAGGTAGTTTTTCTGGCCATCGGTTTCTCTCTTCTAGTGGGAAGGTTTTCAACATATCGATGACAATGTTGTTCATTTTCTCACAAAGACCATTTGTCTGTGGATGATACGGTGTAGTTCTGATCTTCTTACACCCATGCAATCCTAGGAATTCTTGAAACAGTTGGGATTCAAATGCAGAACCTTGATCTGTTAGTACCTGATCTGGGTACCCATGGGGTCTACAAAAACAATTCTAGAAAGTCTTTGCTGCTACTTCTGCAGTTAAAGAGGACCTGTCACCCCCCAAATATTAGAATCTAAGGGCAGCACTGAATGCAGCATGTCTGCTGCATTCAGGCAAGGGGTCCCCCATGTCTGATGGTGGCTGGTACCCCAAGATAATAGTTTAGTAAAACTTACAATCTGGAGCCAAATAAGCAGTCCTGATGCGGCAGCCTGTGTCTCTGTGCCGCCTCCCTGATGCCAATCACGTCCTCCTCGCTCTGTCTCTGCCCCCTGTGCTGGTGACGCAGGCAGAGCGAGGTAATGCTTATCCCCGCCCCCGGACACCTGTTCAGCCTCCTGCTGTGACATCAGAGCATTTCCCCACCCAGCTCCATAGCATAACATGAAGCTGGGCGGGGAAATGATTTGATGTCACAGCAGGAGGCGGGACAGGCAGCCAGAGTCTGAGATAACATTACCTACTGTGTCACCAGCACAGACAGAGCGAGGAGGACGTGAGTGGCAGCAGGGAGGCGGCACAGAGACACAGGCTGCCGCACCAGGGACCGCCCATTTGGCTCCAGATTGTAAGTTTCAAGAAACTATTATCTTAGGGTTCCAGCCGCCATCAGACATGGGGGCTGGTACCCTAAGATATGACATGCTGCATTCAGTGCTGCCCTTAGATTCTAATATTTGGGGAGGTTACAGGTCCTGTTTAAGTCCTTGACTGGTGCTATTACTAAGAATCTAGAGTAGTGGTCACCCATGGTAAAAGCATAGGTATACCCTGTTCTGCTGGGTGTCAGCTTCATATGATCCAGGGCAACAATCTCTAGAGGCTTCTTGGTAATGATTGACTGTAAATGAGCTTTCTGGATTTACTGATCTTTTCTTCTCAGGTGACACGGTCCACAGTTTCTGCACCATCTCTCAATGGAACTTCTTATGCCAACCCAGTAAAAGCGGTCTTTCACCAGCATCTCCAGTTTCTTCCAACCAAAGTGTCCAGCATCATTGTGATAAGCTTCTAGTACATCTGTACATCTCCTTTTGGGACCACGATCTGCCAGATCAGTTCATGAGTTCTTCTGGGATTGAGGTGACGTTTGCACAGTTTACCTTCATAAACAAACAATTTCCCCTTCTCCTTCCATAGGCGGTTGTCTTCTTGTGGAGCCTCTGGACTCAGGCAGGAGTGTTCTTTGGTTATCAGCTCCTTGACTAAGCTAACAGCCGGGTCGCTGTCTTGGGTCTCTTTCCAGCGATGGTGAGATAACGGGTTTACTGTTTTCTCTTGACGCCTTTGACTTGCCTGATGACATGGGGCGGTGGGCGGTGGAAGTTGGGCAGTGGAAGGCTGGTAACTCTACTTCTTCTAGCTCATCCACATATTCTCCCACGTCTGGTAGATTAGGCATTCTGGATAGGGCATCAGTGTTGCCGTTCTTATGGCCTGCCCGATACTTGACGGTAAAATCATAGCTGAATAATCTGGCCATCCAATGCTGCTCCATGGCTCCCAACTTTGCAGTCTCTAAATGGGTTAGAGGGTTGTTGTCGGTGAAAGCCGTGAACTTTGAGGATGCCAAGTAATGCTTGAACCGTTCTGTTATTGCCCAGACCAAGACCAGGAACTCCAGCTTGAAAGAACTGTAATTCTCTGGATTCCTCTCTGTTGGACGGAGCTTTCTGCTAGCTTAAGCTATCACTTTTTCTTTGCCTTTCTGGCTCTGTGACAAGACAGCTCCTAAGACCTCGTTGCTGGAATCAGTGTATAACAGGAATAGTAGACTGTAGTCGGGGTATGCTAGGATCTCTTCTCCAGTAAGGGCTTCTTTCAGCTGCTTGAAAGATTCTTCTTGTTCTTGCCCACCGGAATGGAGGACCTCTGTTCTTGCCCTTCTTGGATTGTCCTACTATGAGATCTTGCATGGGTGTTGCTATCTTCGTGTAGCCCTTGAGAACCTCCTGTAGTACCCGACCAGTCCTAAGAATTGGCATACATCTCTGAAGGTAGTTGGTGCTGGCCAGTCTTTGATGACTGTGACCTTGTCCGGGTCTGGTGCTACGCCTTCTGCACTGACCACATGCCCAAGGTACTGGACTTTTGGTTTTAACAGACGACATTTTGAAGGCTTCAACTTCATACCGTACTTGGACAATGATTCAAACACTTCACTCAAGTGTTGCAGGTCGTCTTCATAGGTCTTGCAGTACACTATGACATCATCCAGTTATAGAAGTACGGTTTTAAAGTTTCTGTGGCCTAGATAACACTCCAATCAGCCTCTGGAATGCCGAACGGCATGCTGTTGAACTCGCATAACCCCATTGGTGTCGTGAAGGCTGTCTTCTCATGGTCGTCTTCTGCAATGGAGACCAGCCAGTACCCACTAGTAAGATCTAGGGTTGAGAAATAATTGGCAGATTTCAGTGCAGCAAGTGACTCTTCTATGCGTGGTAACGGGTATGCATCCTTGTGTGTTACTTTATTTTTTTGCCTATAATCTACGCACATCCTCATACTACCATCTTTCTTTTTAGCCAGGACCAGTGGTGCTGCCCAGGGACTACAACTATCTCTGATAACCCTGCATTCTTCATGTCCTGTAGCATTTCTTTTGCTTTCTGGTAGTGTGCTGGTGGTATAGGCCTGTATCGCTTTAATGGGTGGATGATTTCCTGTGGATATGTGATGGTGTACCCCTTTTATCCTCCCAAAATTAATTGGATGCTTGCTAAACACTTGTTCATACCAGTGGCGTAACTGCAGGCCCAAAGGCCCCGATGCGAAAGCTCCAACGGGGCCCCTGATTATTGCAAATCTTTAATAGTATTAGTCTTTTTCTATAGGTCAAAGGGACTTCTGGGGCCCCCAGGCTGCAGGGCCCGGGTGCGATTGCAACCCCTGCACCTATTGTAGTTGCGCCCCTGGTTCATACTCTTGAACTACCCGATAAACTCCGTGTTTCTGGTGAGAAGGTGTGTTGTCACTCCCTATATCGAGCTCCTGACACCATTTCTCTAACTGCTTCTTGGAGTTGTGAGGCTCCTCTGACACTGACTGAGCTAGTGATTCAACTATGTGTATGGAGTTGTTGTCTACATGGTACAACTTAGCAACAGTGGAATATCTTGGTAGCTTTATTTCTTCATCACCAATTCAATACACGTACAGGGACCCTTCCTTTGGGTACATCAACACCCCCCTGGCTGTCAGGAGTGTAGGACTACTTTCAGACATCACTGGCTCCACTACTGCCTGGTAGTCCTGCCCTCTGAGGCCTACTGCTGCCCGACACCAGATCATTATTTCATTTCTTTGTGGCACTACAATGGGAATTGGGTCTGTTACACGTACACTACCAATTTCACCACTCGATAGTGTTACCTGTTGCTGGTACACGAGGGCTCGGATCTCCTTCTGAAGAACCCTCCTCTCTTCTGGAGTAGGAGTGTCTGCACTCTGTTGAAGCAAAAACAGCACTTCATCTAGACAATTAACCATGATATTTGTACCAAGTCCCTCTCATTAGGATTAGTTGCAACCGCAATTAGTCCTTGATTCTTTAATTCCACCCTCCCCACCTTTACAGTTACCTCCCGATGCCCCTCTATATTGACAGGCAACCCATTGGTAGCAATAATATTCAAGTCAGGGTTTGGAGGGTCAAGTTCGAGTTCAGACCAGAACCGTTTGTAAAGGATACTCGGGATGGTGGTCATCTCGGATCCAGTAAAATATAAAAGGGTGGGGGACAAGAGGCGCAATAGTGGCCTATCACTAGTGACACTAATTGTAATGGGGTGGTGCTGAGAAGCCACTCACCTGATGCAGTTGTGATCCCCACAACTGGTATGAAGGCGTTTAGGAAATATTATTCCAAGCTGCTGCAGGACCTCCACCGACCACTGAACAGTGGTTATAATCCAGAAAGATGATGGGAGTATAGGTGTATCACGATCCGTGCTGCTCCAGGGCTTAAAAAACTCACCAAAGAGTCAGTCAGATTTCCATCCTTTATTCTCCTTCTCCTACGCGTTTCGGCGCCTAGCCTGGCACCTTCATCAGGGATATCCCTTATCCCTGATGAAGGTGCCAGGCTAGGGGCCGAAACGCGTAGGAGAAGGAGAATAAAGGATGGAAATCTGACTGACTCTTTGGTGAGTTTTTTAAGCCCTGGAGCAGCACGGACCGTGATACACCTATACTCCCATCATCTCGGATCCAGTGTCTACCAAAGCAGTGGTAGAAATGCTGTCTATGATGATGGACAGGTACGGACGATCTCCCACGTACCTGTGCAGTCAATTGGACGGGCCTGGATAGCCTACTCCTGGGGTTGGGCCCCAGGGGTTGCTCATATAAAGGGCAGAAACGGTATATGTGTACTTCCTTGTTGCACTTGCGACAGATGGGCTGTCCACTGGAGCTGTAGCGGTCTGTGGTCCTCCCTCGAAGCGGCAGTGTCCTCTTCCTCAACCATGGGACGTCTTCCGGGCTGTCAGTGAGCTGTATCTTTCCTTGTGGCTGTGTCTCTGTCTTGGGTTGCCTAGCACCTCGGAGCTTGGCCATCTCTCTGCTCAGCTGGCGCATCTCGGAGCACAGGCTGTCAAACCAGTTAGGGGTCACAGCCTGCATGCTGGTCTCGGCTGCAGGAGATAAGGAAGGTGCTTCTGGCTAAGAGGGAGTTTTAACCCATCGCGGCTTTAGGGCTAAGACTGGTACCGCTGGGAGCTGCTGCCCCTTAATGGTCAGTTCTTTCAGGGTAGCAAACTCTGCATCAGGGTTTTGGAGAGCCCACCAGTGCGCTTGCTTGCTGTCATCTGGTAATCTGAACCCCCTTACGAACTTTTCAATAAGCATTTTATTTTCATCACATATACCAATTGGATCAACTTGTTTAAGGATTCTCAGCGCCTCCTGCAGGCGTAATGAGTAATCTAGGACAGTTTCTTGTGCCCCCTGTTTGCAGTGGTAAAACATTCTCAGTTCAGTCTCAGTATGATGCTCAAAAACCTTTTTCAACTTTTCAAAGATTTGGACAATAGACCCCTGATCTCCCTCAGACCATTTTCGGGTTTCCAGCTCCGCTGCACCTATTAACTGTCCCATCACTACCGATGCTCTCTGTTTACCAGTCATCGCATACATGTCCAACACATAACAAATCTTTCTCTTAAATGCGTCCAAGGTGCCTGACTGGTCGTCATACTTGGGCTGCAGGCTGCACGTATGGCAGTGAGATCAGCATTATCGGAGCTAATGATGCAGGTGCCGGCATTGCGCCGTCGATTGGATCGGTGACTGCAGGCCCGGGGGATTGTACATTATGGGGCCTGTTTGCATCGACGGGCTGGTTTTCTTGAGGGGCCGCTGCATCGTCTGCGCCAGGGGCACTCATTCTCACACCCCACTAGTGAATCGCTGCCAGTCTCTGAACAGCGAAAGTACGTAGTTGGCTCCGCAGGCAGGGAGTGGAGCACCTCGGGTATTTCCGGATCAAACTGCTGCAATCGGGGGTTTTTGTCACAGCGTGGAGCGGGGCCTATCTTCGTGCCCTTGTAATTGTAACGCCCCTTTCTTTCCCGCTCTGTGGCGCAGCAATGGGGGCCCAGATCAACAGTTCACAAACACAGTCTATATATGGCACACACTACCCAGTTGCACCGGGCACGGGATCCTGTTCGTGATGCTAGGATTTTGTCTCGCGCCGAGGGCTTGGGGTACTCGGATATCAGGCGTACTGGTACGGGGATGTCACAGGTGGTCGGTGCCTGAGTCCGTGCACCTGGTGACAAAATAAAAAATAGGTATTTACAGGGGTTAAAGTTATTATGAGTCGTGACGCCACCTGTAGGTCCGGTGATGGCACCAGCGCTGCTGGGACCTCCGGGGTGATGGGCGGCAGCAAGGTGTTGTGGCTCTCTACAGGAAGAGCGGGTTCCCTGGGTCTGTAGGGTATGATGGTGGAATAAGGCAGCATGGTAGGAATGGGGCAGCGTAGTCATGGTGTGGGACAGGTTGAATAAGGGACATGCACACAATAAAGTCTTTTTCTGTACCTTTTACTGGTGGTTCTCCAAGTACATGTCCAGGCTTGAAGGGTGCACTTTGGGATTTCCCCACCAAGTGAAGTATAGGCCTCCTTGTCCTGCTCCCTTGTCTTGAGTCTGGCGTGTGTGAAACCAGGCTTGACCTTTCTGTGCCTGTTACTCCCGTGTTGCTGCACTGAGGGCTCTCTCTTGGGCTACCGCTACCTCTCCTGCGGTCCCTGGCTCTCAAATGTGGGTGCTGCGGGTGTCCAGGAAGCTAAGCCTCTGTGGTGTTCTGGATTCTCTGTTGGGCTAACTTCTCTCCCTTGCAGACTCGGGCTCCAGTGACCGGTGTTCTGGTGGGGTGAGTCGGGATGGCTCCTCTGCCCCCGCTGTACTGTTCCTCGCCTTTGCCTGTCATCCTCACTTTCTCTGGACCTCACACTGGCTCTGGCAGTGTGCTGATCTCTGGCCTAGCACGGCTCCGGTGACCAGGTTAACTCAATAGACACTGAGCTGATCTTCACAGTTTTTCTAGCGACTGCACACTCTGGCTATCTCCGTCCCCAGCACCTGTATTTATAGTGGGTATCTGACTTAACAGCATCAAGTGGAGCTCCCCCTACAGGCCTGGAGGGAAAGTGTTGGATGTATGTGAGTACCAGATGTGGAAATCCCTTAGTGAACTAGTTGATTCTGTGTCTTTCCCGGCACAGGGCACCACAGAAAATCTTCTGGATAAATGTTACAGTTCGACATTGTATGTTTTTGGGCTGCAACACGGACACATGGACCCATTCAGGTCAATGGGTCCATGCCAAAAACATCCTGCACACGGAAGTCTTCCATGTGACATCCGTGTGCAGGGACGGAGCTAACATTTTTCATTAAAAATAAAAGGATTTTTATACTTACCACAGTCTCCAGTGATGCTGCCTGTCACACTCACTTCCAGGACCGCTGATTAATCTCATGAATATTCACTGAACTGACTTCTGCAGTGAACCCGGAAGCGAGTGTGACCGCAGTGCTGGAGACTGGTGAGTATATAAATTGTAGGTATCCATGCTTTTAATGTGTTATCTGGATGTTACATGTATAGCACATGGACAGAACACAGATGACACACAAAGCGGACACACGGCCAAACAGGAGGAAAAAAGCGTTCCCTCACACACGTGTTATTTTCACTGAGGTTTTAGAGTTACAAACTTCTGTAATGGCCCCTTTACACGCAGCTACAGGTAACAGGTTTTCCACAGGTAACTTACTGGTTGCAGTGAAATCTTGGAGACATAGTTCCATTTGTACACAGCAACAAGATAGAACTATGTCTCCATGATTTCACTGCAACCAGTAAGTTACCTGTGGAAAACCTGTCACCTGTAGCTGCGTGTAAAGGGGCCATAAGAGCGAGCTTACTGATAGATTCTTAGTTAACTCGTTCTGCAGCCATAGGGTGGAGGCACACTGGCGTTGAACTCGCGCGAGTTTAATGCAAGAAAAACTCGCATTAAACTCGGGCATGTATCTTTCAATGATACAGGTCACATTAATGCGAGTTTCTGGCATTAAACTCGCTTTGCGAGAGCAACCGCGATTGCCTCGCGCGAGGGGCCATTAAAAGTATATGGGTGCAAGTCTAGCTCGCACCCATACAGCACATGGTGCGAGAGTCGCAGCCGTGTGCTGTCAAAATCACTGGCCCCCGCAGTCCCCATACAGTTACAATAATGTTTTATTGCTGTGACAGCAGCAGTGAAGCAGTATTGTATGTATAATTTATTATTGTTTGCAAAGTTACACTTATCAGCTTGATTTGACATGTTTTTACCATGTCGGCTGTTCAGGACTTCATTCTGCACTGTGCTACCGAGGGGGTTTTAACCCGGTGATTAAAGGGTTAATCAGATGCTGGTGTCATGACACCATCTGTCCAGGGGTTGTCCTCCCGCCCTGGATACATGGTGACATGACATCATGTGTCTGAATGGGTTAATTATTCTGTAAACCAGGTTCAAGTGTATGTCCGGTTTAGAGATTACACAGAATAAGCTGGTAATTTGTAAGGAGCTGTCCATGGTGCTGAAGCCCTGGCTTCCATTCACAAATCACCGGCTTATTCTGTGTAATCTCTACACCCGACATACACTTGAACCTGGTTTACAGAATAATTAATCCATTCAGACACATGATGTCATGATGTCATGTCACCATGTATCCAGGGGGGGAGGACAACCCCTGGACAGATGGTGTCATGACACCAGCGTCTGATTAACCCCTTATTCACCGGGTTAAAACCCCCTCGGTAGCACAGTGCAGAATGAAGTCCTGAACTGCCGACATGGTAAAAACATGTCAAATCAAGCTGATAGGTGTAACTTTGCAAACAATAATAAATTATACATACAATACTGCTTCACTGCTGCTGTCACAGCAATGAAACATTATTGTAACTGTATGGGGATAGCAGGAATTATACAGGCGAGCAGCACTAATGCTGTTCCGTGGTCCATCAAGACCGTGGACAGCAGAGAAAAAAAACAACACACACGCACTCACACCTCACACTCGCACCACATACACTTACTGTACATACAGCCAGGCACACTCACCACACGCACCACACCCGCACCACACTCGGACCACACTAGCACTACACTCGCACCAAACTAGCACTGCACTCGCATCAGGGGCGTAACTAGAACTGGCAGGGCCCCATAGCAAACTTTTGAACGGGGCCCCCTCCAAGACACGCCCCCAATGACACGCCCCTCCAAGACACGCCCCCCCAAATGACACGCCCCTTCAAGACACACCCCCTTACAGGCCCCAGCAGTATATACAGCAGCCCCAGTGGTATACCGCAGCCTCTCCAGTGGTATATACAGGCCCCAGCAGTATTACAGCAGCCTCCGCAGTGGTGGTATATACAGGCCCCAGTGGTGGTATACAGGGCCCCTGGTGGTGGTATATACAGGGCCCCTGGTGGTGGTATATACAGGCCCCTGGTGGTGGTATATACAGGCCCCTGGTGGTGGTATATACAGAGCCCCTGGTGGTAGTATACAGAGCCCCTGGTGGTGGTATATACAGGCCCCTGGTGGTATTATACAGAGCCCCTGGTGGTGGTATATACAGGCCCCTGGTGGTAGTATACAGAGCCCCTGGTGGTGGTTTATACAGGCCCCTGGTGGTAGTATACAGGGCTCCTGGTGGTGGTATATACAGAGCCCCTGGTGGTAGTATACAGAGCCCCTGGTGGTGGTATATACAGGCCCCTGGTGGTAGTATACAGAGCCCCTGGTGGTGGTATATACAGGCCCCTGGTGGTAGTATACAGGCCCCTGGTGGTGGTATATACAAAGCCCCTGGTGGTAGTATACAGGCCCCTGGTGGTGGTAGTATACAGAGCCCCTGGTGGTGGTAGTATACAGGCCCCTGGTGGTAGTATACAGGCCCCTGGTGGTGGTAGTATACAGAGCCCCTGGTGGTGGTAGTATACAGAGCCCCTGGTGGTGGTAGTATACAGAGCCCCTGGTGGTATATACAGAGCCCCTGGTGGTAGTATACAGGCCCCTGGTGGTGGTATATACAGGCCCCTGGTGGTAGTATACAGGCCCCTGGTGGTGGTATATACAAAGCCCCTGGTGGTAGTATACAGGCCCCTGGTGGTAGTATACAGGCCCCTGGTGGTAGTATACAGGCCCCTGGTGGTAGTATACAGGCCCCTGGTGGTGGTAGTATACAGAGCCCCTGGTGGTGGTAGTATACAGAGCCCCTGGTGGTGGTAGTATACAGAGCCCCTGGTGGTAGTATACAGGCCCCTGGTGGTGGTATATACAGAGCCCCTGGTGGTAGTATACAGGCCCCTGGTGGTAGTATACAGGCCCCTGGTGGTAGTATACAGGCCCCTGGTGGTGGTAGTATACAGAGCCCCTGGTGGTGGTAGTATACAGAGCCCCTGGTGGTATATACAGAGCCCCTGGTGGTGGTATATACAGGCCCCTGGTGGTAGTATACAGAGCCCCTGGTGGTGGTTTATACAGGCCCCTGGTGGTAGTATACAGGGCTCCTGGTGGTGGTATATACAGAGCCCCTGGTGGTAGTATACAGGCCCCTGGTGGTGGTATATACAGAGCCCCTGGTGGTAGTATACAGGCCCCTGGTGGTAGTATACAGGCCCCTGGTGGTAGTATACAGGCCCCTGGTGGTGGTAGTATACAGAGCCCCTGGTGGTGGTAGTATACAGAGCCCCTGGTGGTGGTAGTATACAGAGCCCCTGGTGGTGGTAGTATACAGGCCCCTGGTGGTAGTATACAGGCCCCTGGTGGTGGTAGTATACAGAGCCCCTGGTGGTGGTAGTATACAGAGCCCCTGGTGGTGGTAGTATACAGAGCCCCTGGTGGTATATACAGAGCCCCTGGTGGTAGTATACAGGCCCCTGGTGGTGGTATATACAGGCCCCTGGTGGTAGTATACAGGCCCCTGGTTGTGGTATATACAAAGCCCCTGGTGGTAGTATACAGGCCCCTGGTGGTGGTATATACAGAGCCCCTGGTGGTAGTATACAGGCCCCTGGTGGTAGTATACAGGCCCCTGGTGGTAGTATACAGGCCCCTGGTGGTGGTAGTATACAGAGCCCCTGGTGGTGGTAGTATACAGAGCCCCTGGTGGTGGTAGTATACAGAGCCCCTGGTGGTAGTATACAGGCCCCTGGTGGTGGTATATACAGAGCCCCTGGTGGTAGTATACAGGCCCCTGGTGGTAGTATACAGGCCCCTGGTGGTAGTATACAGGCCCCTGGTGGTAGTATACAGGCCCCTGGTGGTGGTAGTATACAGAGCCCCTGGTGGTGGTAGTATACAGAGCCCCTGGTGGTATATACAGAGCCCCGGTGGTGGTAGTATACAGGCCCCTGGTGGTAGTATACAGGCCCCTGGGGGTGGTGTATACAGAGCCCCTGGTGGTGGTAGCGACTGGGTATAGTACAGGCCCTGGTGGTTAGTATACAGAGCCCTGGTGGTATATACAGAGCCCCTGGTGGTAGTATACAGCCCCTGGTGTGGTAGTATACAGAGCCCCTGGTGGTAGTATACAGGCCCCTGGTGGGTATATACAGCCCCCCACTCCTCCTCTGCTGCACACGTCACCTGTAAAGGAATACATCATACTTACTTATCTCTGCCGGCTGCCGCCGCTCTGCACCGCGCTCCGTCTTCATCCAGCTTCTTCCTGGTTGTGACCGCCGGGCGCAGGAAATGACGTCACAACCAGGAAGAAGCTGGATGATGACTGAGCGCGGTGCAGAGCGGCGGCAGCCGGCAGAGATAAGTAAGTATGATGTATTCCTTTACAGGTGACGTGTGCAGCAGAGAAGGAGTGGGGGGCCTGTATATACCCACCAGGGGCCTGTAGCTGACCGGATAGCAGCGTAGCGGCGCTGGGTCCGGGCCCCCCACAAGGGCCGGGCCCCAAAGCGACTGCTACGTCTGCTATGCCGGTAGTTACGCCCCTGATACAGGCCCCTGGTGGTGGTAGTATACAGAGCCCCTGGTGGTGGTAGTATACAGAGCCCCTGGTGGTATATACAGAGCCCCGGTGGTGGTAGTATACAGGCCCCTGGTGGTAGTATACAGGCCCCTGGTGGTGGTAGTATACAGAGCCCCTGGTGGTGGTAGCATACAGAGCCCCTGGTGGTGGTAGTATACAGAGCCCCTGGTGGTATATACAGAGCCCCTGGTGGTAGTATACAGCCCCTGGTGGTGGTAGTATACAGAGCCCCTGGTGGTAGTATACAGGCCCCTGGTGGGTATATACAGGCCCCCCACTCCTCCTCTGCTGCACACGTCACCTGTAAAGGAATACATCATACTTACTTATCTCTGCCGGCTGCCGCCGCTCTGCACCGCGCTCCGTCTTCATCCAGCTTCTTCCTGGTTGTGACCGCCGGGCGCAGGAAATGACGTCACAACCAGGAAGAAGCTGGATGAAGACGGAGCGCGGTGCAGAGCGGCGGCAGCCGGCAGAGATAAGTAAGTATGATGTATTCCTTTACAGGTGACGTGTGCAGCAGAGAAGGAGTGGGGGGCCTGTATATACCCACCAGGGGCCTGTAGCTGACCGGATAGCAGCGTAGCGGCGCTGGGTCCGGGCCCCCCACAAGGGCCGGGCCCCAAAGCGACTGCTACGTCTGCTATGCCGGTAGTTACGCCCCTGACTCGCATCACTGTCATGCATCTATTACGCTCCGTTTTTGATGCATGACAGTGTGCCTGTACCCATAAATGGGCAAAGATACAAGGACCCTGCAAAAGCTAAAAGGTGCAAAATGTTTGATGAAACCCAATTGCAAAAATGATTTTTAGCCCAAAACACATTTATTTAAGTTTAAAGCACTGTGTCCCTTATCCTTTAAGTATTAGGATGTGGCTGTGACTGCTACCTCTGCACCCCTATGGATATTCCTGTACAAATCCATTGAATAAAGTTGCAAATGCTTCAGTCAAATTCCATTTATGGTTCAGAAGCAAAAATCACTAAATATAGCGAGATAACATGAACCAGCTGCTCTAAGCAGACTCATTTCAACACAAGAGTGGTGATAAAAGCAAATTCACCCCTCAGCTTGATGCAAGTTGTGTAGTAACCTTTCAACTTTATATTTGTTAAGCATACCTCACCATTGCTAGAAATAGGCTGATTCCGGAATGAAGTGATTTGTTCTTTCCTAAAGTAGTCCGAGGAAGGATAAACCCAGAGAACCAGGGATGGGATCATTACTGCCCAAGTCTTATTGATTTACCTGCCCATTGTGAATGCATGCTGACAGGTATGTGATGCCATCGGGCAACTCGCTTGGACTGGCCGACAGGAGGACTGGAGAATCCCCTGGTGGGCCCTTTGTAGTAGTATGTTACTCACCCCCCAGCATAATCAATAGTTGGCCCAATACAAAGAAAGCATCTCATCATTCATTTTACAAACTACCCAATATATATTTATATAGAAGTATGTAACACCAATGGTCTTGAAGCCCACAGGGCAGAGAAAGTAATACACACAGTACACTCACCCTGCCCATGGTCCCGCACGGCTTCCCAATCCCTTGGCTGTGCGTCCACAGCATACTGGTCCTCCTGTGGACACGGTGCCATTATCCATGGAGCAGTGAGATTGGTACCCGCGGTGCACTCACTTTGCCCATGGCTCCATGCAGTCTGCCTGTCCCTTGGCTGTGCTTCCCCAGCATACTCACCTTGCCCGTGGTCCTGCACTGCGCGCCTGCTCACCAGCTGTGCCTTCTAGCTTCCAGGGCCTGCGTTCTCTGTACAGGTGTCCTAGGAGTGCACTTAGGCGGTGCAGACCACACACTGTAGATATTTAAATGGCTAGTACACCCTAACCTGCAACTACCTCCCACACTATGGCTGAGAGGTGCCCTTTGGGAGGTGCCTGAGCACTGTGGTTCTTCCCTAGAGACATTGTTAGTTCTCAGGTCCCTCATTCTTGTACTCTTTACTGGTGACCTTGCCTTTGCATTGTACCTTGCTACCTATAATCATCTTGTATGTCTATCCACAAACTCCGCTATGGCCTGCACCTTCCAGCACACCCAAGTGCCGACACCTGTCGTACCATGTACTGACCTGCCTCTAACAATCCTCACAGAACCCTGTGACAGTCTACTCTTTAACATCCTTCGGACGTGTGTTATCCAGAGACTCTTAGTCCGTATGAGCTACCTCCCTGGTATGAGCAGTCATGACATTTAGACCCCCTGGATTTGCCCCTGACAATCCTTGTATAGGGGTCGTCTCTTTTGTCAGCTCTTGTAGGGGAGTTCGGTGTCACAGCCCAATGGGTCCACTCTCTTACACTCGCCCTCCGCGAGCATAACAAAGTATAGGCACATTTGTGAGTGTAATATTTGCAGGTAGTTGATCAGTGGCCCCCAGAGTCAATGTTACTGGAGGGCCCCTGCTGCCCCAGTCTGACACTGAACTCACCTTCCGATGTAGAATTGAGAACTGCTAGACATCCCCCTTAAGACCACCCAGACAGCAGTATCTGACATGAATAAATTCCACAATTTTTGGCTTTACCTGCGCCGTCAGTCTAGTGGTCGGTGACTGAAGATAAGATCTGACGTAGGGAAACATTAGACCTGATATAATGGTATCACACCACAATGGATAGCGCTACTCCCTCTAAGGTGAAACAGTAAGAAATAATTATACACAAGTCTCGTTCTGTTTACACGGTGTCTGTACGGCGAAATTCCCAGGCAACATATGGTTATATTTAACCGCAGTCAGATTGTGGAATGTATCATCGGTCATACTATCCTAAATATGCTATACACTGCAGTGATACAGACAGGGTTGAGCTGTACCCTGTTACAAATGCAATGAAAACAAAAGTTTTCCAGAATGCTAATATTGATGGTAACCCTATGAATCAGCTGATTGAAGGAGTCGCGGTACACAAGAAGAGGCATGGCTCCGGACATTGTTTTTTGGCCGTAAAAGGTCTCTTGCATTTGCTTCTATAGGAGAGAACTTGTAGTACCAATAATGGCCACTAGGTAATGTATTAAGATGTATTAGAAACTGGTGCAAAAATCTGCATGAGCGTCACACATAAAAACACACTGTTATAATAAAAAATTACACTAAATAGCAAGTGCAATAAAAAAAAGTCTCAATCAGGGTTACCGTGTGGAGGTGAGGCAGCTTAAATTACCTTTTTTGCAAAAAAAACGTATGAACCAAAAACCCTGTTTTTTGTCACTTTTTTTATTGCTCTTCCTATTTATTGTAATTTTTTTATATAACAGTGTGTTTTTATGTGTGATTTTTACACCAGTTTCTAATACAGATTTTTGGTGGGCATTGGACGCGGTTTTACGTAAGCGCCCAATCTATGCATGACCCATATTTGTCTGGTTCTGGTTTACTCCTGTTAGTAATAGCAGGAACTGGAGGTCACCTGCCCCTCCTTTATGAGGTCTGCTACACAGACGCCCATATTGGAAGAGATTTTTCCTGTGTCCTGCTTAGAGGTATGTACACACTAGCAGGTTTTTAACACATTAGATAGGGACTGTCTCGATCAGGGTTACCGTGTCGAGGTGAGGCAACTTAAATTACCTTTTTTGCAAGAAATGTATGAACCAAAAACCCTGTTTTTTGTCACTTTTTTTATTGCACTTGCTATTTATTGTAATTCTTTATTATAACAGTGTGTTTTTATGTGTGACGCTCATGCGGATTTTTGCACCAGTTTCTATTACAATGTATTAAGATGTGCTGCCTACATTTTGCTGCATTTTAATCAATCAGCTGATCAATGGGGATGCTGGGGTTTGGACTGTTACCAATCTGATAGTGATGACTTATCCTAAACACAGGTCCCTTACATGGAAATTTTTTGTGCCAGCATAGGAAACCAACAATGCAAGAGTTGATCAGTGGCGTGTTTTTTAGTTATTTCTTAGGTTTTCATAAATTCTCGACTTCGGGTCCGTCTTCAGTGTTTTTATCCTTGGCGCCTGTCTTTTGATTTATAATAGCCATGTGCTCCTGGGGTAACCCTTACATTTTTGGAAGGAAGGGTAGGGAAGTGCCTTTAGTATTGTTTTTGTGACGTGAGTCACTACAGTAATAACTAATCTCTGAGGTGCACAAAACAGGCTGTAATAAGGCAAAGTAAATATAATAATATTACTACTTACTGGTAGTAAAGAGAGGTCAAAACATTCCAAGGTCAGGTCCAGGAAATGGCTCAGTAACAGCAAGGGGATGTCAGAAGTGAATTCCAATTCAAGCCGAATTCAAGAAAGCAGAGCGACAAAACAGAATACAGAGGAGCAGGATGAAAGAGGAAACAGGTCACAAGCAGAGGGTCAAGTCCAGGTTAAGTAACAAAGTCAGGCAGGGTCTGGCTCAGAGTACAGAGAGATCAGTCCTACACAGCCAAAGGCAAGTGTACAATTGAAACTTAATAGAGCAGCAAGCTTGCTTAAAGAGGACCTGTCACCAAAGCAGGCATGGTGATCTAATTACAGCACTGGATGCAGCATGTCTGCAGCATGCAGGCAAGGGGTCCATAAGCACTTGAGCAGCCCTGTACCCCGAGATAATACAGTTAGAAAACTTACATGCTACAGCCACTAAGGAGGTGGCTAGGGGCTGCAGCCAAGTGCAGATTCACACCCCCTGCCTGTGTAATCTGCCCACCGCTGCCAATCATCCTCTCCCTGTCTCCAGCATTTAAACACAGGCCGAGGGTGCTTATGGACCCCTTGCCTGGATGCTGCAGACATGCTGTATCCAGTGCTGTCATTAGATCACCATGCCTGCTTTGGTGACAGGTCCTCTTTAAGTAGAGGCCTAATCAAGTGAGCTGAATGCAGGTGATTTCAGCACAGAGCCAGCCCAGACTGACAATATTCCCAACAACCTAGTAAAGGACAAAGGCTGTGTGGCGGTCGTGACAGTTTTTGTCGTATTTGTAGCTTAACCTAACCTAAGTGCTCTGCTGCTGCCAGCCAATATTATTATACAGTATTAATGTAATTGCTAATTTTTAGGGACTTTGACTTTACTATTGCCCAGTTGAGACCGATTAATAGCTGCAGTGTAGACATCATGTCATGGACAGATTGCATGTTTGCAGTTGCAGTATGGTTGCGGCCAGTGAATGGCAATGTCTCAGCACACACAAGGGTCCACAGAAGTGCAACACTGTTTCCTGTAAAGTGACTGTAGACGGCAGAGGATGACCCTTTGGAGACCCAAAGGGACAAAAAAGAGCTGGCAGCTTAGCCAACAAGTGCTTTGGAAGCTGACCGTAAAGGAATCTTCAACAACCATAATGACTGTACTGTCCAATTGAGGGACACAAGTTAATTAAACTGATGCACTGCCGCTTACCCAGGGTCTCTTCCATATCTCTTCTTTAGTGCTTTTTTCTTCTGCTTTTTGGTGATGATGTGTTCCTGGTTTTTGGTTTTATTGTTGTGTGTTTTTATGGTTTCTAGACCAATATTCAATGTCCATGTGTCCCTTTCTTCTCATGACTTGCTTACTAATCATGCATTCATGACTTCTTTCTTGTCTCATTTCTGGTGATAACGTGTTCTTGGCTTCTTTTCTGTCTACTTGTTTGTGGCTTCTCAACCCATTTTTGATGTCCATTTGTCGCATATTCGATATCTCTTCTTATTCCAACTTCATTGATCTTGCATTGATGACTTCATGTCTTATTTTGGGGTTCATGTGTTCCAGGTTTCTGGTCTCATTTGCTGTCCATATGTTTATGGCTTCTAGACCCATATTTGACATCCGAGTTCCCAATATTTGATGTATCTTCTGGTCCCATCTTTAATAATTTCATATATATGACCTCTAGCCTAATCTTTGGTGTCTAATTGTTTGCGACTTCTTTGGTTCTCAAAGATTAATGACTCCAAGACTCCTTCATGGTGTCTATGTGTTTATGACCTCTAGAAACATCTTTTGAGGTTTTGGGTCTCCATACTTCTTCCATGCCTCAATAATCTACCTACATAATTGCGCTGTCCCATCTGTTCCTGACTTCCGTCCAGATGTCCCCATATTACGCGCTGCACTTCTGGTGTGCAGCCATATTTTCACACCCAAGTGATGGGTATGGAAATATGGCAGCTGCAGCCCATTGCACAATCCCCCCCGCCTGCTGCCAGCAGTCTGCCCAGACTTCTCCTCGCCCGGTGTCACACCCACCCATTCTCCACCTCCATCCTGTGTCACCCCAGTCGGCCCGGTCTTCCCCCCTTCCACTCTCAGCATTCTGCCTTGTGACCCCCTCCCGGCAGCACACGGTCTTAACGCACCCCTATCCCAGCAGGCTGCAAAGGTCCATGTGATGTGCGGGGTCACGTGACATAGCAGGTCCACATGCACACATATACACATGGGTAGAGGGTCACGTTATGCGGCAGGATAACACATATACACACACATATATATATACACACACACATTTACACATGCGGCAGGTCAAATGACGTGGCGGGTCTACACATATACACGCACATACACACACAGATACACACCAGGTCACGTGATGTGGGGATACACAAATACACACATGCGGTGGGTCACGCGACATGGCAGGGACACAAACATACACACATATACACACACATGCGCACTTACTCATGTGGCTGCCATCTTTGGACACTTGGTTATATAAAGATGGCGGTGGCGTGACGCACAAAGTTGTAGGAAAAGCAGGGTCATAGAGACAGCACCAACCAAATAGAAACAAATATATGGATCCTGTGCTTACACAGACTACATTAACTTCTGAATTTGTGTAGGAACAGCACAAAGAATCACCAAATATCTCTGATAATAAAATTTCACACATAGACCGAAATAGTGCCTGAAAGTTATTGCTGAACTTTATTTATACATATATATATATATATATATATATATATATATGTAACCAGAATTAAAAATCATGCAAATAAAAACCTCCACATGAGGTGTGTGTGTCTCCAATCCTAAACTCTGCACCGCCCCACTGCAAGATTAGTCATTACAGGATTATGTCGAAAGGGAATTTAGTGGGAGCTAATAAAGTGGATAACGGGGCATCTGTGTCTATTTTGTTTATAATTAAGGATTTCTCTGTGTTTTTTCTCTTTACTGAAAGTATTGCTAATGGTCGGCTGTCATACTGACAGCTGGCATTATCAATAGGGCTTGATGTCAGCTGCCAAAAAAAGCTAACAACAACCCGTTTACTAGCCAGTTTGCCACCGCTGCACTGCAGCTGGAAGAAGCACCAATTCTGGGGTGGCTGCTGGCTGCAATTTTCAGTGTGGGGGCCCCAAAATGCTTGGCCCTCACCAAGCTGGGAATTACAGCCCTCAGCTGCTTGGGTTACCTTGGCTGGCAACAGAAAATACGGCGAAGGCCACACCAATTTTTTTAATGATTTATTTAATGGAAATGGAAAATACAGCGAGGCCCTACACATTTTTTACCAGGAAATTAAATACTTTATTAAAAAAAATAAACACAGAAATAGGGTTTTAATTAAAAATATATTTACATACATTACACAGAGGGAGAAGAGTGCACAGGGGAAGACAGCTCAATGGAGAGAGCACATAAGGGGAGAGAAACAGCACATAAGGGGGGAGTGCGCACATAGGGAGACAACTCAAAGGAGAGAGCACATGAGGGCAGAGAGACAGCACATAAGGGGGAGAGTGCACATAGGGGAACAACTCAAAGGAGAGAGCACATGAGGGGAGAGAGACAGCACGTAAGGGGAAGAGCGCACATGGGGAGACAACTCAAAGGAGGGAGCATATTAGGGGAGAGAATGCAGTCAGGCGGAGAGCACATGGGGAGGGGGGGAGAGATGGCCACAGAGCCTGCCCCCATCGTGATGTCACCCCACTCCCGATGCAATCGCATAGTGTCTCCATCTAGTATCTCATAAGATTAATTTACCTATTTGAAGCTTTGTAAATAGGTTCTAAACGTTGCGGTTAAGGATGAGTTTATCCACCAATGTATATTATAATAAAGCACTAAAATCAATTCCAAATTAGATTCTATTGTAGATTTTGGTCCAAGTCCATCACTGAAACAAAATACAAAACAATTATGCAAATTGCAGATAGGAGCCATTTCCTTTCGTCGATGCCACAAAACCCCCCTCCTTGGAATTTATTTGGGCTTACGTCTATGTTTTATAATCCAAGGCATCCTACAGAGATGTTTCACAAGATCTTTGCATTGCAATCTCTGAGGAATGTGTAAAACAACACCAGATAGCTAGAGGGAAGACGAAGGAATCAGATGGAACAATCCAAGGACATCTCTAGGAAATATACAACTTTTATTAAACTTCTGGTCTCATTCCTCTTTTTTCCACAGTTCTCTAAAAACTAAAGAATGTAAAGAAGTAAATGCAGAAATGTTTATTTTTTGTCTTTTTATCCATTTTAGGATGTATAAATCTTTTCATTTTTACAGGGGTTGATCATCAATATCTCATTGGTGACAGGGTTAATTCTAGCTTATCTGCTGATTGAGGTGTTAATTAAAAGGTTTTCCCTCCTCACAATGCAGTTTAAACCCGTAGTGAACAAAAGCAAATTTCATCATTGTTTTGTTTTAGTTTTGCTTTTACAGCTTTAATCATTATTATTCAGCCCCCTTAGAGAACTTGAAACTATGATCATCTCTTCACTTATGTTACTGCAGTGCCACAGTTTTGCAATAAATAGAACAATTCACCACTCCGGAACCACCATCAGTACATAAATCATCACCAGAACAACAATCAGTACATGAAAGCAGCATCATAACCCCTATCAATACATGAATACAGCTTCATAAACCCCACCAGTACATAAGTACATCACCAGAACTACTTTCAGGACATTAATGCATTACCAGAACTACCATTAGTATAGCAATACAGCACCAGAACAATCATCAGTGCTGGAATGCAGCACCAAGCTTTGTGCAGCAATCAATTGTAATGTCAGGTCAGTATATCCTTATCAATGCTAAGGAGATACTGGGAGTTGTTGCTACCAGTCATCATCCTACGTACCACAGCACTGATGAGACACAGGCAGGATAATATATATGTGACATTTTCTTTGATTGGAATCATTCTCAGCCCTTTTTTCTCCATCTGGGCCAAAGACCATAATATTTCACATCCACAGCTTGTCTCTGTAAACATTCCTCTTCTTTGCTCTTCTGCATTATAATGTTCCTGAATAAAAAATATCTGCCCTATACTGTGTCCCTGAATAATAACTGCCCCTCACTGTGCTTTCTGCACAATATGAGTTCTACACTGTTCTCCTTATGGTATATATCCATATATCCTTTACACTGTCTTCTCTTATGAACTATAACACGGACAATGATACCTTATGATCTATGACCATCATACCATCTGCCCTTATGAACTATAACCTCTATAATGTCTGCTCAAATGAAGTATAACCTCCACACTTTCCGTACTTTATGCTGGCCAATCTCCACTGCCTCCCCCTACTGTCCCTATCTCGACACTGCACCTCATGCAGTTTGACTCCATTCTGAGTGTGTACCCCTCTACATACTATGCCCCCTCTCTATTACCTCTTCTTTTTACTGCGCCCTGTCTATACAGGGCCTCCTCTCTATACTGCTTCCTCTTTACAGCATGCATCCTCTTCCATACACAACATGATGGCCAACACAGTCCCCACAGCACAGTATGGTGAGCCCACAACTCTCTACACATAGTATGATAGGCCATTGCTTTCTATATGCAGTATAGTGGCACTACAGTAATTCCCCCACAATGCCCAGGCCGTATGCTAAAAAAAAAAAACAATTATACTCACCTAATCTAGGTTCTCCATGCAGTGCTGGCTACTTTATCTGTTGGAGCTTGTCTCGCAGAGGGCAGAAGCAGGCAGTGCAATGTAGTGCCATCATCATGCCACTTGAAGTCCTCTGTTCAGCCTTTGACAGGCCACAGGCTTAAAGTAATCTGCAGTCTGCTGGAGTAAGCGACATGGCAAAGAGCTTTTGTGTCTGCTCTCTACCACATTTTTTGCCATTAATAGCTTCCTGAGGATGCCAAGACTTTTTAAAGTTGTGCAGACCAATGCCACCTTCTTTCCCGACCGTCCCAGGGAGGGTGACAATTTCAGAGTCACCTCAACCTGACGCTGGAGGCAAGATACATAAGCTGGCCTGATTGGGTATTGGAACTTGGTGCCCAAACACTCCGCTGAAACAGGAAAAAGCTGCAATACAAACCAGCAAAGCCCTGCACTGTCATGCTTTGGAATTTGATCTGGTGACCCTGTGTGGTGTGATTAGCTTCCTTCTCCACTGAACCATGGCAGGTTTAATCTCTTCCTGAGTGCTGATATATTTTTTCATTCTTTTTGATTATTAGGTCTTTCTATTCATCATTTAGTCTGTCCTATCACACTGTGGCGGTAGCTATTTATACCTTTCCCTTCCTTGTCTTCACTGCTAGCTATATTCCCGAGTGGATCCTGTAAAAGAAATCCAGCCCCATTGTCAAGGATTTATTGCCTGCAGACTGAGATTAGCCTTGAAGCTTCTCTTAGTTATCTCACTTGATTATCTACACCATTACATTACAGTGCTTTGCTACTTCCCTCTGGTTCTTTAGGAGGTATGTGACACGCTCAATGGTCTATTTAGCAGTCAGGTATGAGTTGTGCTTTCCCAGTTCTTTGATTTTTTTCCAGCAACTGCGCACTACAGTGCTTTGCTCGGCACTCAGTAGACGAAGGATGCGTCACCAGCATGAAGCGAAGAAGAGGACAGATTCACAGAAACAAAAGGAGGCACCAGACCAAGACCTGCGACACTCATTGGACCCCCAGGTGAGTATAATAAAAGCTGTTTTTTATGCATTATACAGAACTGGAAACTTATATACAGCATTCCAGAATGCCATATATAAAGCCTTACTGGTGGTAGCCGCAGCCTATATGCAAACAAAACTGGTGAGAGATTCACTTTAATAAGAAGACAGCACATATAAACATCATGAGCATAATAGCTGGAGTACCCCAATATTAGACAGCTGAGTTATGATGGCTTCCGGTCTAGGGGATTTTCGCATGTAATGCATGGTCATCCCCTGATGTGAATGGCCAACATGTAAACCTAAATTTTTCCTGTGGTGACTACCTGCCACAAATTCAGAAAGTTGTAATGATCTGGAGAACACTACAGAGAAATCACGGATTCTCATGCCTGGAAGCCAGTGGAAAAGTGTATAGTTGGAGGCAGATGACAATGGTTGGCATCTATGGACTGGTGGAGCTTATCAGTTGGAGCTTGTGTAGGGAGTTTTAATAAATTATAAGGAGACTTATAGGTAATGTTCCCTGACAAAACATTTATGAACATAGCTCTTTCCATGAAAAAGTAAGTTGTCTTTCTAGTAGTATCTCTCGATAGTAGCCGCCCTATATGCCAGTCGTGACCCAATATTAAGGCTTGCCATACGACTTTGGATAGTTTCCAGAAAGAAAAGGAGGATAAGTTCCCTTCATTTTGGAGACGATTCTGGTGTGTTGAACATCCTAAGTCATGTCACAAGGCTCGCAATACAGTCGACAGTAACTCATAAGGGGCTACCTCCAATGGATGGCAGGCAGAGAGAACCTTTTCCCTTAGTTTATGGTTACTTTACAAAGTTGCAGGGGGAAGACAGCTGGGATAGAGCTGAGTTTCAAGATCAAAGTCAGGGTCAAACCAGATTATGATCTCATACATTACCTCCTGCTGCCTTTACAGAGAATCCATTAGTAACCGACTCTATATTGGATGGTGCAATGCCTTAGATTGACGCTTTGTCAGTAGTCAGTATGTTTGGAATGCTGCAGATATAATATTATAGCATTAATAATACTTTTGTTTTACTGCATCAAAACCCATCTGTTAAAAAAAAAAAAAAAAATGCAGCTCTGCAAGGGGCGCCCCATAAGATACAGCCATATTCTCCCAGTACAATTGCTTTATACTAATAGTACACAAGTGTTTGCACCCAGTTGATGTATTGGCATTTCATGTGATCGTTCTTATGCTCATTGTATTCATCGTAATTACTAGTGCATGTTTCCTATCAAACCTTAGCACAGATGGGCTGATCACAGGCCAGGTGAGCCGGCTGAAAGCTTACATTCTCCAGAGCAATTTTTGCAGAACATACTCATCTTTGACTAATCAATTGATTACACCGTACAGATGAAACCACATGTTTCCTTACTCACAGTCATATTTTACTGACAATTCAGCAAAGAGATGAACGGCAATTTCCCTGACACCCTCTGTACTTTTTGATAGATGGCCCCAGTGAGTATAAACACTGCATGCGATGAAAGATAAAGTGCATCCTTTCAAGAAGTTGTAACATGAACTTTAGTGTTGACTACGTCTTAAAGTGGGCACTTGTCTCCTATTATTCTTGAGGTTTAGGTTTCAGCTGGAGTGTACAGTGACTATTATATACAGTGAGCATTATAGGCCACTAAACAAGAGGCAGGACTTATGCATCCCACCATGTCTCTACACCCTAGGCTAGAAGAGGATTGGTTTTGCAGAGGTAAAACTTGACACTCATGGGCCCCAATGCCAAATCTGTCCCCTGCGTTGTACACGCCTAACAACATACACTAACATCCATGGCGCTCCACCTCATTTCAGCCATATTCCCTCAATCATATTTCATCCATACCTTCATAATGTATCTCATCCATTACCCTCTTAATATATCTCATTCATACCTTCCTACGCTATCTAATCCATAACTCTATACTATAGCACACTCATACTATCCTACTACATTGCATCCATTACCCCAAACTCATGCCATCCATAACCTTCTTCCACAACTCATCCATACTCTCTACCAGATATATTCCAAAACCTTCTACCACTTTTCATCCAAAATCTTAAAACCACAAGTCATCCATAACCTTTAACCCAACTCATCCATATCCTTGAACCACAACTCATCAAAAACCTTCAACCACAACTCATCCATAACCTTTAACCACAACTCATCAAAAACCTTCAACCACAACTCATCCATACCCTCTATCAGATATCATTCAAAACCTTCTACTAATTTTCATTCAAAACCTTCAACCACAACTCGTTCTTACCCCCTACCAGATACCATCCAAAACCTTATACCATTTTGCATCCAATATTTTCAACCACAACTCATCCATAACTTTTAATCACAACTCATCCAAAACCTTTAACCACATCTCATCCAAAACCTTCAACCACAACTCATTCATACCCTCTACCAGTTATCATCCAAAACCTTCTATTACTTTTCATCCAAAACATCAAACACAACTCATCCATAAACTAACTGCAAATCATCAAAAGTCTTCAACCACAACTCATACGCAACCTTTAACCATAACTCATCCATGTCCTCTACCAGACATCTTCCAAAACATTTTACCACTTTTCATCCAAAACCTTCAAACACAACTCATCTATAACCTTTAACCACAACTCATTCATACCCTCTACCATAAATCACCATTAAACATCTACCAGAATTCATCCATACCCTTTTATAATATCTTATTCATAAGTTTCTACTCAATCTAATCCATAACAGTGTACTCTATCTCACCCATACCCTACTATCATATCATATCCATAACCCTAACCATCTTTAACCTTCAACCACGTTATACATAATCCTCCACCAGAATTCATCTATACCCGTCTACAATATTTAATTCACAACCTTCTACCATATCTCATTTACCACTTACTACTATGACTATTCCATAACCTTCTACCACATCTCATCCATCCCCTTCCACTATGTCTCATCCATAATCCTCTGCCACATTTCATCCATAACCCTTAACAACATTTTATACATAACCTTCTACTATGCCTCATCATCTAACTTAATTTAACCTCACGTCTAATCTGCAATGCAAATGCAGCATGAGCAGTTTAGCAAAACTGTCTGATGGAGCTTGAATTGAGGGGACACCTTCTAGTAAGAAGGTCCATATGGAGGATGGACAGCTGCCAGCTCACACTGTGCTTCGTGACTTCTGGAAGTTTGAGATGCAGGTTGTGTCGCTTCTCATCCACTATAGGACAAGTGAAAAATATTCTATGGAGTTCTTCATTTTACCGTTACACAAGGACTAGATGATGGGTCATCATAACACAACTTTATAAGGTTAGAGTACCACCTACAATGTGGCTCATATTACTGGGGTCTTCAAATATGGCAGATGGGTTTTCGTTCATGGGTTAGGAAACTTCCCCATTATTGTCATGGCGGAGGTATAATTTTGGTGCACATGCCGGTAACTGTTGGCTCCCATGGCAAAAGGGAGAATCGATGTCTCTTGAGGTACAGTTTGGTGATCCAGGTCGAGGGATTTAAGGGCATCCTCAGTGATCCTCAACCGTAACAATGGCATCTTCAGACTATATATTCTCTTCACTCTTCCAAAGTATATCTAGCTTTGTTCTGGGAGAATCGTAGTATCACCGGGGTCTTCTCTAAGCCACGTCATGTGTTACTCAGACTATGTTATCTCAATAACAGTTGAAATCATGTCGATATTTTTGGCTAACTAATGTTCTCTTGTGTCACGGTATTGGAACATCCAAAAACATATTGGTCAAAAGTTTCAAGATACCTTATTTCATGTAGGAAAAAAGATGGATTTTCGTTTTAGCAGATATTCATCTCACAATATCACAAGATAAGGAATGCAGTCAATAGTGGCCAATATGTTTTCATCGACGGCAAGATATTTATACTTTGTATTTATTCGGCTAATTGAACCCAGATTTTGGACAATAGTTCAGATTTAGTCTAACACAACAGTTTTGCTAGAGTAAGGAAAATCCTGAATTTTTTTAAAAGTGCAGGCAGGTATTTAAAGGTTTTCCACACTTGTCCATAGGCAAGGTGTCCATATGTCTAGTATTGCATCTCAGTCACATTGAGGCCCTGATTTCAGTGATGTGTCACTTACTGAGCTGCTGCTTACTGTCATTTTCATGCAATCTCTGTTTTTTCTGCTGCAGATCTTGCAGTGTTCAGTATACTGAGACATTTATAACCCTGCACACATCACTGATTGCGCAGGTTGTATACTGTACATTGCTAGAAAGCTGCTAATCAGTGGTGGGGGTGGGGTTAGGACTAAAGGCCCTGTCACACATAACGATATCATTAGAGAGATCGTTGTAACTGTGACATTACAACGATCTCTCCAGCGATGTCGCTGTGTGTGACATCTAGTAACGATCAGGCCCCTGCTGTGAGGTCGCTGATCGTTACATCCTGCTCTGGGTAATTTTTTGATCGTTGGTTTCCCGCTGGTCAGCACGCATCGCTGCGTGTGACCGCGAGAAACCAGCGATTAGTGACCTCACTGGGCTGGTAGCCATGGTAAACACGGTGCGCGCGCTGCCTGGATTCCCGGTGTTTATCATAGTTACCAGCGTTCTCCCTGCTTAGCGCTGCCTGTAAGCAGGGAGAACGCTAGTAACTATGATAAACAGTGGGTATCTAAACAGTGTGTGCTGCCTGGATACCCGGTGTTTATCATAGTTACCAGCAGTGCTTTTTTTGTAAAAAATATTTCCTGGTACGCATTCCCCGAGGCGAGGGGGGGGGGGCTGGGGGTGCTGTCAGGCGCCGGCCGAGTTTGGGGAGTGGGGGAGGGGTGCAGCCCTACGTCTCGTCATTCACTTCTGATCTCTCCATCCATCCCCCTGTTCCCTCCATCCTCCTGCATCCTCCATTCTCCTTCCCCCTGGTGTGACGACCATCCCCTGTGAGGCCGAGCTGCTGGTAGGCAGCCCCCCGAGAAACCCCGAGACCCTTAACCCCTATACAGGGATCTGGAATTACAGCGGAGCCCAGGGGGTAGCTGCCTATATGAGCAACAGAGCCGGGGAGGTCGCCAGGGGAAAATCAAGACCCGAAAAACGAAGTCAGAAATCCGAGTCAAAACCGAGAGGGCAGCGAAGGTACAAAATCGTCAGGCAGTAGCAGAGTCAAAAATCCAGGCAAAGGTCAAGGGCAAAACCAAGAGGGCAGCTGAGGTACAAAATCAATAGGCAGAGGCAGAGTCAGAAATCCAGGCAAGGTCAGAGACAAAACTAAACATACACTATATCACTGGGGAAACAAAACTATATCTGGCGGCCTGCAAGACAGGCTCCAATATATTTGAAGGGCGCGGTTACCTCCCATAGGCTGGAGCTCACAGCCTGATGACCTCAACCAGACCGCCCCTAGATCCAGGCCAGATGGAGATGCATGACTGGCTCCACCCACGCCACCTCTGACAGAAGAACGCAGGCTGCGCCTAACGGACACCTCTGCAGGGCCCGCTCCTCTGCGACCAACACCACCCAGAGGGGAAACACAGCGGCGCTCAGCGACAGAGGCAGACGTCGCGGGAGCAGTTCCATATGAGGACAAGGCCCTCCTACCACCGGCGCCACCAGCCGAAGGAATCCGGCTCCTCCCAGCGGCCGAGGCAGGAACACCAGCCACCGAGTCCAATGGCGATGTGACAGTACCCCCCCCTCTACGAGGGGCCTCCGGACCCACAAAACCCGGTTTATTGGGATGAAGAAGATGAAACTTCCTGATCAAACCCTTGGCATGGATATTACTGGCAGGCACCCAGGACCTCTCCTCCGGACCATAGCCCTTCCAATGTACCAGATACTGCACGGATCCTCTCACTAAACGGGAATCAAGGATCCGTTGAACTTCGTATTCCACGGCACCCCCGACCAAGACCGGAGAAGGAGGGGACCGGACAGGACGAATCGGAGATCGGTACAATTTGAGAAGAGATTTATGGAATACATTGGGCAGTTTGAATGATTGAGGGAGCTTCAGACGAAAGGCTACAGGGTTAATCACGTCAATTATTTCATACGGACCAATAAACCTGGGACCTAGTTTGGCAGACGGCACTTTGAGCTTGATATTTTTCGTAGACAACCAAACTTTGTCCCCAACTCCCAGGTCCGGACCCTTGGAGCGCCGTTTATTAGCAGAAGACGCCTGCCTAGACTGAGCCCCCTTTAAGTTTTCGTTCACTTCAGACCAGATAGTCTTTAACTGATCTACGGACCTTTCAACCCCAGGGACGTCAGAAAGCCTAGAGGAAAATGAACAAAAGCGTGGGTGCAGCCCATGATTACAGTAGAAAGGGGTGGTCTTGATGGACTCTTGGTACTGGTTATTCATGGCAAATTCTGCTAGTGGCAGATGTTCCACCCAATCAGATTGATGCTCAGAGACATAACAACGTAGATACTGTTCGAGAGCTTGATTTGCGCACTCGGTTTGACCATTGGTTTCAGGGTGATAGGCAGAAGAAAAGGAATAGTCAATTCCAATCCGTTTACAGAATGCCCTCCAAAATTTAGAAACGAACTGGGTGCCCCTGTCAGAAACAATATTCACAGGAACACCATGCAATCGCACAACATGATTAATGAATACTTTGCTCAGGGTCTCGGAATTAGGTAACCCGGACAGCGGAACAAAATGACACTGCTTGCTGAATCTGTCTACCACTACCCAGATACAAGTCTTCCCTTCTGAGAGTGGCAGGTCAGTAATAAAATCCATGGAGATATGAGTCCAAGGACCCTCAGGGGTAGGCAAGGACTGGAGCAACCCGGCAGGGCGGTTGCGGGGAGACTTAGCGCAAGCACAGGTTTCACAAGCCAGTACATATTCCTTACAGTCCTTTACTATGGTTGGCCACCACAAACTTCTGGTTACCAGTCTGATGGTGTTATTGATACCAGGATGCCCTGCGAGGACGGAATCATGAGATTCCTTAAGAACTTGGAGGCGGAATTTGGTAGGGACAAATAGTTTCTGGGCAGGAGTAGTGTCAGGGGCCTGTTCTGGAGATCTACGAATCTCTTCCAGAAGATCCAAAGACACAGCCGAGACAACAATCCCCTTGGCTAAAATGGGAGTCGGTTCCACGTCCCCGACTTGTAAGGGGCAAAAACTTCGAGACAGGGCATCAGCCCTCACATTTTTAGTACCCGGTCTGAAAGTGATCACAAAATCGAATCTGGAGAAGAACAAGGCCCATCTAGCCTGTCTAGGATTCAGTCTTTTCGCTGACTCCAAATAGGTTAGATTTTTGTGATCAGTAATTACGGTAATCCTATGTTTGGCGCCTTCGAGGAAGTGGCGCCATTCCTCGAAGGCCCATTTGATTGCCAACAATTCCCGATTACCTACATCATAATTCATCTCTGTAGAGGAAAATTTTCGGGAAAAGAAGGCACACGGACGAAGTTGAGTGAGAGATGCGGTGCCTTGTGATAGCACTGCTCCCACTCCAACTTCAGAGGCATCTACCTCTACAATGAAGGGGCGGTCCAAATCAGGCTGCACCAATATTGGATCCGCGAAGAAACACTCTTAACTTAGAAAACGCATGAATGGCTTCAGGCTTCCAATTAACCACATCCGCCCCTTTACGTGTCAAATCAGTGAGAGGTTTGGCTATCTCTGAAAACCCTTTAATAAATTTACGATAATAGTTAGCGAAGCCCAAGAATCGCTGCAGTGCCTTCAGAGATTTGGGTTGTACCCATTCCTTAATGGGTTTAATTTTGGCAGGATCCATGCGAAAACCTTTAGCCGATATAATATATCCCAAAAAATTTATCTCTTCCTCCATGAAGACACATTTCTCTAATTTGGCGAATAAAGAATGCTCTCTGAGTCTCTGGAGCACAGTACGGACATGTCGGACGTGTGACCAAAGACCAGGAGAAAAAACCAGAATGTCGTCCAAATATACGACCACATATACACCACTGATATCTCTGAAAATATCATTGACAAAATTCTGAAACACTGCAGGTGCGTTACTTAACCCGAACGGCATTACAAGATACTCAAAATGGCCGAGAGGCGTATTGAACGCGGTCTTCCACTCATCGCCTTCTTTTATACGGACCAGGTTATATGCTCCCCTGAGGTCCAGTTTGGTGAAATACTTGGCTCCCAACAGCTGATTATAAAGATCAGGGATGAGTGGAAGAGGATACTGGTTTTTTACAGTGATCGCGTTTAATTCGCGGTAATCAATGCAAGGTCTGAGGCCGCCATCTTTCTTTCCCACAAAAAAGAACCCAGCTCCTACTGGTGAGGTGGATGGTCTAATATACCCCTTTCTCAGACTGTCTGCTATGTAATCATTCATGGCCTGACGTTCTGGACCAGAGAGGTTAAATATTCTCCCCTTTGGGAGACGAGAAGCAGGTATCAAATCTATGGCGCAATCATACTTTCTGTGAGGGGGTAATTTCTCTGATTCCTGAATAGAAAACACATCCTCAAAGTCTCTAAAGGCATATGGTACAAAGGGAGGAGTCTTGACCTTCACTTGGTTTACAGATAGCGAGATACAGTGTTCCTGACACTTTGGGCTCCAGCGCACGATGTCACCCAAGTGCCAGTCTATGACTGGGTTATGTTTACGTAACCATGGCATGCCAAGGATTACTGCAGATGATAAATTATTGATAGCAAAAAATGACACATTTTCAGCATGTAACGACCCCACCAGCATTGACACTTCCTCAGTGACAAATTCCACTCCACCCTGGATGAGGGGAGTGCCATTAACTGCAGTGGTTCTAATGGGGGCATTAAGCCTTAGCAGTGGTACACCAAGAGTTCTCGCTACATGGAGATCTATGAAATTCCCCTCTGAACCACTGTCAACATAAGCCTCTAAACACACAGATTTCTTAAGGTAAGATAAAGAAATAGGTAATAAAATTTTGGCAGCATCCGCTGGCAATACCTTGGCACCCAGGCAGGCCGAGCCAGAGCCCCCCAGGTGCTGACATCCAGGGTATGAGGCCTTCTGATCTCCAGTGTTCATGCAGAGGACTCCAGCTTGTGGCTTGTACAGCATGTTGGAATGAGATGATGGGAGTGTTCCTCCACAGGACTGAGAAGCTGGAAACACAGGTGCTTTCAGGGAGCAATCAGCAGACACAGCTCAGAGAAAAGAAAAAAAAAACATTGGGAAAAGGAGAGGAGAAAAAAAAAAGGAATGCTTTATATATAGTCTATCTATATATATAAAGAATGGTATGGCCAGATATAATGTGACGACCATTCCCTGTGAGGCCGAGCTGCTGGTAGGCAGCCCCCCGAGAAACCCCGAGACCCTTAACCCCTATACAGGGATCTGGAATTACAGCGGAGCCCAGGGGGTAGCTGCCTATATGAGCAACAGAGCCGGGGAGGTCGCCAGGGGAAAATCAAGACCCGAAAAACGAAGTCAGAAATCCGAGTCAAAACCGAGAGGGCAGCGAAGGTACAAAATCGTCAGGCAGTAGCAGAGTCAAAAATCCAGGCAAAGGTCAAGGGCAAAACCAAGAGGGCAGCTGAGGTACAAAATCAATAGGCAGAGGCAGAGTCAGAAATCCAGGCAAGGTCAGAGACAAAACTAAACATACACTATATCACTGGGGAACCAAAACTATATCTGGCGGCCTGCAAGACAAGCTCCAATGTATTTGAAGGGCGCGGTTACCTCCCATAGGCTGGAGCTCACAGCCTGATGACCTCAACCGGACCGCCCCTAGATCCAGGCCAGATGGAGATGCACGACTGGCTCCACCCACGCCACCTCTGACAGAAGAACGCAGGCTGCGCCTAACGGACACCTCTGCAGGGCCCGCTCCTCTGCGACCAACACCACCCAGAGGGGAAACACAGCGGCGCTCAGCGACAGAGGCAGTTCCATATGAGGACAAGGCCCTCCTACCACCGGCGCCACCAGCCGAAGGAATCCGGCTCCTCCCAGCGGCCGAAGCAGGAACACCAGCCACCGAGTCCAATGGCGATGTGACACCTGGTCTCTACATCCTCCATCCCCTGTTCCTTTCATCCTCCATCCCAGTGCTTCTTCCATGCACCATTCCCCTGCTCCTTTCATCCTTTGTCCCCCTGTTCCCTCTATCCTCCATCCCCCAGCTCCTTCCATCCTCCATCCCCATGCTCCCTCCATTATCCATCCCTCTGGTGTCTCCATCCTCCATCCCTTGGTCTCTATCCTCATCCCCCTGGTCTCTCCATCCTCCATCCCCCTGCTCTCTCATCCACCTGATCCCTCCATCCTCCAGGTCTCTCCATCCTCCATCCACCTGATCTCTCCATCCCTCTGTGCCCTCAATCCATCTGATCTCTCCATCCCCTGCTCCTTCCATCCTCCATCCCCCTGCTCCTTCCATTGATGTACTATTGGTGAATGTTTTTGTAGAGATGGTTGTTCTGATACATTTCTGGAATTTCTGTACTGATGAGGGTTGTGATGCTGTGTTTCTGTACTGATGTGGGTTCTAGTTATGTATTTCTGTACCTCTTGTGGGTCTGGTGATGTATTCCGAATACATCACCAGACGCACAAGAGGTACAGAAATACATAACTAGAACCCACATCAGTACAGAAACACAGCATCACAACCCTCATCAGTACAGAAATTCCAAAAATGTATCAGAACCACCATCTCTACAAAAACATTCATCAATAGTACATCAATTGTAATGTCAGGGCAAACCCATATACATATTTGTATCTCATGAACCTACAACTTCCAGTATGTCCTTACTAATGGTAAGAACTACTGGGAGTTGTTGTCACCAGTCCTCATCAGACCAAACATGAACCTCAGTACTGATGAGAATGTTATTATCACAAATAATCATTTCCACCCAGGTACCTTATAGATGACCTTGTCTCAGATCGGGTCGTCTTTTTCTTTTCTTTATCTTGTCCTGACGCCATGATGACTTTTCACGTCTTTGCAGACTTCCATCTTCTCCACTTTTCTGCAGCACATCCTGACACGGTGCCCTTAAAAATAAGATTGTCATTATAATTCTGTCTAAATAAAAATATCTGTGTACCACCATGTCCTCAGCTCCGTGCTCTGCACAGACAATGTACCACCATGTCCTCAGCTCCCTGCTGTGCACAGACAGTGTACCACCATGTCCTCAGCTCTGTGCTGTGCACAGACAGTGTACCACCATATCCTCAGCTCCGTGCTGTGCACAGTGTACCACCATGTCCTCAGCTCCGTGCTGTGCACAAACAGTATACGGTACACTGTCTATGCACAGCACGGAGCTGGGGACATGGTGGTACACTGTCTGTGCACAGCACGGAGCTGAGGACATCCCAGAAGAGGCACAATAACCACATGCAGGAGGCAGGAGAACATTGAGCCCGCCCAGGAGAACTACAACTCCCAGCACCCAACACACTGCCCAGAAATCATACAGTAATGCCAGAAGAGGCAGGAGAACTAGAATTACCAGCATGCCACACCCTGCCAACACAGGAAGGTGGAGGCTGCCGCATGGAGGCAGAGACACCTGGTACAGCTGCCATTATCACCACACACAGCCTCACTCCTCCTGCACACCCGTCCTCCTCTCCTCTGTCCTCCTGCTCCCCCGTCCTCCTCCTCTGTCCTCCTACACCCCCGTCCTCCTCTCTTCTGTCTCTCCTGCACCCCTGTCCTCCTTTCCTCTGTCCTCCTGCACCCCTGTCCTCCTCTCCTCTGTCCTCCTACACCCCTGTCCTCCTCTCCTCTGTCCTCCTGCACCCCCGTCCCTCCCTCTCCTCCTGGTCCTCCTGCACCCACCGTCCTCCTCTCCTCTGTCCTGCTGCACACACGTCCTCCTTTCCTCTGTCCCTCCAGCTGCTCGTCTTCTCCTCTGTCCCCCTATTCCTGTCCTTCTGTCCCCCTGTCCTCTTCTTTGTCCCCCTGTTCCTGTCCTTCTGCCCCCCTGTCCTCTTCTCTGTCCCACTGTTCCTGTCCTTCTGCCCCCATCCTATTCTCCTCTGCCCCCTGTCCTCTTCTCCTTTGCCTCCCTGCCCCCTATCCCCTGTACAGTTTCCCTCACCTCTCCGGGTCCATGGGGGGCCAGCTGGGTGGAGGAGCCACCAGCATTGCAGCCACCTCCACTGCACCAGCACTTGGAGGCATCACGGGACAGGAAGCAGCAGAGTTCCCAGCGGCTTCCTGTCAGCGTGATCGCTCTCAGCGCTGGGGGGCCGGGAGCAGAGCACAGTACATGCGGGCGCCGCGGCCGGGCCCCCCCTGCCCCCTCACGCTGCGCCACTGCTGCAGCCGCCGGGGAGACACCGCACACTGCCGACTGCCCTGGTGGCAGCAGCAGAGATAGTGGCGGTGCATTTTCTGGTACGTCATACCGGTATGTACCCCCGGTCTTCAGATTTTCCGGTATGGCGTACCGGCATGTACCACCACAAAAAAAATCACTGGTTATCAGCGTTCTCCCTGCTTAGTGCTGCCTGTAAGGCAGCGCTAAGAAGGGAGGACGCTGACATCGCCTTCAGCAATGTGGGTGGAGGCTCCCATGGCCCTGATCGCTGGGGAGACCTGCCGGTTTGACAGCTGCCCAGCGATCAGGTAACGACGCTCCAGCGATCCCGGCAGGTCGTTATCGCTGTCGGGATCGCTGGTGCGGTCGTTATGTGAGACAGGGCCTCAAGAGGCACAAGACAGCTAGACAGCTGTAGTGATAATCTCCTGTTGCTAAAAAACTGAAACAACTCACAGCCCAGTAAGTGACCCATCCCTGGTATCAGACTCTCCTCCACCAACATAATGCTGATTTCAGATTACATAGCAAAAACCTGATAATAGATTCCCTTTAACAATAGGGTCCACTTCCAATGGGACGATACAAATAACCTAATGCTATAAGAGGAAGAAAGATTACAATGTGATTAGAAAACACTGTATATGACTCACCGTAACCGTGGCTTCACGTCGCAGGCGTTTTCTTCTCCCTGTCACGGTTCCGCGCCTGCGGCTGTGGAGCTCGGTGGTCCAGATCAATAGTAGTTGGCTGAACGGATAAGGTTTTGTTAGTCTTGTCGTGACGCCACCTGCGGGAATTCTCGTGAGTTCACCGGCGCTGCTTGGGCCTCCGGGGGATGTAATGCAGCAAGATGGGGCGCTCTCCACAGGACAAGCGGGAGTCCCGGAGCCAGAAGCTGCACTTGATGTTGTGAGGCAGCTTAGTTACTCGTAGCATGCGGAGTTAAACAGTTCTAAAGGAATACAGACACCAGTGTTCTCTGTAACGGGTCTTTTAGTGCAACCGTAGGTGATACAGGGTATACAGGTAACGGGTAACGGACTGGGTGGACCCAGCAATGACTGGTTTTGTCTCAGAGCTCTGCGGTGTTCCTCCGTTCTAGTTCTGTTCTATTTTTGCTGATGTCGCCTTAGTGTGCCAAGGTCGGGTACAAGGGGGCTACTTCAATTTCCTTCAATTTCCCTGCCGGTGTATACAACCCGGTGTGAGGGGAGCCAGGTTCCTTTTGGTGGGTACTCCGCTGGCAAGACGGCTTTAGTTGCGGCGGTAATGGGGCGCTCCTAGAAAGCAGGTCCTCCACTGCTGGTTTGCTGGGCAGCGATGAACGACTTGTTCAGCTTCGGAACCAGTGATCCGGTGAGTGTATTTTGACCCGTCTGATGGTCGCCCAGGTTCCGGTTGTTAGGCACCGGATAATGGCGCCAACCGGTAGGTGGTCTGTAGGGCTGCACGGAAGTGTGCAGAGGCCCCTTCTCCTACGTTCCTCCCGACCACTTCTTTCTCTCTCCTTCCTCTCCTACATTCTCCTACACTCTACTCCTACACTCCACCCACCAGGACCTTATTGGCCCTCTTTGCTGATGGTGCATGTAGGGCATGGAGCTCTGAGGTTAACCATATCATTACTGAGTCGGAGAATATTGCATCTTCAGTCAGGGATCCAATACCCTCCTGTGACGCACTCGTTGCGGGGCGCCACATATACAAGTGGCTTCAAAGCAACCACAACTGCAAGAATCAAAATGTATAAATGTTTATTGCTTTGTTCACAAAAAGCAATGCGTTTTACCTTCAAAATTACTACATCTCATGTCGAAGTATAAACATAGTTTTTGTTAATGAAGTCGTAATTATTTATAAATTATCTTTTCTAGGTGAAGCAACAAATTTGTGGTATTCTGGGAGGCTTGTAAACTATACAACAGGTCGAGATTATCATCTCCCTCCTGCAAGGTGACCTACAGTTCTGGGCATTCCCATTCCCGTCTGACTCTCAGTCACTCCGCTCCATAAACTCCAGCAGGGGAACTGGCCAGCGGAGGATGTTTGCTTAGAGTTCCATAGATAGGCTACATGAAGCAATACCGGGCCTTGTTGACATAGGTAAGTGTTGTGATGGATGCACCTTGACATGCTACCTAAAGCTGAGAGTCCATGGTGTGTGGGTGCTGATAATCTTACTTTTGGTACCTTCAGACTGCTCCAGTCACACTCCACACCTGGTCCATAAGAATTACTGATAAGGCTGACAGACGCGTACTTAACAACATGGCAGTCTTTACTGGGCACAACACCAAAATGCAGCAGGCAGCACACTTTGGTTCTTCTGTGTAACACTGAGGCACAATCTTTATGGTCACTGGCAATTTCATAATAGTTATGGACGTTTTCTTTGCTAGTCAGTTGAATTGGACTCACTTCTTTTAAGTACACAGCCATGGACAGTGATCCATTGCAGGAGGATTCTCACAATGGCTCTTCCCTCCCTTTGTAAGTTGGACAGCACCCTGTCTTCTTCCAAGTTCCCGAAGCCTAACCATCTCTCTGGACTCACTTACCCTTCCCTCTGTTTGTCTCACAAGCCTTCTCCAGCTACCCAGCATCTGAGTTTCTGTCACCCACATATTGCTTTCTTGCTTCTTGCTGTTTCCGTTGTCTTAATTTCCCACACACCACCAGTACTGGGGACTCCTTCTTCAGCCCTGAGCTCTCACCCTGGCATAGCTCTCTCTCTCTCTTGGCTGGCAGACTTCAGAATGAAAGAGACTAAAACAGCCTCACACTCTAGCTCAGGGGTCTCAAACTCGGCTGGGTTGGTGGGCCGCACATAGAAAAACATTTATATCAGGGGCTCCATCCCTTGTAGGACTAAGTGATATTTTTAGTAATAACTTAATTTTTCGCTCAATGTAGTAAATTACAAATCCTGATCCCCTTCTTGTAGTATTGTCCGGTCAATATTGTAGTAATGTCTGCATCCTGGTCCTCTTCATGTTCTAATGTCCCCATCCTGGTCCTCTTCATGTACTAACGTCCCCATCCTGGTCCTCATCATGTAGTAATGTCCCCATCCTGATCCCCTTTTCTAGTGATGTCCCCCATCCTGATCCCCTTTAGTAGTGATGTCACTCATCTTGATTCCCTTTTGTAGTGATGCCCCCATCCTGATCCCCTTTTCTAGTGATGTCCCATCCCAATCCCCTTTTCTAGTGATGTCCCCCAATCCGACGATCCCCCTTAGTAGTGATGTCCCGCATCCTGGTTCCCTTTTGTAGTGATGTCCCCCATCTCAATCCCTTATTGTAGTGATGCCCACCATCCTGATCCCATTTCTAGTGATGTCCCCCATCCTGATCCCCTTTAGCAGTGATGCGCCTCATCTTGATTCCCTTTTGTAGGGATGTCACCATCCTGATCCCCTTTTCTAGTGATGTCCCCAATCCTGATCCCCTTTAGGAGTGTTGTCCCCATCTCGATCTCCTTTAGTAGTGATGTCCCGCATCCTGGCTCCCTTGTGTAGTGATGTCCCCCATCTTGATTTCCTTTTGTAGTGATGTCCCCCATCCTGATGCCCTTTTCTAGTGATGTCCCCCATCCGATCCCCTTATCTAGTGATGTCCCCATCCTGATCCCCTTCTCTAGTGCTGTCCCCCATCCTGATCTACTATTATAGTGATGCCCCACATCCTGGTTTAACTTTTTTTTACACACACACACACACACACACACACTTATTCACAGTCACACACATCCTCACACACAAACACTCATACTCACACACACTCTCACACACCCTCAAACACACACACACACACTCTCACACACACTTTCTTATACACACATGCTCACACACTCCCACACACATTCACACTCACACACTAGATACACATTCACACACACCCACATATTCACACACACCCTCTCACACACACTCTCTCACACACACATTTACACTATTCTCACTTTAATGATGTATCACTCCAGTGCAGGGGGCCACCGTGGTCCCCGCTGTGCTGACTTCTCTTCTGACCTCCGCTGTGCTATGACTTCCTTCAGCTGCCGCACAGACAAGCTCTGTTGCTCTGCAAGTTCAATGTAATCTGCCAGCCAGAGGCCAACAAGTGAAGTCATACGCCGCCGTCAGCTGGCTGACGGCTTGCATTGATCTTGCTGAGCGGCAGAGCTTGTTAGTGCTGTGGCCGGAAGTCATAACACAGCGGGGACTGCAGCGGCCCACTGTTGTCCAAGGTGCTTCGAGACGCACAATGAAGCCTCAGGGGCCGCATGCGGCCCTTGAGCCGCGTGTTTGAGACCCCTGCCCCTACTCCTCCCACACGGGCCTAACACTTAATTCCTGGTAGCCCTGACTGACCACCAAGCATCCTACTTACCAGTTTACACTTTACTATAGGGGCGTAGTTATAAGAGGTTAGACTTGCAGTCCTGTGCCTCCTGAAGACATTGATGAGTTAATTGTATTGTGTGTGATTTAATTACATAGAGTGTATTAAGCAAGCTCATATATAGTGATAGATATAGTAGATCTTATGTAATGGTTAGTTATAAGGTACTAGATGTGGGCCTCGGGTGAGCGGTGACATCACGATGGGGCAGGCTTTATGGTGCTGGGGGCAGTGACTGACTCTCCTTCCTGTGCTGTCTCTCCTCTTTCTGCTGTTTTTTCCCCCTCCTCTCCACCCCCCACTGCGTTGCCTTTCTGCCCCATCCTATGCACACTCTTGGGCCTACCCCTGTAGTCGCTCTCCACTCCCCCTGTGCTGACTCTCTGCCACTCACGCTGGTCCCTCTGTGTCCCCCGTGGTCCGTCTATACCCCCATGGTCCCTTTATGCCCCCTTGCACGCTGTCGGACCCCCCATGCACGCTCTCTGCCCCCCCCTCCGTGCAAGCTCTTGGGCCCCTCCCCATGTTTGGTTGGTCTTTGTCACATTTCGTCATTGCTGGCAGTGCCTGTGGGCCACGTGTTGAGTGGGTCGAGCACGTTTCGGGTCAGCGAGTGCAGGCAGAGGAGGGGTGAGCAAGTGTGGGCAGAGGGGTGGTGAGTGAGTGTGGGCTGAGGGGGGAGGTGATTGTGGGCTGGGGGGGTGAGTGCGAGCTGAGGGGGGAGTAAGTGAGTGCGGGCTGATGGGGGGTAAGTGAGTGTAGGCTGAGGAGGGGTGAGTGAATGGTGGCTGAGGGGGAGTGAGTGTGAGATTAGTTGGCGTGAGTGCGGGCTGAGGGGAGTGAGTGTAGGCTGAGGGATGGTGAATGCAGGCTGATGAGGGTGAGAGAGTGCGGGCTGAATGAATGGGGATAAGGGGGACTGAGTGAGTGCGGGCTGAGAGGTGGTGAGTGTGAGCTGAGGGGGTGAGTGAGTATGAACTGAGGGGTGAGTATGAGCTGAGGGGGTAAGTGAGGGCAGACTGAGGGGAGTAAGTGAGGGCAGACTGAGGGGCGTAAGTGAGTGGGCTGAGGGGGGGTGAATGCGGGCTGAGTGAGTGGAGGTTGAGTGAGTGGAGGCTGAGTGAGTGGGGACTGAGTGAGTGCAGGCAGAGTGAGTGCAGGCAGAGTGAGTGCAGGCAGAGTGAGTGCAGGCAGAGTGAGTGGAGGCTGAGTGAGTGCGGGCTGAGGGGTCAAGTTGGATCGTAGATCACATCGTTCAACCATTGGAGCGTGAAATGGGCCCTTAAGCCACATGTAGGAATGTAGGTGAAGGGTGAAGACATGTACAAACTAGTATGTAAGCTAAAGGTGAAAATCCTGAATAGACTATTGAAGGGACCAGAAGGGTTAAGGTCTGGATGAGACACAGAGAGGGAGGTGTAGTCTGTAGGCTTTTAGGGAACCAACCAGCAGGTTTTAGGGCTATAAAGTGAAGCCAGTGCCTTACAGGCTCTGGGATACTGAGTGCAATCATACCTTTACTCAAATGAATACATGTATGATAGCATAGATATATGTTATACAAGTCGTTAGAAAGTATGCAGCAGGGGGAGTGAGTGTGCAGCACAGTAGCATAAGAGGGGCTGGATTTCTTTTTATTACTCCCCTGTGGGCTCTAAGCCAAACCCTCCCTCCCCTCTCACTCCCTCCCTGTCACCCTACCAGGCAGGTCCTGTGTGCCCCAACTCATCACTTCACCCTCCCTCCGTCTCCTCCCTTTCTGCTTCTGCTGAGAGTTGTAGTGTCACTGGATCTGCAGACTGTGTGATGGAGCATGCTGGGAGTTTTAGTGTCTCTGGATATGCAGATCATGAGCCAGTGACACTACAACTCTCAGCATGTTCCATCACACAGTCTGCAGATCTAGAGACGCTACAACTCCCAGCATGCTCAGTCTGTCATCTGAGAAGACAAATCAGGATGTGCAGAGACTGGAGCAGGCGTGGGCTTCTCTTGTTTGTGATCATCACAGTGAAGGAGGGAGATGGAGGGAGGAAGAGAGGGAGGGAGGAGGGTTTAGCTTGAACCCCACAGGAGAGTAATAAAAGAAACCCAGCCCCTCTTATGCTAATATTCTGCACACTCCGTCCCCCTGCTGCACACTTTCTAAGAATTTCTACAACATTTATCTCTGCAATCATACATGTAATCATTGAAGTAAAGGTATGACTGTACGAAGTATCCCAGAGCCTGTCAGGTAGTGGCTTCACTTTATAGACCTAAAACCTGCTTATTGGTTCTCTTTTAGGAGATGTGAGTGAGTCTGGAATGAGAGTCTAGAGAGAGCTGCACAGGAGCGAGAGGTGAACGTGTGACTGAAGGACTCCAGTACTGGTGTTGTGAATGTACAGAAAGCAACTAGTTCTCAAGTAAGCAATGTGTGGGTGACTGAACCTCAGAAGCTAGAAAGCTGGGGAAGGTTTTGTGAGTCAAACTGAGTGAAGGGGAAGTGAGTCCAGGGAGGTGGTCAGAATATAGGCAGCTGACTCACCGTGGCCGGCTGACTCCGGTTGATACAGGCGATGCTTCCTTCCTCCTTGTCACGGGTGGACCGCGCCTGCCGGTAGTGGGGCCCGGTGTAGTGCAGATCAAAATTGAAGACGTCTTGGTGGAACAGATTAAAGGGTTTTTAATTTATTCGTGACGCCACCTATGAGTAGATTCGGTAAGGACTACCGACACTGCGGAGCCCCCGGGGGATGGACAGCAGCAAGATGTTACGCTCCCCACAGGCTGAGCGGTGATCCCCGGAGGCTGGAGCTGCTCAAGATGTTGTGCGGCAGCTGCGGTTACCTTATTGTGCGGACAGACAGTTCATAAGGAAGCACGGACACAGGTAGTCTCTGCAACGGGTCTTTACTGTAACCAGCAGGCAATACATGGTATACAGTGGTTGAGTAGTAGACCGGGTGGACTCAGCAGTGATAGTGTTCCTCAGAGATCCGCAAGTGTTCCTCCATTCTACCTAACTTGTTTGCCAGTGTCGCCCAGGAATACCAGGTCGGGTACGGGGAGGCTGCTTCAATGCCCTATCCATGATGTACGTTCTGGATGCTTTGGGGAGCCTTGGATCCCTCAGTGGGTACACCGCTGGTTAGACGACTGGAAACTGACTGATGGTGGGGTGCTCCTGTGAAGCTGCTCCTCCACTCTTCTGGTTCGCGTAGCAGAGGTGAACTGCTGCCAGCTTCGGTACCAGTGAACCGGCTGTGAGTTGTGGGCACGGGAGTCTTTTGGGAACCCGTGTAGATAATGCCCAATCCCGGTGGTTAAGGCCTCAGGTGCTGACACCCGACCGGTGACGGCCCAGGGGCCCGCACTGGGTGCGGAGCCCCCGCTCCTCTCCAAGTTCTAGTCTTGGACCCTTCTTCTCCGAGTTCTAGACTATTCTTCTTCTGTCTAGATTATTGTGTGTTCTACTACACTTCCCTAACACTCCACCCCCCAGGACCTATGATTGGTCCCCTGTTCTAGGTGTTGCATGTTGGGTTGGATCTCAAAGTTAACTATTTCATTGCTGAGTCAGAGAATATTGCGGCTGCAATACTCCCTTGTGACGCACTCGTTGCGGGGCGCCACACTCCCCCTTGGTTGAATACGCTTGTCCCCAAGCGTCACACTACTCACATTACAGAGGTTTTTATATTTTATAACAGGTAATACACTTTTATTAATGACAGGTCATTGTATGCATAAAAGTGAAAAGGGTAAATAACAGGTTAACACATTGCGCGGACCCGGCGGGCGGTCGGCTGTCCTTAGAATAAAAGTTCAGGCTGTAGCCGCCAAGTCGCGGTGTTACGGTACAAACAGGAAGAAGTCTCCTTAGTAGCAAAGTTCAAACAACTTAAGTCACTTATGGAGGGCGGTGTTCCGGACTCGTATAGCGAACGACCCATCACGGCATATATGGCGCTCATAGGTTACAATGTCCCCTCTATACAAGTCTCGGCTTGGATGACCTCACGGTAGGTGCGATTCCACATCACGGCGCCCCACAAACACTTCAGTACTCACACCCTCCTCCCTTACGAATCCCCACCCGGTGGACAAGTTAAATGTGCTTACCCATCCGGTTTTACGGAATTGTTCAGGTAATGGAGATTGGCGGCGGGCCTCGGCGCGAGCCTGCATGTTGGCTTGCAGTCGAGTGTGCCACTCGTCTCTCCGGATACGACGTACCTCTTCGTCGGAGTGATGCGGCGTGTGGATAAAGTCACTACGGCGTGCTGGTTGTTGAACCGCTCGAGCTTGGTGGGCAGTCTGGAGTGGAGCCCGGTTCAACGGAACCGGAGAAGATACTGTTGCGGCGGCACCCGACCAGTGCACCCGAGCTGATCGCCCGGCAGAAGGGTTCCTTGTGTCTCCCCAGGCGAACCCGGTGTAGAGATCCTCAGCTGGACTCTAGGTCTCCTCGTCATCCTCCTCGACCTCTCCTTCGATGACTACGTCGGGCTGCTCGGCTGATGAAGACGATGGGATGGAATCCTCTGGATCAGTGGGTGGCTGTGCTGCAAAGTTCTCCTCGGGGTCGTTGTGCAGGACTTCCAGGCTGCCTGCCTCTTCTTCTGTAGCAGCGGGAAGTGGTGTTTCAATCCCGGTCACCAGGTAGGCCTCTGTATTTGCAGAGGAGGCCTCCGGTTCAGGGGAGAAACAGGCGACAGTCTCGGTAGTGTGGAAACTAGTCGCGGGTTCCACAGGTGGAACCAGGTAGGTGTCAGCTTCTTCGTGGGAGCATATTGGAAGCTCCGGCTCTGGAACGGGGTCGGCTGCGGTTTCATCCGCTGGAACGGGTCGAGCTGTGGTCCTCACAGGAATGATACAGTCTATGGGCTCCGGTGACGAAGCAGGACAGGTGGTGGGCGACAGTGAGGCTGTTGAAAAGCTGGCGATGTCGTCTGGGCTTGGAGAAGCTGTACCCGGTCGGCTCTGCTGCATCGCATGATGGAGTCTTCTGCCTAGGGTCGCGCTCTAGCTGCGAATCGTCCATTCCACTGTCTCAAGTAGTCGCACCCGGAGGTCTTGTAGAGCCTCTAGCCAGAAGTCGGGGCTGCCGTCTATGGTAAGGACAGGATCCGGACCCGGTTGGCCTATGGCTGCTCTGGCCTCCGCCTCGACTTCCCGCATTAGGTCTTGGAGTCTCGTGCTGGCCATTCTCTTCTTGGAGGGAAACCACACCCGTTCAACCGGTAAGCGTTCTGGTAGAGCTGGTGAAGAAGTCTGTCTGTGTGTGACACTCCCATTTCCTCTGGGCTTTTGTAGTCCAATCGTGGGAAAAGTCTTTGGGGTCCGCCCCCATGGTTGATTTGAGCAATCAGGGCGGACAAAGAGTTTGGCGCCTTTTGTCTTTAGCCCTCCCACGATGAGGGGGGGTTGACTCACTCCTGGGCTTACACGTGGCGGCTTCTTGTGGCGGGAACGCCATCTTGGGCGCCATCTTGGCTCAATGGTGAAAAGGCGGGAAAGTTCTTTTAGGGACGAACAAAGTCCAAATTGTAGACAATAAAGTCCAGTTTAAGCACAATATACCCGTTGGGTAACGGGCCTGCTCGTATCCTGTTCGTGACGCCATTTTCTGACTCACCGTGGCTGGCTGACTCCGGTTGATACAGGCGATGCTTCCTTCCTCCTTGTCACGGGTGGACCGCGCCTGCCGGTAGTGGGGCCCGGTGTAGTGCAGATCAAAATTGAAGACGTCTTGGTGGAACAGATTAAAGGGTTTTTAATTTATTCGTGACGCCACCTATGAGTAGATTCGGTAAGGACTACCGACGCTGCGGAGCCCCCGGGGGATGGACAGCAGCAAGATGTTACGCTCCCCACAGGCTGAGCGGTGATCCCCGGAGGCTGGAGCTGCTCAAGATGTTGTGCGGCAGCTGCGGTTACCTTATTGTGCGGACAGACAGTTCATAAGGAAGCACGGACACAGGTAGTCTCTGCAACGGGTGTTTACTGTAACCAGCAGGCAATACATGGTATACAGTGGTTGAGTAGTAGACCGGGTGGACTCAGCAGTGATAGTGTTCCTCAGAGATCCGCAAGTGTTCCTCCATTCTACCTAACTTGTTTGCCAGTGTCGCCCAGGAATACCAGGTCGGGTACGGGGAGGCTGCTTCAATGCCCTATCCATGATGTACGTTCTGGATGCTTTGGGGAGCCTTGGATCCCTCAGTGGGTACACCGCTGGTTAGACGACTGGAAACTGACTGATGGTGGGGTGCTCCTGTGAAGCTGCTCCTCCACTCTTTTGGTTCGCGTAGCAGAGGTGAACTGCTGCCAGCTTCGGTACCAGTGAACCGGCTGTGAGTTGTGGGCACGGGAGTCTTTTGGGAACCCGTGTAGATAATGCCCAATCCCTGTGGTTAAGGCCTCAGGTGCTGACACCCGACCGGTGACGGCCCAGGGGCCCGCACGGGGTGCGGAGCCCCCGCTCCTCTCCAAGTTCTAGTCTTGGACCCTTCTTCTCCGAGTTCTAGACTATTCTTCTTCTGTCTAGATTATTGTGTGTTCTACTACACTTCCCTAACACTCCACCCCCCAGGACCTATGATTGGTCCCCTGTTCTAGGTGTTGCATGTTGGGTTGGATCTCAAAGTTAACTATTTCATTGCTGAGTCAGAGAATATTGCGGCTGCAATACTCCCTTGTGACGCACTCGTTGCGGGGCGCCACACAGCTTTCTGGCTGATGCACAAAGGGAAGAAAGGGCCGTGTTGAGCGTCTTCCTGCTAGGAAACACTGTCCATGGTTGTCTATGTATGTGAAGTGAGCCGAATTCACCTAACTAGCAAAGCAACATTCAAAAGAATATACCGTCACCAGAAACCATTAGGAATGTGCCCCTGTGTTACATAGAAGATAAGAAGAGTACTGCCTGCTGCACAATGTTCATTCAAATTGTGTGCAGTAAAGTTTGCCTTGCCTTTACCAACGTCTCTGTCGTCCCTCGCTGGCATACTTGGGAATTAGGTGAAGAGCGTGACCAGACCAGTCTGAAGGAACCACAAATAACATCATCAGCATCCACACACACCGGGGACTCGTAAGTAATGTAGCGTACCGGGTGGAGCAATCTGCACTTGCCTTTGGCTACCACTACCCCAGGGAAACCCCGGCATTGCTTCATAGTCACTCCTCTACATGACACCATGTAGAATGTCCCTGCTCTCAGAAGCCATTTTTGTCAGGGTCTGTTTAAAAGATACAAAACTCTTGAGTCATTAGAGGATTCCTCCATATGGATTGATAGACACCTTAGAGAAAGACCTGTGATGACCCTTCCTCTATTGTTCTCCCAAGAGCAAAAGTTCCTCCACCTAAGCGTTGATGAATCCATGCAGTTAGGCAGGAATTTTCTCAGTCTGGGTCTCATGTGGCTTGCCAAAAATCAGGGGTATATTTCTTCTGTAGTCCTGGGGATCATTTTATTCGAGCCATCTTGCTGCAATATAAATGGAAAAAACTATCAGTAAACTTCTTACCCCAGATTCGTACATACAGTTGTGGCCAAAAGTATTGACACCCCTGCAATTCTGTCAGATAATGCTCAGTTCTTTGGTCTTCTTTCTTTTCTCCATGCTCAATGTGGTACACACAAGGAGACAGGACAGAGGTTGAGTCAACTTTAATCCATGTCAGCTGGCTGCAAGTGTGATTTAGTTATTGCCAACACCTGTTAGGTGCCACAGGTAAGTTACAGGTGCTGTTAATTACACAAATTAGAGAAGCATCACATGATTTTTTTAACAGTGCCAATACTTTTGTCCACCCCCTTTTTTATGTTTGGTGTGGAATTAGATCCAATTTGGCTTTAGGACAATTCTTCTTGTGTTTTTTCATTCAAGACAAATTAAATGAAGATAATAATACCAAAGAATTTGTGATTGCAATCATTTTCAGGAAGAAACTGAGTATTATCTGACAGAATTGTAGGGGTGTCAATACTTTTGGCCACAACTGTATATCCTTCGCATATACATCTCAGTATTTCTTACCTGCTGAAATTACTGTTGGTATGAAAACTAAGGCAATTTCTGTCTTGATAGATACTAGGACAAGAGCCAATATAGTGGATTTTCAATTAACTTGGAGCCAATACTCCTGTATTGAGTTAGCAAAGCCAATTTCCATATTTGCTATTGACTCGGCACCTCTCAGTCAGGGACGTTTTACTCAATAATGTGAACCTTCGCATAGGGGCTCTTCATAAGGAGCTCCTGTCTAGCTATATCTTAGAAGGTCTCCCAATTCGCATTGTTCTGGGGCTTCCTTGGTTAGGCTGGGGTCACACATAGAAATCCGTTTTTGGAAGTGATTTTCATCACCAATCCGTTTTTTACTAGGGTGCTTTTTGAGCCTCCTACACCCCTGAGCGTTTTTTAGACTTAGTCATTTTTTCATTTTTTTTCATTAAAAACGGATATGCGTTAACGCATGCGTTAACGCAGGTGCCTATATGTGCCATGCGTTAACGCATGCGTTTCCCATAGGGCCCCATGTTAAAAAAACGCATGCGTTTTTTAACTGATGCCAAAAACGTTGCTAGCAACGTTTTTGGGTAAAAAACGTTCCTAGCAATGTTTTTGGGTGCAGAAAAAAAACGGACAGGGTGTGTATTACATCCAATCCGTTTTTGCATCAGTTTTTGGACTTAGAAAAAAAAATGCCAAAAATGAAGCCAAAAACGGACCAAGGGCTTATGTGTGACCCCAGCCTTAGTTTTACACAATTCCATAGTTGACTGGCAGTCTAGGGACATAGTTAAAGGGAACCTGTCACCTGGAATTAACTCCCTGACCTATCACTAGCTGTCCCTACACCTTCCTATGTGCTCCCTAACCATCGCTCTCTGCTGTAAATCCGCCCTGTAAAGTTTTAGAAAAATGACTTTGAACTTACTGAACGTCGCTCAGTCATAATGCACCCGGCCGGATGTGACGTACCGGCCGGATGTGACGTACCGGCCGGTGCATCATAGCTGGAAAAGAGGGCGGGAGATTCCAAAAAAAGGAGGAAGTCAATACAGAATAATGACGCCCAGCGGGGCGTGCAGTGATGTAGCGAGGAGGGACAATGGAGCCTGGAGCTGCCTTCCCAGTCTCCTGAGAGAGCGACCTCCAGTAAGTTCAAAGTCATTTTTCTAAAACTTTACAGGGTGGATTTACAACAGAGAGCAATGGTTAGGGAGCACCTAGGAAGGTGTAGGGACAGCTAGTGATAGGTCAGGGGTTAATTCCAGGTGACAGGTTCCCTTTAAGTGGAGTAAGTCCTGTTATGATAAGTGCCTCTGTCCTATTATCTCCACCCTCTCCACTAAAACAATCCCCTCTTTTCTGTCTGATTTTGTAGATATGTCAAACATCTGGTGAGAAATTCACGTGTATAGCACCTTTAGAATTGTATTTACTTTCACCTGCTGTATATGTATTGTGTATTGATGTATATAATAGATCGATAGATAGATAGATAGATAGATAGATAGATAGATAGATAGATAGATAGATAGATAGATAGATAGATAGATAGATAACAAGAAAAAAACTGCACAGCACTCACAGATTAGTGTGAACTGGTGCTAGCAAAGAAACAAGAAAAAAACTGCACAGCACTTACAGACTAGTGTGAACTGGTGCTAGCACCAGTTCACACCAGTCTGTGAGTGCTGTGCAGTTTTTCTTGTTATTTATTATATGGAGTTGCAGGCTCCTTGCTGCAATGTGCACCCTCATTAACCTACAGGTGATCGAGGGTCTAGATGGAGTCTGCCCACTGAGAAGTGGGGGTGGACAAGGAGGATAGGGATATCAGCGTAGGACTCATCAGACCTGAAGTCACTTTGTCGCAGTTGATGAGCAAACAGACAATGGCCAATGTTGTACCAAGAATCTCAGAAATAAAAAGATACGATTTTTGAGTTTTTTGAAAAAAACTTAAGTTTTTAAACTTTTTCCTCAAATACATATAGCTTATAGCATTTGTACATCATTGGTAGTAGCTGAGTGCTGAAGAGAACTTTTTCAAGATTTTTTTCAAATTAGATAGATAGATACGATATAAAGAATTCAGCTGCAGCACTCCATTAACAACTTATGCCTTTATTTTGGCTTCAAGTTCAGGGCACAGGCTGCGTTTCAGGCTCCCTCGCCTTTTGTCAAGCCAGGCTTGACAAAAGGCGAGGGAGCCTGAAACGTAGCCTGTGCCCTGAACTTGAAGCCAAAATAAAGGCATAAGATGACATCTTAATGGAGTGCTGCAGCTGAATTCCTTATATCATATGTATATTATGCTGTGAAGGGAGCCAAGCTGAACTGCACCCGCAGGCATTGCTGCTCAAAAAGCTTTGTGTTTTAGATAGATAGATAGATAGATAGATAGATAGATAGATAGATAGATAGATAGAATAGTGTTGGCCAAAAGTATTGACATCCCTGCAATTCTGTCAGATAATACTCAGTTTCTTCCTGAAAATGATTGCAATCACAAATTCTTTGCTATTATTATCTTCATTTAATTTGTCTTCAATGAAAAAACACAAAAGAGAATGAAGCAAAAAGCAAAACATTGATCATTTCACACAAAACTCCAAAAATGGGCCAGACAAAAGTATTGGCACCCTCAGCCTAATACTTGGTTGCTCAACCTTTTGCCAAAATAACTGCGATCAACCGCTTCCGGTAACCATCAATGACTTTCTTACAATGCTCTGCTGGAATTTTAGACCATTCTTCTTTGGCAAACTGCTCCAGGTCCCTGATATTTGAAGGTGCCTTCTCCAAACTGCCATTTTTAGATCTCTCCACAGGTGTTCTATGGGATTCAGGTCTGGACTCATTGCTGGCCACCTTAGAAGTCTCCAGTGCTTTCTCTCAAACCATTTTCTAGTGCTTTTTGAAGTGTGTTTTGGGTCATTGTCCTGCTGGAAGACCCATGACCTCTGAGGGAGACCCAGCTTTCTCACACTGGGCCCTACATTATGCTGCAAAATGTGTTGGTAGTCTTCATACTTCATAATGCCATGCACACGGTCAAGCAGTCCAGTGCCAGAGGCAGCAAAGCAGCCCCAAAACATCAGGGAACCTCCGCCATGTTTGACTGTAGGGACCGTGTTCTTTTCTTTGAATGCCTCTTTTTTTCTCCTGTAAACTCTATGTTGATGCCTTTACCCAAAAAGAGAGAACATTCTTCCAAAACGTTGTAGGCTTTCTCATGTAAGTTTTGGCAAACTCCAGCCTGGCTTTTTATGTCTCGTGGTAAGAAGTGGGGTCTTCCTGGGTCTCCTACCATACAGTCCCTTTTCATTCAGACACCGACGGATAATACGGGTTTACACTGTTGTACCCTAGGACTGCAGGGCAGCTTGAACTTGTTTGGATGTTAGTCGAGGTTCTTTATCCACCATCCGCACAATCTTGCATTGAAATCTCTCGTCAATTTTTCTTTTCCGTCCACATCTAGGGAGGTTAGCCACAGTGCCATGGGCTTTAAACTTCTTGATGACACTGCGCACGGTAGACACTGCAACATTCAGGTCTTTGGAGATGGACTTGTAGCCTTGAGATTGCTCATGCTTCCTTACAATTTGGTTTCTCAAGTCCTCAGACAGTTCTTTGGTCTTCTTTCTTTTCTCCATGCTCAATGTGGTACACACAAGGACACAGGACAGAGGTTCAGTCAACTTTAATCCATGTCAACTGGCTGCAAGTGTGATTTAGTTATTGCCAACATCTGTTAGGTGCCACAGGTAAGTTACAGGTGCTGTTAAATACACAAATTAGAGAAAGCATCACAATACTTTTGTCCACCCCCTTTTTTATGTTTGGTGTGGAATTTGGCTTTAGGACAATTCTTTTTGTGTTTTTTTTCATTGAAGACAAATTAAATGAAGATAATAATACCAAAAAATTTGTGATTGCAATCATTTTCAGGAAGAAACTGAGTATTTTCTGACAAAATTGCAGAGGTGTCAATACTTTTGGCCAATACTGTAGATAGGGTTTATTGGAAAGGACTATGGTTGATGCCTGGTTTCATCATCGGATTAAACAAAGAAGAGTTCATCCAAGTTTCTAGATAAACCAACCAGCAAGCATTTTATTGTATATAACACACAGTCGTCCGTCCATGATCCCACATTCCAAGCCCTTCCCCACAATCTCCACCACTGCGCTGCCCGCCGCCCAATAACACGCCATTGTTATGTCGGTATTGATGGTTTAATGGCCTCTGGCAAACTTACTGTAATATTCCTCTCATTGAAGTCATCATTAATGTAACATGTAGAGTAAACAGACGATCTCGTCCAGGACATGTGCTGCTTATTTCCAGTGATTTACATTGCTGAAGTGTGAAAAGACGAACTTCGTGGATTTACTGATGTTAAACTAATTTTGACCGGGGGGGCGTGTCCAGCTGCTGATGGCGACGGACGCATCTTAACTGAGCTCCTCACACAGAGCCACTACAACGGCATTTCCCGGCCCCTCTGATCCTCCAGCGGCTCCACAAACTTGGCGATCCCGCTCTGCATGAACCCCAGCATGCCGCGGACCTCATCCCGCAAACGGCTCACAGAGACAAAGGTAACGGCTTACTTTGAGCCGGGCAAACAGCGCGCTTCTCCCCACAACATGGCGCCAGAGCGCCCGCCTCCTTCCTCCACGGCTGCACAGCGGTCCCAGCACAACATGGAGGCTATGGGGGATGAAGAGGGAGACGACAGAGCCCCGGTGACTCAGGGGGTTATTAAGGGTCTACTGGCAGCACAAAGACTATCTATACTAGAAGACATGAAGGGTCTGGTGGGCTCTCTGAGGGAGGATATGGGAGTGCTAGCTGGGAGAACGGAGCACCTGGAGGCGAAAATGGCGGACTTCGCCTCCGCACACAACAGCCTCGCAGACAGCCACGCCGAGCTGGATAGAGAGGTGGGGTTGGTCTCCTCCAATATGTGCCACTTGGAGGACCAGCTCAGAAAAAACAACCTAAAACTCCGGGGACTTTCAGAAGAGGGAGATGCTACAGAGATGGCCAGGGCTTTTCTGACTGCGGCCCTCCCTGAGTTGCCTTTAGACCACTTGGACATTGAAAAGGCCTTCCGTATCCCTAAGCCGGCGAGACTCCCCCCTGAGGTGCCGAGAGATGTTCTGGTGTTCCTGCGGAGATCCGGGATTAGAGACCGGCTGCTGGGTCGTATGAGGAATGGACCCCCCCTACCGGAGCCTTACTCGGGAGTACAGGTGTACCCTGATCTCTCCCCGGGGACTCTTGCCCGCAGGAGAGACTTTGCTTCCAGTTGCAAGATTTTAAGAGATAAAGGGATTTTCTACAGTTGGGGCTCCCCGACGGCAGTAAACTTTAAATACAAGGGAAAAAGGCATTCGTTCCCTTCCCCCACTGCATTGAGGAAGACACTTAAATCATGGGGTCTGTTATCTCCTAGTGCTCGCCCCTCTCCGCGTCGAGACCCAAACGAAAGAGAAGGTGAAGAAGTAGCCACAGCTGAGGGATCGTGAGGGCCCAAACCTGATCCAACAACTTTCCAGTGGCTCTGGATGATTTGTTCTGTATATTTGTTTTTTATATTGACTTTCTATTTCTACTATTTTCAGACCACCCTTTTAATATTCCTGAACTGTGTGGTCTGTGGGGTGACCGTGCCGGTCGGAGCCTGGCCCTGACTCGTTCGGGTTGGGCCCTGGTCGGGAATCAGTTTCCCCCCCATAGAAATTTTGAGGTGGAAAGGGATTCTAATCCCTCCCCTCTTCCCCCTTTTCCTTCTCCCTTGGCCATACCGGTCCTGAGAAGAAGGCGCAGTTTACATACCTGTTACATGGTTGTTGTGTATAGCTTGATTGCTACTGTGTGTTCCTGTCCCCACCCAAACAGCCTTCCCCCCCCTCCGGGTTCTCAAACCAGATCGCACCTTATTTACCTTTTCAGCCTCCGGAGTTCGGGGACCCTGTTCTCGCCCAGCTCATAACTTCCTTCTTCCGCCTCCCCCCCCCCCCTTTTTTGTCCCTCTTCCTTCTCCTTCTTTCCTCCCCCCCTGCCTCCTGGTTCTCTTCTTCTCTCATCTTTCTTTATCTTCTCTTTCTTTCATTCACCATGACTCTCGGACTTCTGTCCCTTAACGCCAAAGGCCTAAACTCCCCAGCCAAACGTTCCTTCCTGTGGAGGGAGATTAAATCGTCAACAGCTGAAATTGCATGTATACAAGAGACGCACCTGTTGACAGGGGACACGCATAGGCTCCAACATGCTTCTTTCCCTCATATGTTCCACGCATGCCACGCTGCAAAGAAGGCGGGGGTAAGCATCCTGGTAAAAGGCTCCGTTCAATTCCAACTAGTGGAGTGTATTGTAGACCCCGCGGGGAGGTACTTAATTCTCCGATGTGAAATTGCAGGCGAGGCCTACACTTTGGCGAATGTATACGCCCCGAACACGGGACAACTCAAATTCGTGAGGTCCCTTTTGAATAAGCTTAGAGAGGTTTCCTCTGGTAAACTTATTATCTGTGGAGACTTTAACGTAATAATGGAAAAACGACTGGACTCCTCCTCCCCGCTTCTCGGGGGGGAAGGACTCTAGGACCTGTGTGCCGGGAGCATCATGTCCACGATGTATGGAGATACCAGCATGCCGAGGAGAGGGACTATTCCTTCTTCTCGCATGTGCATGGCTCCTACTCGCGTATTGATCTCTTCCTGGTGAACGACGCCGCCCTGGAGGCATGTCAGTCCTCAGAGGTGGGGGTCATCACCTGGTCGGATCATGCAGCTATAACACTGGAGATTACGGTGGGTTCGGGATTTGGTGCTCCCCGTCGCTGGAGATTGAACCCGGGCATTCTGTCAGACTCCCGTGTGGTGGAGGAGCTGGATGCCAAATTGCAAGATTACTTTTCCTTAAACGATGATGGGGAGGTCGCGGATGATACGCTGTGGTATGCCCACAAGGCGGTCATCCGTGGCCTTCTCCTTCAGAAAGCTTCGCAGATAAAAAGACGTCGAGAGCAGCTGAGAAAAGATTGGATAGAGGAGATAGGGGTCTTGGAATCAGCTCATAAAAAGAGCCCGTCATCCTCTCTGTTGTCCCAAATTTTAGCCCTTCGCACCAAGCTGAGAGCTCTTCTCCTTCAACAATTTGAAAAGTCCTTACGGAAACTGAAAACAAAATATTATGCGATGGGGGATAGGGCAGGTGCGTTGCTGGCCCGTCGCTTAAAGAAAAGAGACGCTAGGACTATGATCTCATCAATGAGACGTTCAGATGGGAGAGTGGTCAGAGATCCTCCCGGGATGGTTGAAGTGTTCGCCTCTTACTACGAGAAGCTGTATAATCTGAGAGATGACACGGACACCCCCAGCCAACACTTCCTGAGATTAGGAGCTTCCTGGGGAGCCTGGACCTGCCCACTCTTTCGGCTGAAAGTCTAAACAAATTAAATGAGCCTCTCTCCCAACATGAAATTGACAAGGTGATCATATCACTAAAATTCAACTCAGCTCCAGGCCCTGACGGGCTCGCGAACGAGTACTACAAGACTTTTCGCCCGGTCCTTACGCCTTACCTGCATCGCTTGTTTTCTTTCTGGCAGTTAAAGGGATCCATCCCCGGCCAGGCCCTGGAGCCACCATCACGACTATTCCCAAGCAGGGTAAGGCGTTGGATCGCCCAGAAAATTACCGTCCTATCTCTTTGTTAAACGTGGACTTGAAAGTGTTCGCGAAGGTGCTGGCGGTCAGACTGTCGACGGTGATCCCCTCCCTCGTCCATCTTGACCAGGTGGGGTTCGTGCTGAACAGGCAAGCTAGAGACGGAACCCGTAGAATGTTAAATTTGATGGGGGTGGGTGAGAGACGGGGGGTCCCCTGTGTATTCCTGTCCCTAGACGCGGAAAAGGCGTTTGACAGGGTTCACTGGGGATACCTTCGGGAAGTTCTCTGCTCCCTCGGCTTTTCGGGCCCCATCTTATCGGCAATCCTCGGTTTATACTCCCACCCCTGTGCTAAAGTCTTTTCTGCAGGCTTCTTGTCCGAACTTTTCAAATCTCAAACGGGACTAGACAGGGTTGTCCCCTCTCCCCCCTGATTTTCGCTCTATTGATGGAGCCCCTAGCGATCTCCCTTAGGGCGGATCCTCTGATCTCTGGAATTCAGGTGGGCGACAGGACACATGTGGTGGGCCTGTATGCCGATGATGTCATTATTTCCGTCACTGATCCGACATCCTCGCTTCCCAGGATAGTTGGACAGCTTGACCTGTTCGCCCGAACCTCATACTACAAGTTGAACGCGAATAAGTCGGTGATTTATCCGGTCCACGTGCCGAAGGAAATGGCTGAATGTCTAGCGAGGTCATACCCATTTAAATGGTGCCCTCAGGGTATCCAATATTTAGGGATCTGTCTCTGCCCTCCAGCGGAGATAGCCTCCCGTAATGTAACTAAACTTCTGGGGGACCTGCGTGGGGCACTTGAGACCTTTCCAGTAACCTCTTTGTCTTGGATGGCAAGAGTGCAGGCCGTGCGGATGCTATGGCTCCCAAAAATCATCTACCTATTTAGATGCCTTCCAATCACTTACTCACCAAGGGACATCGCGCGTCTTCAGTCTGTGGTCAACAGCTTTATCTGGGCCAAAAAGCCGCATAGGGTAAAGAGAAGCACTATGTACTCGGCTGGCCGGCAAGGGAATGGGAGTCCCAAGCGTCAGTATGTACCTTAAAGCTGTGATCCTAGAAGCGGCTAGAGAGTGGTGGAGAGGGGGAGTAGACTCAGGGTGGAGACAAATAGAAACCCACTTGTCCCCTGGGAACTCACTGAAACTTCTCCTTGCGGCTGAGTCTCTGGGAGCGGTGGACAGGACTGGTCTCCTGCAGTCAATGACTGCACTTCTTACGGAATGGGGAAGTCTCACAAATAGTTGGACTAAACTACCAACCTCGGAGATCCCCTTACCTGCAATCCAAATACACATCCCCTCCCTGAGCCTCACCCGCTGGAAGGTACACAACCTGGGCAGTCTAAGTGACCTCTTTAGACAAAATGTTCTGATGTCCTTCTCGGAATTTGTGGAAGCTCACCCGACTTTAGAAAATACATTTCTCCAGTTTTATCAGGTCACGCATTTCCTCAGCTCCAAACGGTGCAAACATACCTTTTCCCAGGTGAAACAGTCCCCTTTGCTACACTTTATATCCATGGAAACCGAGAGGCCTAAAGGCCTGTCACTGCTGTATAGGGGATTAGTAGACGATGTCTCTCCATCCAGGACTCCCTATATGGAGAGGTGGGAACATGACCTGAGTTTTTCAGCCTCTCTGGAGGAGTGGGAGGGAGCCGTGCAATGCACAATGAGGGCTACCAGATGCATCAACCATGTGGAACTCTTGAAAGAAATTCACCTGCGCTGGTATACCCCCCCCTCCAGACTGGCGAACTTTGGTCTAGGTGCCTCCCCCCTGTGCTGGAGACAGTGTGGTAAAAGAGGAGACTTAGCGCACATGTGGTGGGGATGCACCAGGCTGACCCCGTTTTGGCAGACGGTAACAGGTCTCCTAGAATCCCTTACTGGGATTAAAATCTCACTGTCATCACAACTGGCGATCCTACACATTGGATGCGAGGATTTTCCGCCAGTTCCGCGTCACCTTCTTACATATATACTCACGGCAGCTAGATCTTGCATAGCAGCAAAATGGAAGCTTGACTCCCCTCCCTCCATGGCAGATCTGGTAGAACGACTAAACTCAATATTTTGCCAGAGTACTACCTCGCTTTGGATGCTGGCTCGAGACGTTATGTCACGGAGGCATGGGACCTATGGGCAGCTCACCCAATGGCCCTCCAGATCCCTTTCTAGGCTAGGTTAAGGCGAGCAGCTGATTTCTGCCAGGGCATGGTTCTCTCTTTCTTTCCCTCTTCCTATCTTTCTTTCTTTCCTTCCTCTTTCTTTCTTTCTTCACATCTATCTTCCTCTTTTTTCTCTCTTGTTCGCCCCCCTCCCTCGTCACTTCCCCTCACCTCCTTTTTTCCCTATGCCCTCAGGGAGAGGTTTACCCTTTAACCCCTCCCCCCCTACTTCAACTTTATCTCCTTAAATTATTCCCCACCTACCCCCTCTTCCCCTACCCCTCCCCTCCCCCGCTTTCCTAGTATCAGGCCCACTTCCCGCCCGACTGTAAGCGCTTTTGGGGCCATTACCCCCCCCCCACACACACCTCTCCCCCCCGATCACCCGGAAGTTTCTGACCCCTCCTCCTTCCCTCACGACCCCCGATGTTATTAATCTTCCCCCCACCCCACCTCACGGCTACTCGAGTTCCTGGATAACTTGGACTCTGAACTCGCACCGGCATTGAATTATACGTGAAGATAAATCGCATTTTGTTTGTCCCCTCCTCGAAACAATTGTCGGTAATTCAGTTGTTACTCGATGATAGACACTTATGACTTCGCTGTTTGGGGAAGTATTATATTTATATTTGTACTCATTCTTGTATTGTTTGTATTGTTTGTTCATTATCTTCGATACTCTAATAAACACTTATTGAAGTCAAAAACTAATTTTGACCAGTCAGCTTTAATTGGGCCAAATTTCCTTCCAAGAACAAGCCGTCTTTCACATAATGTTTATTGAAGGGTTTTCTTTTCATTTCAGGAGTATAAAGTAGGTTCCAAAACGATTCTCAGCTACTAGACTGCTGTGTATCCACTAATTTTCAGTTGTCTCTGAGCTAGTGAATGTTATTGATGTCTCCCATGCACAGCATACACAGACATAATGATTTCTATGTCTCTATGTAGTACGTTTACAGACAGCAGGGGAAAATATAGTTATACTAGATGTAAGCCCAATGCTATTGCATCAGGAGGGCTCCCTGTGCCTCTCTGTGGCCTCCCGTCTGCTCTGTTTTCACTCTCTGGGCCCCCTGGGCCCTCTCAGTGGTCCCTACCGCTTCCCTATGTCCCCTGTGCGCAGTCTGTTCCTCCTCTCTGGCTCCCTGTGCACTCTCTGTGCGGTATATTACTGGACCTGTGGTGATGCACATAGTCATGTGATCAGTCACATGCACCTGGGTCCGCTTGTGCATTGACTGATCCCATGACCATGACATTACCACAGGTTCTGTATGCTTATTGGTGTCATCGGTGTGATGAGCGGCGGAGTATGCATTCAGCAGTTCCAGGAGTCGGTTGCAGGTAGCGTCATATCCAGTTGTTATTGTCACCACTGGCATCAAAATCTAAATTCAATTATCAGATCTGTAGACTGCATAACGAAAAAAAAGGCGAAACACTAAAATTACGTTTTTTTTGGGTCACCGCAACATTGCAATTAAAATGCAATAACGATCAAAACATCACATCCACCCAACAACAGTACCATTAGAAACATCAGCTGAAGACGCAAAATATAAGCTGTCACACAGCCCCAGATCCTAAAAAATGATAATGCTACGGGATCACTGAAAGACACCAATACTGCAATTTACTTTATTTTTTTTTAAATTCTGATTTTTTTTTTCACCACTTAGATAACAGTAAAAGTATACATATTTGGTATCTACACACTCTTACCAACCCGAGGCATCATACGGCATGTCACTTTTACCATATAGTGATCATTATGAATAAAAAAACACTAAAAACAATCATGAAATTGCACTTATTTTGCAATTTCACCACACTTGGCACTTTTTTTTATCATTTTCTAGTGCACTATTTGGAAGAATGAATCATGTAATTTAAATGTACAACTCAAGCTGCAAAAAACAAGCCCTCATATGTCTATATTGATGGAAAATTTAAAAAGTTATGGCTCTTGGAAGAAGGATGGGGGAGGGGACCAGAAAAAGGAAAATCACCCAGAGGTGAAGGGGTTAAATATTAGATGCTAGGACCGTCCCGATATGGGTCACCTTGACATGGTGGGATGGCTTTTACTTTTTTTGAGAAAAAAGTGATAAATAAGTATTTTATTTACATGAACTGTTGCTAATTGTTTACTTATTTTACGGTATTTGCTCATATTTGCTTTTTTGTTTGGTGTTGCTGTTTAAAGGGTACCTGTCACCCCCTACCCCCAGGGTCTATTAAACTAAAAGAGCCACCTTCAGCAGTGCCTATACTGATTTTGTGGAAGGTGGCTGTTTCCAGTCCCGCGGTCTGCATAAAGTATAACACAACAAGGGTGGGATCTGGTTCCAGCGTTATATGCAGGCGCAATGTTTCGACATCATGTGACCTCAGCTCTCGGGCTTCGCTCACGGAGCTTGCCTGAGAACTGAGGGATCTGAGCATGCACCGAGAAGTGTCAAGGAAAAGAGGAGGAGGGTCGAGGAGGAGGGGTTACAGCAGTGAGGCATTCAGGTCCGGGAGGGGAGTATACCTCACAGACCTAAAGTAATTTCTTATAAAGTGATTAATATGGTGTCCCTGGGGTGTAGGGGGATAAGAGTGTGTGCCCCTGAGGGTCCAGTCACCACAGAGGTACTGCCCTTAGCCAGAGGTGTTGTACCCACAACCAGGTAAGGAGGGGACACTTCCCGATACCCACACACCTGCATCCACCACTATTCACTCCAGGCCAGAAAGATGAGGGAATTGATCAAACCCCATCCCTGGCTGGAGATGGTGCTAAGATAGGGTGGTGGGTGAAACTGTATAAAGGGGAACCACTTAGAGGGGGTGTCAGGAAGGGTAGATAGAAGAGGGGACACCAGTAAGTGGAGGAGTGGTGGTAGTGGGAGAGAGAAGGGAGGAGGAGTAGGAAAATGGTTGAGCTTGAGTGAGGAGCTGAGCAAGGACAGGAGCCAGGGGACTGGAACTGGAGGAGCTTGTCCCTGAGAGAGAGAGACGGAGGGAGCCGAGCAGGAGCTCCAGTGAATGAAGGGGTCCCAGAGGCATGGGAAGTGAGAAATCTACCGGTGGGGCCAGTCGCAGGCAAGTAAAGGGACCAGGGACTGCAGAGGGTCACTGGGCTCAGACTAATAGAGGAGACTTGAGGCTTCAGCTAGCTTACAGGAGGCTGCTGCATCTCCAGGAGCCGCAGCCGAATCCACATAATTCGCTGCAAACTTGGCCGGATAGGGCTAAAGGGGACATAGAGTATGTCGCCCAGTGGGGTCCGAGGCCACTGGCGCGGGACCTGAACGTGAGGTGTAGGGCAGGAGGGAGAGAGCCAGCATAGGAGAGAGACAACCCAGAGAAGGTACACAAAACAGGGTGTTGGCTAAGTTTTCCAATCTGAGAGTGGCTGGACCCTGGCTCGTAGGACACAGCACTCGGCTGGATGTTACAACTTAAGGGCCCCGTTACACATAGCGATGCACCAGCGATCCCGACAACGGTCCGACCTGGCAGGGATCGCTGGTGCGTCGCTACATGGTTGCTGATGAGTCTTGCTAGCGATGACCCAGAGATGCGCCGACAATCGACGGTCGTTGGGGTCTGTCAGGTTCTCGGCTGCAGAATAAGGATCGCTGGTTGTTGCCCCTGTCACACACTACGATGCAGCAATGCAGCATGTCCAGCGGGAGATCGGCGATCGGAAAATGGTCCAGGCCATTCGTTAACAATTGGCGATCTCACAGCGGGGGGGCCAATCACTGCTAAGTGTCACTCACAGCGATATCACTGGCGAGGTCGCTGCTATGTCACAAAACCTGTGACGTTGCAGCGATATCGTTAGCGATATCGCTACATGTAATGGGGCCTTAGGAACAGTGAGTAAAACTGCATCAGCTGTGTCTTGAATTATTCCGGCGTCCCTTGCCCTACAATGCAACTTCATCGCCATCTAAAAATTGACTTATAAACCTGCCACAGGGTACTGCTCCACCTCCGGGGAGCAACATCTGGCTGCATCGTCATGTCCCAGAGGTCTGAACTGCAGCGTTGGCCATTCCAGGCCAAGTACTGTAGGTGGCGTCACGACTTTTATCAACAAACCCTTAATCCCTGAACTTTTATTGACACCGCCAGGGTCATGGAGCTGGGTCTCGACCCCTGTGACTCCCCAGAAGTACTGTAGCCTGGTTCAGAGTATCCCACAGCTCTGGGGGAAGGGGGGAGTCAAGAGCCACCTTCACAAAATGCAGCACAGGTGCTGCTGAAGGTGGCTTTTTTAGTTTAATAGGCCCTGGGGGGGATGACAGGCTCCCTTTAATGGCCAGTGTGAATATGTTTCTACATGTTGCATGTGTACAAATGTATATTCCAGTTCATTTTTTAGGGTTTTCATAAAGTGCCATAGCCTGAACTGCCCGCACCATCCGAGGCACCTGCCCTGCATTATATGGAGTGCCAACATAGCAAATTTATTGGGGTGTGCCAGATCACGGCTAGCCTCCCTGGCACCCTTCCCTCTACTCCGCCTTCTAACTGTCACCCAGCTAGCTACCTCACGGTCCTGCAGCTCCATACTACCATCCTCCCCCACATCTATCCCATTGAGCTGCTGTTCAGTGAGCAGCAGACTCCTTTCCATATTGTCTATGGATCTCAGCGTTGTCAGTTGTTCATTTAGATCCAGTATCTGGGCTTCCAAATGCACAATGTACTCACATCTCACACAGCAGTGTGCACCCTCGACCGGCTGTTCAAGGAATGCATACATGTGGCAAGATGTACACTGGATGGCATTTCCAATCATGGAGCTCAATTCCTAATGGGGATTGCACCAGACAGAAATGATAAGTAAAAAGAAATGCAAAGTATTAATTAAATACAACCAGCAATTCAGTAAGTCCTCCATTCCAAACTCCCTGAATCCAAAGTCACTGAATCACAAGTCACACACTTACTTCCGTCCGCACTTGCGCTCCGTCACACTCAGCTCGTGTCACACTCGCTAGAAAATCAGATTTAAATTATTCTTTTTTTTTTTTTTCTTTCCCTTAGCAGAAAAATCAGCCTACAGCTCAGTGTACTTCCAAAGGACTGGAAGCCCCAACCAGCTGCTTCTTATAAACCCTTAATTATGCACCCCCACCCTTAATTAACCCCTTGTAAGTATAGCTACACCACAGGTTTTAAGTGCAAAGTAGTTAACCCTTTAACTTACAGGTAGTAAAATAAGAGACTATAAACTTGTAGAGAGAAAAGAAAGTTAAGAAAGCCCAATAAAATTAAAAAGGTAAAAAAAAAAGCAGTCAGCAATTCACACAGGTATTTGTTGCAGGATTCCCAAACACCTCCTCACTGAATCACAAGTCACACACTTACTTCCGTCCGCACTTGCGCTCCGTCATACTCAGCTCGTGTCACACTCGCTAGAAAATCAGATTTAAATTATTCTTTTTTTTTTTTTTTTTTTTTCCCTTAGCAGAAAAATCAGCCTACAGCTCAGTGTACTTCCAAAGGACTGGAAGCCCCAACCAGCTGCTTCTTATAAACCCTTAATTATGCACCCCCACCCTTAATTAACCCCTTGTAAGTATAGCTACACCACAGGTTTTAAGTGCAAAGTAGTTAACCTTTAACTTACAGGTAGTAAAATAAGAGACTATAAACTTGTAGAGAGAAAAGAAAGTTAAGAAAGCCCAATAAAATTAAAAAGGTAAAAAAAAAAGCAGTCAGCAATTCACACAGGTATTTGTTGCAGGATTCCCAAACACCTCCTCACTGAATCACAAGTCACACACTTACTTACGTCCGCACTTGCGCTCCGTCATACTCAGCTCGTGTCACACTCGCTAGAAAATCAGATTTAAATTATTCTTTTTTCTTTTTTTTCCCTTAGCTGAAAAATCAGCCTACAGCTCAGTGTACTTCCAAAGTCCTCCATAGTCCTCCATATAGTATAATTGGCCCCCATAGTCCTCTATATAGTATAGTGCACTCCTATAGTCCTCCATATAGTATAGTGCACCCTCATAGTACTCCATATAGTATATTGCACCCTCATAATCCTCCATATAGTATAATGCACCCCCCCCACAGTACTCCATATAGTATAATGCACCCCCAAGTCCTACATATAGTATAATGCATCCCCTATAGCCTTCCTTATAGTATAGTTGCACCCCATAGTCCTCCATATAGTATATTGCACCCCCATAGTCCTCCATATAGTATAATGCAACCTCATAGTCCTCTATATAGTAGAATGCACCCCATAGTCCTCCAAATAGTATAATGCACCCCCAAGTCCTCCATATAGTATAATGCATTCCCTATAGCCATCCTTATAGTATAATGCACCACCATAGTCCTCCATATAGTATAATGCATCCCCTATAGCCTTCCCTCTAGTATAATGCACCCCCATAGTCCTCCATATAGTATAATTGGCTACAATAGTTCTCCATATAGTATATTGCACCCCATAGTCCTCGTATGTTATATTGCACATTACATAATTTCCCGTCAGTTTACTCACTGATTACTTTTTTTTTTTTTTTTTTAAATACTCACCTCTCTTCTTGGACTACCCGGTAGACACCTTGCTTTTTATACACAGGAGTGGTATCATTTCCTACATGGAGTTGCTGACACCAGTCCTCCACTAGTATTATCATCCTCTACCTCCTCAGGTTGAGGTAAGGGTTCCACTGCTTGAATCTCATTGTTGTGTACAGTGTACAGCTGTCACACGCTTAGTTGGCGCTGACATTGCTGGATGCTTCTGTGTATGTGTTTGTCTTTAAGAGCTGCATGGTTGATAGTTGTGAAGGTCATGGGTCTCCTGTGTTGTGCTCCAGAAATGCATTCACTATGAGGTTCGGCTGCTGGTTGAGGGGTTAATGTGTGACTCACCTGAACTCCCCTACCCCTAGCCTTTATGTGGCCTCTCCTTCCACAAGGTGGTGCTGCTGATAGAGTCTCACTCTATGCCTGGAAGCCGTGCTGTGCTAACCTGTGTGTTTTTGTGGCTGAAGTCCTTTTCTTTGGAGTTGCTGTATCCCAGTTCTGTGGAGGGAGGTGAGGGGGGAATAGCGCAGGGCTGGTGGAGAAGTTTTAGGAAGAGGCTGGAGGCCCGAACCTTCTCACCTTTAGAGATCCCTCTGGGATGAGGGCCATTCAGGCTTCCTAGACTAGGGTCAGACTAGTCTTCCCTGGTCACCCTGCCTATAACTGCCATTCCCTCATCAGCATTCTCACTACACTGTGACATTATCAGCAGCCCATACCTTTTTCCTTGAGACACGATGTCTCAGACTGACTCAGCTGATGTATTTTCTCGCCTGATGCAGACCATCTCTGAAGAGGTCACTGGTCTGCGGACTCAGGTAGTGCAACAGGTGCAGCAAGTCGTGGACTTTCTGGCGTCGGCTCATGCTCAGGCCATGCCAGAACCCATGGTCTCTCTTCCAGATAGGTTTTCTGGGGGAAGAGACAAATTTTTTGTTTTCCATGAAGCCTGTAAGCTTTATTTCAGGCTCCGGCCCCGTTCATCAGGAAGTGAGGAACAGCGGGTGGGGATTATAGTCTCCCTTCTTAAAGGGGACCCCCAGACCTGGGCTTTTTCCCTCCTGGCCGACTCACCTTTGTTGCAGTCGGGGGACGGGTTTTTTGCTGCTCTGGCTCAGGTGTACGGTGAACTAGATAGGGTAACCTTTGCTGAGTCTAATCTCTGAAAACTCAAGCAGGGCACATAAGCAGTGGAGGAGTACTGCTCAGAGTTTTGGAGATGGGCGACTGACACCCAGTGGAACGACCCAGCCCTCCGGAGTCAGTTCGGCTTGGGTTTGTCAGCTAGACTGCAAGACACCCTGGTTCAGTACGCTGCACCTGAGTCATTGGAGGCTGTGGTGTCCCTAGCCATCAGGGTAGACAGACGCCTGAGGGAGAGACCGAAATCTACTATGTCTCCTGTACCTATCCCTGCTGAGGAGACTATACCCAATGAACCCATGCAGGTGGAGGCAGCAGGTTCCCGTGTTAAACCTCCTGTTGCTACTGTTCACTAAGTGGGCGCAGCTTGTTTTTTCTGTGGAAAATCTGACCATTTTATTAAGGTTTGTCCACTTCGCTCCAAGACTACGCAGTCTCAGAAACAGCCTACCTCGGGCCGTTCTGAAGGAGACGACCAGAGAGTTTATCTTTCCTTCCTCGCTAAGTCTCCATTCACACTGTCTGCCAAGATGGTGGTGGATGGTAAAACCGAGACTGTGCCAGTTCTGGTCGATAGCAGAGCAGGGGTCAATTTGATGGATTCTAGCTTTGCTCGGGCTCATAGTCTCACTAGCAGTGCTTTAGTGAGACCCATTCCCATCGCCTCGATCGACTCAGTTCCACTCAGCCAGAAGGTCCTCTCCCCAGTGGTGCGTAATGTGAACCTGAGCATAGGACCTCTCCACCAGAAGGTTCTGTCCTGTCACCTCTTGGAGAACCTACCCAGTCCCATTGTATTGGGCCTTCCCTGGCTGGAGAAACACAACCCAGTGATTAGACTGGCGGGCCAGAAAGGTTGTAACTTGGGGGTTTTTCTGTGTGAGTAATTGCCTCGCTACAACTATTTCTACTGTCCTGGTTGCACCGACTCCTACCCCACTTCCAGAAGTGAATGGGAGTGAGCCTGGAAGAGGGGGTGGAGTCCAGACTACACCTCAGATTAATGGTGGGTCTAGGCGATGTTCCAGGAGGAGGGGCCGGGGAGGGGTAGTGGTTCCTGCTGTGCACTCCAGGGAACGGAGCCCTGGGCCATGGGGGGATGCTGCTGCAGTTTACCATCCTGGATGTGTGCCCTCTAACTGTGACCGCAGATTTGGAAATAAACATGTAGGTCCAGACCTAAGAGTTAATGAGTATGTGTGGGTGTTGTCCAAATACGTCAGGTGGAGGTGTGCTGCTGGGGCTCCTGGTTCTGGGGTTATAGGACCGTTTCGAATATCGACCATTTGTAATCCTGTGCTGTACTGCCTTGACCTACCCCAGGTTTGGCAACCCGTAATGTCCTTCATTTCTCGTCCCTCAGGAGATGTGGACTTGTTTTCGATGTGCCGTAGTCAAGTATGGAGGCCTCTCTTAAAAGAGAGGGTACTGTCACGCGCTTAGTTGGAGCTGATGTGGCACCCTGGCACCTGTTGGGCACCACAGAACTCCTTAGGGCATGAATGGAGCTAACAGCAAAGCATCACTCACAAAATACCTAACAACACTACAACACCTTAGAACACCTGGTTTCACCCCGAGCCTCTAGGGGGAGCTCCACTGGTCACTTTGATCCAGTTCCCCCTATAAATAGAGTCTTGGAGGGAGAAACTTGAGAGTGTGTGCAGTCGCTACAAGAGCTGCCAGCCTGTGTGAAACCTCCATCCTATGAGGGACACACTGGGCCCAACCAGCCAGCTAGCAAGTGAGGAGACCCTTGCAATTGGGGTCAGAGGAAGAAGGAGAACACCTCTCAGGGAACACAGAGTTATTCTGACTCTTTCCTTATTAACCGGTTACTGGAACCGAAGCTGTGAGAGCTACCCAGCCACCACAGAGAACCAGCACGTCTAACAGGAGGTTTAGCCACCTGTTCCACCTGAAGCACTACCAGCGAGAGCCCAGGGAAGAGTACTGATCCTGCTCAGACCCTTTTACAGTGCCCTCAGTGCTGTTACCCAGGTGAAAGCAAGTTCCATTGAACACACTGCCCGTCCGGCTGGATTCCACATCCACCGATCTTAATCAAAGAGATAGAGAAAGGAAGCCTACTACAACTGCTTGCTGTGAATCTCCAGGATTGCTAACTTCATGAACCCGGTCTGGCGTACCTGAAAACCATCAGTAAAGGTACTCAAAAGACTCAGGTGTGTCTCTGTCTGACTCCTGGGCCTAACAGCAGTGTTACCGCAGCTGCCTCACAACATCTTGCGCAGCTCCCGGCTCCGGGGACTCCCGCTCATCCTGTGGGGAGCGTTCCATCTTGCTGCCTAACATCCCCGGAGGCCTAGCAGCGTCGGTACAGTTACCGAACACCCGCAGGTGGCATCACGAAGACAAACTACCCCTACTGTTCAGCCATCCCCCTATTGATCTGGACCATCGGGCCTCACAGCCGCAGGCGCGGTTCCGTGACAAGAGGAGAGTCGACGCCTGCGACGTGAACACCCCGGTCACGGTGAGTCAGAATTTGGCGTCACAACAGGATACGAGCAGGCCCGTTATCACGGGTATTGTGTGCTATTTAATGACTGTAAATATCGAACTGTAAATTTGGTCCGCTATTGCTGCGACGAAAAAGCGGGAAAAGAAGGGGCGATGACTGTGCAAAGGGCGCGAAGATTGGCCCCGCCCCTACACTCTGACGACTTCCCTGTACGCAGCAGGAACCGGAAACTCCCGTGGTGCCTCACTCCTCACCGCGAGGCCGACACTTCCGTTTGAAACCGAGGGAAAGGCTACGCTTAACTAAGGGGGAGCGACCATGAGTAACCCGGCTCCCAACAACGCGGTACCCCCGCTAAACCAAGCGGCACCTCAAAACATACCTCTTGATGGACAGCAACAAGCCGGCGGTGTGCCACAGCAACCCGCTCCGATTATGCCGTTATCTCTGCCTTACGTTCCGAGTGCGAACTGGTTACCTAAGTACAGCGGTGTACCCAGCACCTTGGAGACCTTCCAGAGGAAGATATGCCAGACGCTGGACATGTACGCTATGACCGGTAAGCAGAGAGCTTCAGTTGTTATGGGACAGTTAACGGGTGCAGCCGAGCTGCAGAGCCACAGCTGGCTTGTAGAAACTCAGGAATCTGTGGAGCAGATATTCGCTAAGTTAACCCGGGTTTTTGAACGCCATACCGAAGCTGAATTAAGACTGTCATTCTATCGTTGTAACCAAGGGGCACAAGAAAGTGTCCTAGATTATTCACTGCTATTGCAAGAAGCGTTGAGACTGTTAAAACAAGTTGATCCTGATGGTGTCAGAGATGAAAACAAAGCGTTAATTGGACAATTTATTGTGGTCCTTAAACTGTCTGAGAATAGAAAGCAAGCAAGCTGGTGGTCCATACAAAATCCTGGCGCAGAGTTTGACACTTTCAGAGACTTAACAGTTTTGGGACAACGGCTCGCCGCAGTGCCTGACCCCTTCGCAGCAGCAGTATACTGACACCCCTTCCGTGCCGGCAGCAGCATCTCCAATCCCTACGGTTCAGTCCAGTGCACAGACTGTAACACCTGACCGGTTTGAACAACTGTGTGCTAATGTGGAACAGCTAATGAAGGACGTGGCCAAGCTACAAGCTGGGAGAAGACCCAAGACAGATGCAAGGTCATCGGACAAGATTCAACTCGCTGACAGCCCTGAGGACGTTCCGTGGATGAAGAGAAAGACACAGCCGCCACGAGGAAAACCTGCAGACCGCCGCAGTCCTGACAGACGCCGCACCAGTCAGCAGAATGACTTAGGAGGACGTACTCAACAGTCCCGTCCTTTAAACAGGCAACCCCTGGGCGAGAAGGGCCAACCCCAGGAGTAGACTGTCCAGGCCCTACGTCCAGCTGGGAACACAAGTATGTAGGAGACTGTCCATACTTACCAATCGTCATCGATGGCATTGCTATATCCGCCTTGATAGACACTGGATCCCAGGTGACATCCATCCCGAGTATCCTTTACAAGCGGTTCTGGCCAGATGTTAAGCTGGAACCCCCAAACCCCGCAATGAACCTTGAAGCCACTAATGGTATACCGGTTACATTTCAGGGACAATGGGAAGCTACAGTAAGGGTGGGGAGGGTGCAGCTGAAGAACCAGGGAATCTTGTGGTCCAGGATAAACCAAACAACAACGATCCCTACGTAATACTGGGTACAAATGTTATGGTTAAATGCATCGATGAAGTGTTGTTTTTACTCCAACAGAGTGTTGAAGCTGGTAGACCCAGAGAGAGGAGAGCCATCCAAAAGCAGATCCGAGCTCTGGTTTATCAACAAGCAGGTAACATTGTCTAGTGGTGAAATTGGCAGAGTGCGGGTTACAGATCCCATTCCAATTGTGGTACCACCCAGAAGTGAAATGATGATCTGGTGTCGAGCAGCATAGGCCTCAGAGGGCAGGACTACCAAGCTGTAGTAGAACTTTTAATGTCTGATAGTAGTCCTACGCTCTTGACAGCCAGAGGGTTGGTCGATGTGAGAAAAGGGAGAGTCCCCGTACGCATACTAAATTATGGTGATGACGAGGTCAGACTGCCAAGATATGCAACTGTCGCAAAATTATACCAAGTAAAAGATGATGCTGTGATTGATGTAATATCCTCAAACCAAACAGTCACTGATGAACCCCCTCACTCCAAAGATCAGTTAGAGAAATGGTGTCAGGAGCTCAGTTAGGAACTGACAAACACACCTACTCACCAGAAAAATGAGTATATCGGGTAGTTCAGGAATATGAGCAAGTGTTCAGCAAACACCCACTTGACTTTGGGAGGATTAAAGGGGTACAACACCATATCCCCACAGGCAACCATGCACCTATCAAAGAAAGGTACAGGCCTATACCACCCACACACTACCAAAAAGCAAAAGAGATGCTTCAGGACATGAAAAATGCAGGAGTCATTAGGGATAGCTGTAGTCCCAGGGCAGCACCACTAGTCCTGGTTAAAAAGAAAGATGGTAGTATGAGGATGTGCGTAGACTACAGACAAATAAATAAAGTCACACACAAGGATGCATACCCGTTACCCCGCATAGAGGAGTCACTAGCTGCACTCAAATATGCCAACTACTTCTCCACATTAGATCTTACTAGTGGGTACTGGCAGGTTGCCGTTGCAGAGGAGGATCGGGTCATTCCATGTCAAGTGAACCAATGATTATTACCTCTATATTTTTAATTCTTTTGAGATTTTGTTATTTGATAATATCATGTCAGACAATGCAAAATGTGAAGAGAAAATTTTTTTAAAAAATTTATTTTTTTTAAAAATGATTTTCAAAGTTCGGAAAAAGTGTGAATTTCGCTGTTGCCTGCCTTTACGTTTCTCCTCATAACTCAGGCTAGGAATAAGATAGAGAGACAAAATAAACACCAATCTACTCAGAACTATACAGGCTTTCATCAGATATGTCACAAGAGGATCTTTGTTAATATTTTACCCATGTGATCGCAAGCGCAAAACTTTAAAACGTATTTCCGAAAAATCAGCGCGCTTTAAATATTTCAAAAACTGCCCATGTGTCTGCTTTGCTCTTAGCCACATCTGTACCAAATTTCAAGTTGGGATCGCAATGGGATCATATTTTAACATATTTTACTATTAATAGCGTCAATGGGTCATTCCATATCAAGTGATCTAAATATGAATATTTTTTTTTACCTGACGTCTTTACATTTTTTTTTTTTTTTCCCTTTATGAAGTACTACTTTAGTTAATTACAAATTAAAAGTTTGGAATTTTTTTCTTCATCAGTTAATTTTTTACAGATTTTTAAAGTTTAAAAAAAGGGTGAATTTTGGCCTGGTATGACTTTACATTTTTTTATCTCGGGCTAGAAATAAGATAGAGAAACAAAATAAACACCATTCTACTCAGAACTGTCCAGGCTTTTACCAGATATGTCACAAGAGTATATTTGTTAATTTAAATTTTTTACCCATGCGAATGCAAACGCAACATTTTGAAACGCATTTCCGAAAAAACGTTTTAATAAAAATTTTCCAAAACTGCCCATGTGTCTTTTATGCTCTTAGCCACATCTGTACCAAATTTCAAGTTGGGATCGTGATGGGATCATATTTTAAAATATTTAACTATGGTTAATCTCATTTTTATTAAATTTTGAAAAAACATATGAAAGACATACATTCAATCTTTTAACAAAATCTTGAGACATATAAAATATACAAAAAGAGAATTCACAAAGTTATTAGTAACTTTAAGATAAGCTGCAAATTTACTTTTGCGCTTATCTCTGGTGCAATATATACTACAATCTAAATATAATTCCAAACACTCAAGTATACAACCTTTCTCAGGGTTTTGAGATGTTCTGATGTCAAGGGGACAAGCAGCCCCAGCAGAATGATTTTTATCACTTGGCCCCTTCTAACAGGTAGACCACGTAAGTGGGTCATTACCCGTTGAGGCCTAGTTGGAATAGTCTATCGACTGGTGTACCGGAAAGGAAGGCCGAAATATTAATGATCTACTCACAGCTCAGAGTTTCCGATACCTGTCTAATGTTCACTAGAATTCTGAAGGCATAGGTGTAGAAAGGAAATACCTAGACTGAATGTATCAGATGGGAAGAAAAGAGAGATAGAAAAGAAGAGAGAGAGAGAAGAGAAACAAAAAACATTAGAAAAAGTTATACTGGGAAAGAAAAGCCACGTAAGAAAAAAAGAAAAAAAGGGGGGGGGGGGGGGGACGGGTGAGGTATGGGAAGGAGAAAGGGTACTCATCCCACTGGCTCCCCATCAGCCAGAGGTCGAGCCATATTATCTGTGCTGGAAAAGATACTCCTAAATTCTGCAGAGTCGTGAAAAAGAATCCATTCAAACCAAATCCCTAAGAATTTGTTCCGAGATCCCGACGCATCAGCTGCGAGCTCCTCCATTCGATATATGTCCATCAATTCTTTGAACCAATCAAGTAGAGATGGAGCCCGGCTTGATTTCCAGAACCTCGGGATCACAGCACGAGCAGCCGAGATGCAAAGGCGGAGAATATCCCTCTTCTGTAGCCCAATAGGACCTGGAAAAATGGATAACATTGCCGATTCTGGGCAGCATTCGGCTTGTTTACCTGTTATCCGGGCGTATGCATTGAAAACCTCAGACCAGAACCGCCGGATTTCTCCACAACTCCACCAAATGTGTATCATTGTACCCTTCTCTTCCCCACAGCGTCAGCAGGTATCAGGGGTTCCAGGGAACATGTTCCGGAGTGTCGTCGGGCACAAGTACCATCTAGTGAGCAGCTTATAGCTTCTTTCTTGTGCAGAACAAGCGCTAGCTAGTGAGTGAGTAAATATAAAGCATTTCTGCCAATTAGCTTCTGAAATGCTACACCCCAATTCCCTCTCCAAGCACGTTGGAAGTAAAGGGTGCCCTGCTCTCTCATGGACCCTAAGGCCTGGTATAGAACTGATATTTTGCGCCTCGGTGGAGCCTCCAGTTGGAATAACCTCTCCAATACGTTGGGCGTCAATCTTACCCTGCAAGAGTGGTCAGCTGAATATAAGTATGCTCTGTATTGGAGAAATTCGAATCACTTAAGAGGTCTCGTAGGTTCTTTGAGTTGTAGCTCTGCCATCGGGGGCAAACCACCACTGGACAGAGTCTGTCCTACTCGGGTGTCATCCACAATCCGCCAACATAAACATCTCTGCCGGTCAAATCTGGGTGGGAAAGATGGGTTGGAAAAAAGGGGAGTCAAAGGGCTAAGTCTGTCGTTTAAGCGGAGGGTTTTCGTCACTAGGTGCCATACCTTCAAGGTGTTTCTGGTCATGTCTGTCAAAGGTACTAGGTCTGTGGAGTCTTTAGGGGAAATCCAAAGCAGGTGTTTCAGCGGAATCCCCAAACCCTCTTGCTCCACCCCTACCCATTTCTTGGAGGACGCATGATAATGCCAATCTAGAGCTCTAACAAGAGAGGAAGCCACAAAGTACGCTCGTATGTTGGGTAGTCCAACCCCTCCTCTGGTCTTGGGCAAGGATAGGATATTCATTCGCAATCTGGACCTCTTGCCCCCCCAGACAAATCTAAGGATCATAGAACTGTCTGAAAAGTATATAAGAGTCGGGGCAAGACATCCATCTTGACTACGTTTATTCTCCCGAACCAGGATAGCTTTAATTGTCTATAGGAGGTAAATGCCGATTCCGCGATAGTCAAAAGGGGTTGATAATTTAAATTGAATATTTGTTTAAGATCTTTTGGTATAAGGACTCCCAAGTACTTAATGGCTTCTACTTTCCATTTAAATGGGAACTGTTTAGACAGATGAGAAACCAATTCTCCAGGCAAAGAAATATTGAGTGCCTCGGTTTTGGAGCAATTCACTTTAAAGTTGCTCAATTGTCCGAACAGTTCAAACTCCATTAAGACCGAAGGGATGGAGACCAGGGGCTGGGAGATGTAAAGTAGCAGGTCATCTGCAAATAAGGCTAATTTGTGATGACTCTGTCCCAGCTTGACCCCATGGACGCATTCATTGGACCTAAGTGCAAAATATTTAACTATTATAGTGTCAATTCAAAAATCACCAAGAACACAATCAGTCATTTTTTCACAATTGCCCGTCAATAGTTTGAATTTGATATAAAGAAACATAGTCTTGTAACATCTCAAATGAAAGCTGTTACCGTTCTGAGTAAAATGATGCCTCTCCCACTTCATTATCTTATTTCTAGCCTGAGATTAAAAAAAATGTAAAGTCATACCAGGCCAAAATTCACCCTTTTTTTAAACTTTAAAAATCTGTAAAAAATTAACTGATGAAGAAAAAAATTCTAAACTTTTAATTTGTAATTAACTAAAGTAGTACTTCATAAAGGAAAAAAAAAAAAAAAATCTAAAGACGTCAGGTAAAAACTAATATTCATATTTAGATCACTTGATATGGAATGACCCATTGACGCTCTTACTAGTAAAATATGTTAAAATATGATCCCATTGCGATCCCAACTTGAAATTTGGTACAGCTGTGGCTAAGAGCAAAGCAGACACATGGGCAGTTTTTTAAATATTTAAAGCGCGCCGATTTTTTGGAAATGCGTTTTAAAGTTTTGCGCTTGCGATCACATGGGTAAAATATTAACAAAGATCCTCTTGTGACATATCTGATGAAAGCCTGGACAGTTCTGAGTAGATTGGTATTTATTTTGTTTCTCTATCTTATTTCTAGCCCGAGATATGATAGAAAATGTAAAGCCATACCAGGCCAAAATTCGCACTTTTTTAAAACTTTAAAAATCTGTAAAAAATTAACTGATAAAGAAAAAAATTCAAAACTTTTTTTTTGTAATTAGATAAAGTTGTTCTTCATATAGAAAAAAAATTTAAAAAATCTGAGGACGTCAGGGAAAAAAAATATTAATTTTTGGATCACTTGACATGGAATGACCCGATCGTGAGAAGACAGCCTTCACTACTCCTATGGGCTTATGCGAGTTCAACAGTATGCCCTTCGGGTTGTGCAATGCCCCAGGAACATTTCATAGACTGATGGAGTGTTGTTTGGGCCACAAGAACTTTGAGACTGTCTTGTTATACCTTGATGATGTCATTGTATACTCTACGACCTATGAAGATCACCTCCAGCACCTGAGTGAAGTGTTCGAGTCACTGTCCAAGTACGGGATGAAACTGAAACTGTCCAAGTGCCACCTGCTGAAACCCAAGGTCCAATACCTAGGACACGTGGTAAGCGCTGAAGGCGTAGCACCGGATCCGGATAAAGTAACCGTCATCAAGGACTGGCCAGCACCCACTTCTCACAAAGAGGTACGTCAATTTCTAGGACTGGTCGGGTACTACCGCCGATTCATCAAAGGCTATACCAAGATAGCTGCCCCATGCAAGATCTCTTAGTAGGCCAATCCAAAAATGGCAAGATCAGGGGGCCCCCGTTCCACTGGGGCCCAGAGCAGGAACAATCCTTCCAGAAGCTGAAAGAAGCTCTCACTGGAGAAGAAATCCTGACCTATCCTGATTACAATCTCCCGTTTTTATTGTACACTGATACAAGCAATGAAAGTTTAGGAGCAGTCCTAGCTCAACGCCAGCAAGGAAAAGAAAAGGTGATAGCCTACGCCAGCAGAAAGCTCCGTCCCACGGAAAGGAACCCGGAGAACTACAGCTCCTTCAAGCTAGAGTTCCTGGCCCTGGTCTGGGCAATCACAGAGCGTTTCAAGCATTACCTGGCATCCGCCCCGTTCACAGCTTTCACAGATAACAATCCTCTAACTCACTTAGAGACTGCAAAGCTGGGAGCCCTGGAACAGCGTTGGGTAGCAAGACTCTCTAACTATGACTTCACTGTAAAATACCGGGCAGGTCACAAGAACGGCAATGCTGATGCCCTGTCCAGAATGCCTAACCTTCCTGAAGAGGCAGAAGACATAGATGACCTGGAAGAGATTGAATTACCTGCTTTCCACCGTTCAAGCACAACAACATGTCATCAGTCGAACCAGAAACGTGTAGAGAGGACCGTGAACCCTTTACCTCACCATGACTGGAAGGAGGTACAAGCTAACGATCCAGATGTCAGCCTGGTAAGGGATCTGATCACTCAACAACATGCTAACATGGACTCTGATGCCTCACCAACTGCTAAACGCCTATGGAAAGAGAAAGGCAGGTTATTTGTCTACCAAGGTAAACTATGCAGAAGGTACCTCAATCCAAGAACCCACGAACTAATCTGGCAGATTGTAGTTCCCAAGACTGAAGTCCAGATGATCCTTGAAGCATACCATGATGATGCCGGACACTTTGGATGGAAGAAGCTTGAGAGACTCCTGAAGGATCGGTTCTACTGGGTCGGTATGCGAGGCTCAATTGACAAGTGGTGTAAGAACTGTGGACCATGTCACCTACGAAGGAAAGACCATCTAACTCAGAAAGCTCAGTTGCAGCCAATTGTTACCACCAAACCTCTTGAAATAGTTGCTCTCGACCACGTGAAGCTTACCCCAAGTCGAACCAGGTACACTTACGCTCTGACCATTGTTGACCACTATTCAAGATTCCTGGTAGTAGTTCCAGTTAAGGATTTAACTGCAGAAGTCGCAGCCAAAGCATTCCAGAGTTACTTCTGTCGCCCCCATGGGTATCCAGACCAAGTCTTGACTGACCAAGGGCCAGCTTTCGAATCAGCTCTGTTCCAAGAATTCTTAGGGCTATATGGGTGTAAAAAGATCCGCACTGCACCTTATCATCCTCAGACGAACGGTTTATGTGAGAAGATGAACCACATAGTCATTGACATGCTCAAGACCTTACCAGTTGACGAGAGAAATCAATGGCCAGAGAAGCTTCCAGATCTCGTGGACATCTACAACCACATACCTGTCAGTTCAACAAACTACACACCTGCTTACTTGATGCGAGCAAGACCAGGTAAATTGCCTATTGATTTACAGATGGGAACCATTGAACCCACAGAAGATTCTTCCGATGACGATTGGGTCAGCCAACGCCAAGAACAGTACAGAACAGTACAAGAAAGTGTTGAAAGAAACCTAGAAATCAGCAGAACCAAGCAAGAAAAAGACTTTAACAAGCACGCCTCAGCTGAACCTCTAGCTACAGGAGACGTAGTGCTAAAAAGAAAGCGAAAAACCAACAAATTGGATAACAGTTGGGAATCTGTACCCTACACCGTTATGCCGTCACACTATGACAACTCAAAAACTTGTGTTATCAGCAAAGACAATTGGAATACTATTGCAACTGTTTCAAGGGATCATTTAAAGAAATGTCCGCCACAGTTAATCCCACAAGCAACCAGTTACCCTGCTGTAACTATAGATGAAGAAACCAAAGAAAATCTAGTCCTTACAGACATTGGATACTTACCAGCAGACTGGCCACAATGCGATGGAGCATACATCATACCAGTTATGCACTTCTATCAACCTATAGAAGAACAACAACCAATTCCAGTTCAACAACAACAAGTTCAAGTGCAAGATATGCAGCCTGTTATAATGGAACCTGAGATTCCTGTAATCGGTGAACCTGCTAGTCCCACAGTAAGAGACCAAATTCCTACACAACTACCTACGGAGGATAGTCCAGTAGAAAGACTACGTACTTACTATGGCCTACCACAAAGCAGAAGTAGAGAACTAAGAACCACTTCGTACACTACACCAACAGCTTTGGAAACACCCACACTACGCAGATCCACACGTAGTACATTAGGACAACCCCCAAACAAACTTGGAGAATGGGTTTAGAATGTAGTGGAGTATATTACCTGTAAGTGTTTGTAAATAGTACCCTGTTTTCAAAACCTGTAAAAAGTAGTGTACAGAAGGGTGGAGGAACTGGGCTCTGTCCCAAGTAAATTAAGTTGGGGACAGAAAGCGCCTGGTAAGGTATAGAAGGTTAGTACCGGCCTCCCAAGCAGAGACACCCGTAGGGAATGTATAAAGTTTAAAAATGTGTGGACTTTACCTTTTTCCCGTTTCGTGAACTTTGGACAATTGTCACAGGACTTGTGTGACCAAAACTTTACCTTTTCCAGCCTGCGGCAGATGGACTAGTACCGTATGGACTGCTTTTCACCTTTTTCATATTTTTCCCTTTCTTTTCAGTGATTTTTGTATTTTTCTTTAAAGCTCTGTAACTAACTGTTTATAAAATGCTTAGAGGTTAAGTTGTAAAAAGAACTTTTTCCTCAGCCGGGAGAACTGAGGTTAACTAAGGGGGAATGTGCACCTGTTGGGCACCACAGAACTCCTTAGGGCATGAATGGAGCAAACAGCAAAGCATCACTCACAAAATACCTAACAACACTACAACACCTTAGAACACCTGGTTTCACCCCGAGCCTCTAGGGGGAGCTCCACTGGTCACTTTGAGCCAGTTCCCCCTATAAATAGAGTCTTGGAGGGAGAAACTTGAGAGTGTGTGCAGTCGCTACAAGAGCTGCCAGCCTGTGTGAAACCTCCATCCTATGAGGGACACACTAGGCCCAATCAGCCTGCTAGCAAGTGAGGAGACCCTTGCAATTGGGGTCAGAGGAAGAAGGAGAACACCTCTCAAGGAACACAGAGTTATTCTGACTCTTTCCTTATTAACCGGTTACTGGAACCGAAGCTGTGAGAGCTACCCAGCCACCACAGAGAACCAGCACGTCTAACAGGAGGTTTAGCCACCTGTTCCACCTGAAGCACCTACCAGCGAGAGCCCAGGGAAGAGTACTGATCCTGCTCAGACCCTTTTACAGTGCCCTCAGTGCTGTTACCCAGGTGAAAGCAAGTTCCATTGAACACACTGCCCGGTCCGGCTGGATTCCACATCCACCCGACCTTAGAGAGAGAGAAATAGAGAAAGGAAGCCTACTACAACTGCTTGCTATGAACCTCCAGGATTGCTAACTTGATGAACCCGGTCTGGCGTACCTGAAAAACATCAGTAAAGGTACTCAAAAGACTCTGGTGTGTCTGTGTCTGACTCCTGGGCCTAACAGCAGTGTTACCGCAGCTGCCTCACAACATCTTGCGCAGCTCCCGGCTCCGGGGACTCCCGCTCATCCTGTGGGGAGCGTTCCATCTTGCTGCCTAACATCCCCCGGAGGCCTAGCAGCGTCGGTACAGTTACCGAACACCCGCAAGTGGCGTCACGAAGACAAACTACCCCTACTGTTCAGCCATCCCCCTATTGATCTGGACCACCGGGCCTCACAGCCGCAGGCGCAGATCCGTGACAAGAGGAGAGTCAACGCCTGCGACGTGAACACCCCGGTCACGGTGAGTCACTGACATTGCTGGAGGCTGCTGTGTATGTCTTTGTCTTTAAGAGCTGCCTGGTTGATAGTTGTGAAGGTCCTGGGCCTCCTGTGTTGTGCTCCAGAAATGCATTCACTATGAGGTTCGGCTACTGGTTGAGGGGTTAATGTGTGACTCACCTGAACTCCCCTTCCCCTAGCCTTTATGTGGCCTCTCCTTCCACAAGGTGGTGCTGCTGATAGAGTCTCACTTTATGCCTGGAAGCCGTGCTGTGCTGACCTGTGTGTTTGTGTGGCTGAAGTCCTTTTCTTTGGAGTTGCTGTATCCCAGTTCTGTGGAAGGAGGTGAGGGGGAAATAGCGCAGGGCTGGTGGAGGAGTTTTAGGAAGAGGTTAGAGGCCCGAACCTTCTCACCTTTAGAGATACCTTCGGGATCAGGGCCATTCAGGGTTCCTAGACTAGGGTCAGAATAGTCTTCCCTGGTCACCCTGCCCGTAACTGCCATTCCCTCATCAGCATTCTCACTACACCATGACAACAGCTTAGCAATGGTGGAATACCTGGGTAGTTTGACTTCTTCACTGCCACAGTTTAAGATGCGAACTGGTACCCATCCCTTCTGTACATCAACTACCCCCCTGGCTGTTGAGTGTAGGCCTATGCTCTGAGCTGACGGGCTCCACTACTGCCTGGTAGTCCTGTCCTCTTAGACCTATGGCTGCTCGACACCAAATCATCATTTCACTCATGGAAGGTATGACAATAAGGAACGGGTCTGTTACCCGTGCAGCACCAATTTCACCACTTGTAAACTTTACTTATCTCTCGCTAAAGAACCTTCTTCTGCCCAGGTTTGGCAGTGTCTGCAATCTGTTGAAGCAAGAAACACACTTCGCCCATGCAATTGCTAACAATATTTGTACCAAGAATAACATAAGGATCACGATTGTTAGGATTCTCTTTTACCAGAGATAAATAATCCACTGGTTTTTCAATTGTATCCTCCCCACCTTTATTGGTACTTCATTAACCCCCACAATTGTAAGCGGTTCACCATTAGAAGCATAAAAGTTAAGGTTTAAAGCGGGTGATTGGAGTTCCTTATCTGACCAAAATTATTTGTGAAGGATATGTATGTTGGTCATCTTTAACCCGGTATCCAATAAAGCAGGTGTTGATATGCCGTCTAGTATGATGGACAGGAACGGTCGTTGTCCAATGAAGGTGTATAGTCAGCTGGGCCCTGTTGAGTTACTCCTGAGGTTTGGCCCGGCCCCCAGGGACTGCTCGTTTAAAGGACAGCGACGGGCGATATGGCTATGGTAGTGATGGCAGCAAATGGGTTCCCCTGTAGAGCTGTAACGGTCGGTGGTCCTCCCTCTATACGACGAAGTTTGCCTTGCCCTCATCCACGGGACATCCTTCGGACTGTCAGCAAGCTGGATCAAAGGTTGAAGTTTGAGCTGTGGCTTTGGCATAGGTTTTGTCAACTGCTGCAGCTGCAGGGCTTCCATGACTCGAGTTAAGTTCTTGCCCATTTGGCACAATTCAGAGCGTAAAGAGTCATATTTATCAGGGTTAGTAGTTTGTACACTGTTCTAAGCTGCAGGCACGGGTACCGGTGTTGTGGTAGTCTGCGCCTTACCACCGCACCACCGCCGGATGGCAGCTTCAGGAGTCTCCACTGGCCAAAACCCCATTATAGCCATGTCCTTAAAGTATTGAAATCAGCATCCAGGTGGCTTAGGGACCACAAGCTTAAGTTTTTTTTTGTCCTCTGGTGATAGTAGCCCCTGGGTGAACTGCTCAGTTAACAACTTGTCCTTATCAAGATGGCTACTGATCCTCGCTCATCTGCAGACCATGATTCAATCTCTCTTTCTGCCGCACTGGTTAACTGTCCCAATACAACCTCGGCGTGCTGCTGACCGGTCATTGCATACATGTCCAACACGCTGCAGATATTTCTTTTGAAGGTGGACAGAGTATCAGGGCGGCCGTCATACTGGGGCAACCACTTGGCACCCGGGATGTAAGGTAGTGAGATCGGCATGATCGGGGCTACAGCGCCCGATGCACTGGTGGTACTACTGGTTGCAGCCATGGTTGCTTCAGGGTGATTCCCGGGGTCAGTGAAGGTGCCATCGTCGTCGCTGGACGAGGCGGACATTTTCGGGATCTCCCCTAGTGAATCACAGCCAGTCTTTTAACAGTTAAACAGTTTTTGAACCCCGTATACAAGGGGTTAAGCGTTCGGACGTTTCCAGACTAAGCTGCTGCGCTTCGAAAGCACTCGGCAGAGCGAGGGGCAGGTTTTGGATTTGCGCTCTGCAGGCCGTCACGCCTCCTTTTTTCCCACTCCGCGGCTTAGTTTAACAGTCAACCAACACAGTACCCGGTTGTACCGAGCCCAGGATCCTGTTTGTGAGCACCAGAAAAGTGGACTATCTGTACTTATGGGAACTCGGATGTCTGGGCCTTCAGCTTCGGTGGGAAATCTCACTGGTGGCCTGCCCAGACCCGTGGCCCAGAGGGGAAGACAGCCGCCAATTAAGGCGTTGTAGTCTTTATCACGTGACGCCACATGTAGTGCCTAGTGACTAGACACCAGCGCCACCACAGTCCTCAGGAGGGTGGTGGTATTGCGGCTATGGTGAAGCAGCTCCCTACAGGTAGAGCTAATCCTCCGGGGTAGTGTTGATTGTGAGGGATGGAGCTGGGGTTTGGCCAGGTTGTGGGTTAATGGGATAGTCTCTGCGGGTAGCGGGGACAGGAGGTGAAGAACCCACACTGTTTAATGTCTCTACCTTTTTACTGGTGGTATATCAGGTGGATGTCCGGAACACTGTCGGGTGACCAGGAAACACAGTTGAATCTCCACAGCAAGTGGGGGTAAGGCCTCTGTGTTCTCTTGTCCCCGTGTTGAAGCCCCTGCCCCGTGTAGAACTTGGCTGGCCTCCACTACTCTCTCTCTCTCCACCTGCGCTGTCGATGGGTAACCTCTGTAGACTACCGCTGCTTCTCTGTCCATGGTGTCTGGCTCCCTGAACAGTGATTAGCAGGTCAGACAGTGTTGTGTTTTGTTTGTTACATTGTGATAAATCACACATTGTTCTACAAGTCTTGTAGGGGCTTGGTGATGTTGACCGTGTGTAATGTAACCTATTTGTAATAAGAAGGTCAGAGGCTCAGAGGACTTAATCCTCTAAAATTCCTTTGTATTAGTATGTGTATTGCTGATTCTATGTAAACTACTTCAGCCACCATTGTTTGTGGCCAGGATGGTATACTAAAGGTCACCCTCCTTGACCCCTCTCTGTCAAACATCATTTAAATGAACATTGACCAGGCACCTTGGAATCGAGCCAATGAGAACACAATCTTATTCCAATAATCGTGACGTCCCCAATATCCTGCATTGAGTTGTCGGGGGATATAAGCAGACCTGTTCCTTAACCATTGAGATTTTGTCTAGTGTCCACAGTCTAGGGACTTCGGCCCCGACTAGAGGTGCACAGAATTTGATACAGGCAGCTAATCTAGGATCTTCAGGTCAGATTGGCAAGCCATAACCTCAGGCATAGGCACTTCGGTGCCGACCAAGGGGATCAGGACCTGGATTATAAAACTACAAGGACTTCAGCATCGAATTATTGGATTCAGCTGGGATAACAAAGACTGCATACGGAGGCAACCCAGGTTGGGACACTCCAGTCATCTGACTACAGACTTTGCTGTGCTAGCTCAGCCTCCTAACTCGGGCATTATTCCTTTCTCGGTCGGTGCCTGCAAAAAGCAGGGTGCTGCTGGTTTGGAGTAAGTAGCCCTGGAAGATCTGAGGCACGAATAGTCTAATCCCTGGTGAGTCAGCAGAAGGGTGAGATTCTGTTGCCTGTTACATTGTGTGTTTTGCTGGTTATGTGTTATATGCTGTTAACTGTTTGGGGAACCAATATAGCCTTAATATTGTGGTTTCCTCACCCTGTGTTGTTTGAGTAGTGTTCCGCCCACGGTTAAGGAGCTCGGGCATTCAGTTGGGATGAGTCCTGGTCCACATTGCCTTTCTAAAGGTGGCTGGGCCAGTAGATGAGAGCACCCACTGACCCCCGTGTCTCCACACCTCATTCTTAGCTAAGCCTCAGTGCGGTTCTCAAAGGCAGCTTTCAGTTTATCAAACATTGTTGTTACTGATTCCTGATCTGCTTCTGACCAGGTTTCAATTTCAAGTTCTGCTGCACCTGTCAATTGTCCCATCACAACAGTCGCTCGCTGCTTGACAGTCATTGCATACATGTCAAGTACACTGCATATCTTTCTCTTGAACCCAACCAGGGTATCTGGCCGGCCATCGTACTTTGGAAACCACTTTGCTCCCGGGACATACGGTAGAGAGATGGGCATGATCGGTGCCACAGCACTGGATGCTGTGGCCCCTCTACCAGCTAAAGTCCCGGATGATGGTACCGGCTGTGGGCTCGGCTGAGAGTGCATTGTTAGCAAGGTTTGGGTCAGGAACTGTTGCATCCCCCGATTCGGTCATTCTCGCTCCCCCTTAGTGAATTGCGGCCAGTCTCTGAAAAAGCAAAGGAAATGGCAGCTCCACAGGCTTGAAGTTGAGCACTTGGGTAGTTCCGTATCGGGCCACTGCACTTTGACAGTTCTCTGCATGGTGCGGGCGGGGCTTGTCTTTGCGCCCTTTTGGCCATTACGCCCCCTTTCTTCCTGCTCTGTGGTGCTGTAATGGCGGCCGAATATTAACAGTTCACAATCACAGTCAATACACGGCACACAGTACCTGGTAATACCTGGCATGGGATACTGTTCGTGACACCAGAAGCTGACCCACCCCAGGGCCCTTGGGGTACCCGGTCCCGGGTGGTTGCAATGTGGGGATGTCACGGGTGGCTTGCCCGAGTCCGTGGCCCTGGTGGTCGCTGAAAAAGGGCAAACAAAAAGAAGAAAAAATAAAATAAAGTCTTGTGACACCACCTACAGTGTCCGGTGATAGCACCGGTGATGCTGCAGACCACCGGGGATGTTGGATGGGCAGCCAGATGATAACGCTGCCTGTAGGTGGAGTGGTGTCCTCGGGGCAGTGTAGTAAAATGTGGGGCTTCACACAGGGAGCTGGCTCTGCAGGTAAGATGCTGGTATAGTCTCTGGGTTGGACAAGATCAGGGTCTGGAATAACTGACACACACGCGCTGGGATATGTTTCCGTACCTTTTACTGATGTCAAAGCAGGCACTATCCAGGGTACACTCCAGGTGGTCGGGAAGCACTTCAGGATTTTTACACCCGATGAGTTTTGAAGCCTCCTTGTCCCTGTTAGTGTGTCTAGGTCCTGAGCTATCTGAAACCCTGGCCTGACCTCTCCTGTGATCTTCACTTGTATGGCAGGCGGTAAGAACCTTTTACTGGGCACCACTTCACTCCTGCAGCCCCTGGCTCTATTCAGTGCTGTGCCACAAGTGCCCCAGAAGGCTGAAGTCTCCTGGTTTTCTGGTGCTTTCTCTGCTGGGCTAATAATCCCTGGCAGACTTGGACTCCGGTGTCCGGTTTGCTTCCTTGGGTGAACCGGTATGGTTCCTCTGTCCCCACTCTGTTCCTCGCCTTGCCTCCAACCCTTACACTTAGGCCCTGCACTGGCTATGCTTCCTCTGGTACGGGCCTAGCGAGGCTCAGTTTACCAGGTTGTCTTCCTCAGCATTGCTCCGTACTGAACTGCCTAACTCCTCCCCCGGGCCTGAATTTATAGGGGACTTTGCCTGAAGGTGGCAAGTAGAGCTCCCCTTCAGGTGTGGGGTGGAAGGTATTGTTTATGTTTACCTGATATGGAAATCCCTCTGTGCACCAGGTGGTTCTGTGGCTACCTTTACCACAGGGTGCCACACAAGTACCATAAAATAAACTAATAAATAAAATGCATAGTGCATAAAAGTAAAAATAGGGTACTTGGTGACATTATTTTGATAAAACAAAAATGCGTAATCCATCACATCACGTCAAGGTGATCCTGTCGGGACAGTCCTTATCTATCTATTGTAGGGATTTGCTCTGGTAGGCAGCGGCAGGGATGTAGTAATGAGACAACATATAGGCTTAAAGTTCAAACTTCAGTGTTTTATTCACATTTTAAACAGCAGGCAGCAGAAAGGAAAATAAAACATAAATGTACTCCATTGGAGAACCACCGGTCTCAGACTCACCCTTGCACAGGACGGGCTTAACTAATTGGCTGCCTGGTCACCACTAGCGATGTGGTTAGATGCAAACCATAGGCGACTGCCAGGTACCATTCCCAGGGTTGCTTTGAGTCTTGTCACAGTCCTTTGCAGCTTGTACCCTGTTTCCCCAAAAATAATACAGTGTCTTATATTAATTCTTGTATTAGGTAGTTATCTGCTGCACACTAAACATTACATATGACATAATGACTAAAGAATGAATGACTAGCATATAGTAAACTAATGCAAATTTGGAAGAGGAAAATTGACATTGCAGAAACTGCTTCAGGATACACAATGAAAAATGAGAATCTTAGTTGATGCATTGGCCATTGCATTGTAAACCCAATAACCTACGTCAAGGTGCTCTCATATCTATCGGGTCCCTAACTCCCTTACCTTGTGCCACTATCTGCCGTACAAATGCATATGAGGATATGTGCTTTTGGGTGCAATTAAAACCTGGGTGCGGTAGGAAGCTTGACTACAACAAGATGATGTTGGACATGGTAAACTAGACTTAGCTATCGGGGGAGGGTGCTAAGTCAGAAAACTGTAACAATATAAAAGTAAGAACGACTGGCACACCTACATGTGAAGGTGCTAGCTGGAAAAAGACAAAATGTATTAAGTAGTTATCCGCTGCACCCTAAACATTACATATGTCATAGTGACTAAAGAATGAATGACTAGTATATAGGGAACTAATGCAAATTTGAATGAGGAAAATTGACATTGCAGAAACTGCTTCAGGATACAAAATGAAAAATGAGAATCTTAGTTGATGCATTGGCCATTGCATTGTAAGCCCGATAACCTGCGTCAAGGTGCTCTCATATCTATCGGGTCCCTATCCATTCATCCATCCATTCATCCATCGATCTATTTATCCATCTATTTATCTATTTATCCATCCATACATCCATCCATCTATTTATCCATCTATTTATCTATCTATTTATCCATCCATCCATCCATCCATCCATCCATCCATCCATCCATTTTTTTTCTTGTTATTTTCAAATTATCCAGCTATCTATCTATCTATCTATCTATCTATCTATCTATCTATCTATCTATCTATCTATCTATCTATCTATCTATCTATCCATTTATCCATCCATCCATCTATTTATCCATCTATTTATCTATCTATTTATCCATCCATCCATCCATCCACCCATCTATTTATCCATCTTAATTATGTACAGGAGCTGGCCGTGAAGGTATTGACGGACACGAAGTAGTGTGCTCATACACCACTGAGTGTCCGTGGGCTGCTAGGAAACCCTGAGGACCTCCGTGTAGGAATACCTCTATGGCTGAGACACTCGCCCTAATACGTAAAATAAATAGAATTTTGGGGTTCAGCGCACTGAATATAAAAAGCGCGTATAAAAATGAATCTATATTCATTAAAAATTAAAACAATATTTTATTGATTTCTCGTGCTGCCATGTACTATATAAAAACATATATCAAACATTAAAAGCTATAAATATGTATCAAAGAGGGTCCATTCAGGGAATATGTCCCATCAGAATTTTCTGTAGGGTCTTTTTCTATAGTCCTGGCATATGTGCTATGGATTACTTCGTTTGTTTTCTTTTATTATTCTTTTGATAATCCTATAGGAAATGAAATTTAGGGTGTAAGAATGGCTATATGAGACCTGCATAAAGAAGATGTCTTTTGGGAAGGTGAGCACGACGGTCGCCTACCTTTCTGATGGATAGGTGTTATTTGTCAACTGTCGTATTGCTTTCTACGGTTCTCCCAGTATGCGATAGGTTTATACTTAAAAATCTGAAACACGAGTGAAAATATAACTTATAAGGTCTTTGGGAGTAGTTTTACACCCTAAATGGTGCAGACATTGCTAGAAAATAATGTTTAAAAAAAAATATGGCGTTAATACCTGTATACAAAGGGATTTAACCTTTAGTTCCTGAGGAAACGTCCTTCTTCCTCAGGAAGGTTCCTGAGGAAGAAGGACAGAAGTACGTTCTATGAACTGACAGGTCTGCAGATCGACCGGTTTCGAAGGGAAACGCCCTTCTCCCTCAGGAAGGTTCCTGAGGAAGAAGGACAGAAGTGCGGTCTCTGAACTGACAGGTCTGGAGATCGACCGGTCTCGAAGGGAAACGCCCTTCTCCCTCAGGAAGGTTCCTGAGGAAGAAGGACAGAAGTGCGGTCTCTGAACTGACAGGTCTGGAGATCGACCGGTCTCGAAGGGAAACGCCCTTCTCCCTCAGGAAGGTTCCTGAGGAAGAAGGACAGAAGTGCGGTCTCTGAACTGACAGGTCTGGAGATCGACCGGTCTCGAAGGAAACGCCCTTCTCCCTCAGGAAGGTTCCTGAGGAAGAAGGACAGAAGTGCGGTCTCTGAACTGACAGGTCTGGAGATCGACCGGTCTCGAAGGGAAACGCCCTTCTCCCTCAGGAAGGTTCCTGAGGAAGAAGGCAGAAGTGCGGTCTCTGAACTGACAGGTCTGGAGATCGACCGGTCTCGAAGGGAAACGCCCTTCTCCCTCAGGAAGGTTCCTGAGGAAGAAGGGCAGAAGTGCGGTCTCTGAACTGACAGGTCTGGAGATCGACCGGTCTCGAAGGGAAACGCCCTTCTCCCTCAGGAAGGTTCCTGAGGAAGAAGGACAGAAGTGCGGTCTCTGAACTGACAGGTCTGGAGATCGACCGGTCTCGAAGGGAAACGCCCTCCTCCCTCAGGAAGGTTCCTGAGGAAGAAGGACAGAAGTGCGGTCTCTGAACTGACAGGTCTGGAGATCGACCGGTCTCGAAGGGAAACGCCCTCCTCCCTCAGGAAGGTTCCTGAGGAAGAAGGACAGAAGTGCGGTCTCTGAACTGACAGGTCTGGAGATCGACCGGTCTCGAAGGGAAACGCCCTTCTCCCTCAGGAAGGTTCCTGAGGAAGAAGGACAGAAGTGCGGTCTCTGAACTGACAGGTCTGGAGATCGACCGGTCTCGAAGGAAACGCCCTTCTCCCTCAGGAAGGTTCCTGAGGAAGAAGGACAGAAGTGCGGTCTCTGTACTGACAGGTCTGGAGATCGACCGGTCTCGAAGGGAAACGCCCTTCTCCCTCAGGAAGGTTCCTGAGGAAGAAGGACAGAAGTGCGGTCTCTGAACTGACAGGTCTGGAGATCGACCGGTCTCGAAGGGAAACGCCCTTCTCCCTCAGGAAGGTTCCTGAGGAAAAAGGACAGAAGTGCGGTCTCTGAACTGACAGGTCTGGAGATCGACCGGTCTCGAAGGGAAACGCCCTTCTCCCTCAGGAAGGTTCCTGAGGAAGAAGGACAGAAGTGCGGTCTCTGAACTGACAGGTCTGGAGATCGACCGGTCTCGAAGGGAAACGCCCTTCTCCCTCAGGAAGCTTCCTGAGGAAGAAGGACAGAAGTGCGGTCTCTGAACTGACAGGTCTGGAGATCGACCGGTCTCGAAGGGAAACGCCCTTCTCCCTCAGGAAGCTTCCTGAGGAAGAAGGACAGAAGTGCGGTCTCTGAACTGACAGGTCTGGAGATCGACCGGTCTCGAAGGGAAACGCCCTTCTCCCTCAGGAAGGTTCCTGAGGAAGAAGGACAGAAGTGCGGTCTCTGAACTGACAGGTCTGGAGATCGACCGGTCTCGAAGGGAAACGCCCTTCTCCCTCAGGAAGGTTCCTGAGGAAGAAGGACAGAAGTGCGGTCTCTGAACTGACAGGTCTGGAGATCGACCGGTCTCGAAGGGAAACGCCCTTCTCCCTCAGGAAGGTTCCTGAGGAAGAAGGACAGAAGTGCGGTCTCTGAACTGACTGGTCTGGAGATCGACCGGTCTCGAAGGGAAACGCCCTTCTCCCTCAGGAAGGTTCCTGAGGAAGAAGGACAGAAGTGCGGTCTCTGAACTGACAGGTCTGGAGATCGACCGGTCTCGAAGGGAAACGCCCTTCTCCCTCAGGAAGGTTCCTGAGGAAGAAGGACAGAAGTGCGGTCTCTGAACTGACAGGTCTGGAGATCGACCGGTCTCAAAGGGAAACGCCCTTCTCCCTCAGGAAGGTTCCTGAGGAAGAAGGGCGTTTCCCTTTGAAAACCGGTCGATCTCCAGACCTGTCAGTTCAGAGAATGCACTTTTGTCCCTCTCTCTCAGGAACCTTCCTGAGGAAGAAGGGCGTTTCCCTTTGAAACCGGTCAATCTCCAGACCTGTCAGTTCAGAGACCGCACTTCTGTCCTTCTTCCTCAGGAACCTTCCTGAGGAAGAAGGGCGTTTCCCTTTGAAAACCGGTCGATCTCCAGACCTGTCAGTTCAGAGAATGCACTTCTGTCCATCTTCCTCAGGAACCTTCCTGAGGAAGAAGGGCGTTTCCCTTTGAAACCGGTCGATCTCCAGACCTGTCAGTTCAGAGACCGCACACTTCTGTCCTTCTTCCTCAGGAACCTTCCTGAGGAAGAAGGGCGTTTCCCTTTGAAACCGGTCGATCTCCAGACCTGTCAGTTCAGAGACCGCACTTCTGTCCTTCTTCCTCAGGAACCTTCCTGAGGAAGAAGGGGGTTACCCTTTGAAACCGGTCGATCCCCAGACCTGTCAGTTCAGAGAACGCACTTCTGTCCTCTTCCTCAGGAACCTTCCTGAGGAAGAAGGGCGTTTCCCTTTGAAACCGGTCGATCTCCAGACCTGTCAGTTCAGAGACCGCACTTCTTTCCTTCTTCCTCAGGAACCTTCCTGAAGAAGAAGGGCGTTTCCCTTTGAAACCGGTCGATCTCCAGACCTGTCAGTTCAGAGAACGCACTTCTGTCCTTTTTCCTCAGGAACCTTCCTGAGGAAGAAGGGCGTTTCCCTTTGAAACCGGTCGATCTCCAGACCTGTCAGTTCAGAGAACGCACTTCTGTCCTTCTTCCTCAGGAACCTTCCTGAGGAAGAAGGGCGTTTCCCTTTGAAACCGGTTGATCTCCAGACCTGTCAGTTCAGAGAACGCACTTCTGTCCTTCTTCCTCAGGAACCTTCCTGAGGAAGAAGGGCGTTTCCCTTTGAAAACCGGTCGATCTCCAGACCTGTCAGTTCAGAGAACGCACTTCTGTCCTTCTTCCTCAGGAACCTTCCTGAGGAAGAAGGGCGTTTCCCTTTGAAACCGGTCGATCTCCAGACCTGTCAGTTCAGAGAACGCACTTCTGTCCTCTTCCTCAGGAACCTTCCTGAGGAAGAAGGGCGTTTCCCTTTGAAACCGGTCGATCTCCAGACCTGTCAGTTCAGAGACCGCACTTCTGTCCTTCTTCCTCAGGAACCTTCCTGAGGAAGAAGGGCGTTTCTCTTTGAAACCGGTCGATCTCCAGACCTGTCAGTTCAGAGAACGCACTTCTGTCCTTCTTCCTCAGGAACCTTCCTGAGGAAGAAGGGCGTTTCCCTTTGAAACCGGTCGATCTCCAGACCTGTCAGTTCAGAGAACGCACTTCTGTCCTTCTTCCTCAGGAACCTTCCTGAGGAAGAGGGCGTTTCCCTTTGAAACCGGTCGATCTCCAGACCTGTCAGTTCAGAGAACGCACTTCTGTCCTCTTCCTCAGGAACCTTCCTGAGGAAGAAGGGCGTTTCCCTTTGAAACCGGTCGATCTCCAGACCTGTCAGTTCAGAGACCGCACTTCTGTCCTTCTTCCTCAGGAACCTTCCTGAGGAAGAAGGGCGTTTCCCTTTGAAACCGGTCGATCTCCAGACCTGTCAGTTCAGAGAACGCACTTCTGTCCTTCTTCCTCAGGAACCTTCCTGAGGAAGAAGGGCGTTTCCCTTTGAACCAGTCGATCATCTCCGACCTGTCAGTTCAGAGAACGCACTTCTGTCCTTCTTCCTCAGGAACCTTCCTGAGGAAGAAGGGTGTTTCCCTTTGAAACCGGTCGATCTCCAGACCTGTCAGTTCAGAGAATGCACTTCTGTCCCTCTTCCTCAGGAACCCTCCTGAGGAAGAAGGGCGTTTCCCTTTGAAACCAGTCGATCTCCAGACCTGTCAATTCAGAGACCGCACTTCTGTGCAACCTCTCCAGCATTACAGCACTTGTCAGACGCAGTCCAGCCCCTAGGCACCGACCCTAGATGACGCAGACGATCAGATGACAGTGTGACTAGCCAGACCCGAGACCGCAACCCGGAAGACGCCACACCGCTGCACAGCGTGGGCCAGCGTGTCTGGCTCCTGCTCTCTCCCTTCTGATTTGGAGCCAGCCGCACATACAAGACCAGGGGAAGTACTGGGTAAGTGATGAAATGGCATGCTAGCTAGAACTGCATTCTCGATCCTAGGAGAATATTAGAAGGTTAAATCCCTTTGTATACAGGTATTAACGCCATATTTTTTTTAACATTATTTTCTAGCAATGTCTGCACCATTTAGGGTGTAAAACTACTAGCAAAGACCTTATAAGTTATACCTTCACTCGTGTTTCAGATTTTAAGTATAAACCTATCGCATACTGGGAGAACCGTAGAAAGCAATACGACAGCTGACAAATAACCCCTATCCATCAGAAAGGTAGGCGACCGTCGTGCTCACCTTCTAAAAAGACATCTTCTTTATGCAGGTCTCATATAGCCATTCTTACACCCTAAATTTCATTTCCTGTAGGATTATCAAAAGAATAATAAAAGAAAACAAACAAAGTAATCCATAGCACATATGCCAGGACTATAGAAAAAGACCTACAGAAAATTCTGATGGGACATATTCCCTGAATGGACCCACTTTGATACATATTTATCGCTTTTAATGTTTGATATATGTTTTCATATAGTACATGGCAGCACGAGAAATCAATAAAATATTGTTTAATACAGCAAAGGTAGGAAAACACAGCACTCACCAAGTAGACTCTTCAAGATTTTATTCCATGCGATTCATCACGGACAAGCAGGGAAGGGAGGGGGTGCTGAGACTCGGTGACGGTTCCCCGTTTCGCAGCGGGATCGCTGCTTCTACGGGCCACACTAGTCTGACTAGTGTGGTCCTTAGAAGCAGCGAGTCCCGCTGCGAAACGGGGAACCGTCACCGAGTCTCAGCACCCCCTCCCTTCCCTGCTTGTCCGTGATGAATCGCATGGAATAAAATTCTTGAAGAGTCTACCTTGGTGAGTGCCGTGTTTTCCTACCTATGCTGTATAAGACTTAGTTCCTTGAACACGCACACGTGCACCGCCTGAGACAGGAGTCGCACACTCTGTGGGTTAGATCGAGCGATTACAGATTGACTGTGCCCGACCTTCCTACTCGCAGCTGTCAAAATATTGTTTTAATTTTTAATGAATATAGATCCATTTTTATACGCGTTTTTTATATTCAGTGCGCTGAACCCCAACATTCTATTTATTTATCCATCTATTTATCTATCTATTTATCCATCCATCCATCTATTTATCCATCCATCTATTTATCCATCCATCTATTTATCCATCTATTTATCTATCTATTTATCTATTTATCCATCCATCCATCCATCCATCTATTTATCTATCTATTTATCCATCCATCCATCCATCTATTTATCCATCTATTTATCTATTTATCCATCCATCCATCCATCCATCCATCTATTTATCCATCTATTTATCTATCTATCCATCCATCCATCCATCCATCCATCTATTTATCCATCTATTTATCCATCCATCCATCCATCTATTTATCCATCTATTTATCTATTTATCCATCCATCCATCCATCCATCCATCCATCTATGTATTTATCCATCTTAATCTTTTTCTCAAACCATTTGCTTGTTAGCATACACTTTTTGGTTAGACAGAGTGCAGCAGTGATTTTTTGTTTCTTGTTGATCCAGCGACACAGCTTTGCACCTCTCGCACAGTGTAACGAGTGCTTTGCAGTTATTTCTAGTATATATTTATCCATCTATTTATCTATCCATTTATCCATCCATCCATCTATTTATCCATCTATTTATCTATTTATCCATCCATCTATGTATTTATCTATTTATCTATCCATCTATCCATCTAAAACTTCCCCACCCCCCAAACCCAGACAGCTACTATGCCTGGGTGACGCCGTGCTCTACAGATTGTCCTGGATATTCATTGCTGGCAAGATGATGATTTCCGGTGGCAGATCGGACCTATGAGAAGTAAAAATAATGTAAGTGATTGGAATCCATATTACATGATATTACTGTATAGTCAATGTGGCCGGTCTCCCGAGGAATCCTATAAATACAGAGGCGCAGGATCATTGCCAGCCATCAGACATGTGACAATCCCATCGCTGACAGATAACATCTGCCCAACATAAATTCTTCTCATTGACTTTTTGTTATGGACATGCTGGTATAGGTGGTATAGAACTAAATATGGACAAAAGCAAGATATAAGATATAATACACCTTTTTTACTTTTTCTTTAACCCGATATAGGACATAGATTGCATCGATCCCTTTGATGCGGGTCACACACTGAACTCACATAATTACCTGCATATATAAACTGATCTTTTCAGCGATCTGCTTGCCACTGTTAATGTTAACCCTTTAGATTGTGCTTTTAAACACCGAGCGATTACTGCAACTGTGCTGGTACTGGGGTAAAGGATAGTGAGTGGTGACTGCAGCCACTCTGGTACTGGGGTAAAGGATAGTGAGTGGTGACTGCAGCCACTCTGGTACTGGGGTAAAGGATAGTGAGTGGTGACTGCAGCCACTCTGGTACTGGGGCGAAGGATAGTGAGTGGTGACTGCAGCCACTCTGGTACTGGGGCAAAGGATAGTGATTGGTGACTGCTGCCACTCTGGTACTGGGGTAAAGGATAGTGAGTGGTGACTGCAGCCACTCTGGTACTGGGGCAAAGGATAGTGATTGGTGACTGCTGCCACTCTGGTACTGGGGTAAAGGATAGTGATTGGTGACTGCAGCCGCTCTGGTACTGGGGTAAAGGATAGTGAGTGGTGACCGCAGCCACTCTGGTACTGGGGTAAAGGATAGTGAGTGGTGACTGCAGCCACTCTGGTACTGGGGTAAAGGATAGTGAGTGGTGACTGCAGCCACTCTGGTACTGGGGCGAAGGATAGTGAGTGGTGACTGCTGCCACTCTGGTACTGGGGTAAAGGATAGTGAGTGGTGACTGCAGCCACTCTGGTACTGGGGCAAAGGATAGTGATTGGTGACTGCTGCCACTCTGGTACTGGGGTAAAGGATAGTGAGTGGTGACTGCAGCCGCTCTGGTACTGGGGTAAAGGATAGTGAGTGGTGACTGCAGCCACTCTGGTACTGGGGTAAAGGATAGTGAGTGGTGACTGCAGCCACTCTGGTACTGGGGCGAAGGATAGTGAGTGGTGACTGCAGCCACTCTGGTACTGGGGCGAAGGATAGTGAGTGGTGACTGCTGCCACTCTGGTACTGGGTAAAGGATAGTGAGTGGTGACTGCAGCCACTCTGGTACTGGGGCAAAGGATAGTGATTGGTGACTGCTGCCACTCTGGAACTGGGGTAAAGGATAGTGAGTGGTGACTGCAGCCGCTCTGGTACTGGGGTAAAGGATAGTGAGTGGTGACTGCAGCCACTCTGGTACTGGGGCGAAGGATAGTGAGTGGTGACTGCTGCCACTCTGGTACTGGGGCAAAGGATAGTGAGTGGTGACTGCAGCCACTCTGGTACTGGGGCAAAGGATAGTGATTGGTGACTGCTGCCACTCTGGTACTGGGGCAAAGGATAGTGAGTGGTGACAGCAGCCACTCTGGTACTGGGGCAAAGGATAGTGAGTGGTGACTGCTGTCACTCTAGTACTGGGGCAAAGGATAGTGAGTGGTGACTGCAGCCACTCTGGTACTGGGGCAAAGGATAGTGAGTGGTGACTGCAGCCATTCTGGTACTGGGGTAAAGGATAAAACAGCTAATATCTAGAATGACGCCCAACTAATGTCTAAAATAACGCAGTAAGCACAGCTAATATCTACAATGATACAGTACATACAGCTAATATCTACAATGATGCTGTAGGCACAGCTAATATTTAGAATGACGCCGTATGCCAGCTGATATCTACAATGACGCGGTATGCACAGCTAATATCTAGAATGACGCCGTATGCCAGCTAATATCTACAATGACGCTGTATGCACAGCAAATATCTACAATGGCGCCGTATGCACAGCTAATATCTAAAATGATGCTGTATGCACAGCTAATATCTACAATGATGCCATACGCACAGCTAACATCAATTATGCACAGCTAATTTCTAGAATGACACCATAGGCACAGCTAATATCTAGAATCATGCCATATGCACAGCTAATTTCTACAATGCCACCATATGCACAGCTAATATCTACAATGATGCCATACGCACAGCTAATATCAATTATGCTGTATGCACAGCTGATGTCTACAATAACGTCATACGCACAGCTAATATCAATTATGCACAGCTAATTTCTACAATGACACCGTAGGCACAGCTAATATCTAGAAAGATGCCGTATGCACAGCTAATTTCTACAATGACACCATATGCACAGCTAATATCTACAATGATACAGTACATACAGCTAATATCTACAATGCTGCCATACGCACACCTAATATCAATTATGCTGTATACACAGCTGAGGTCTACAATGACGCTGTAGGCACAGCTAATATCTAGAATGATGCTGTATGCACAACTAATATCTACAATGATGCCATACGCACAGCTAACATCAATTATGCACAGCTAATTTCTAGAATGACACCGTAGGCACAGCTAATATCTAGAATCATGCCATATGCACAGCTAATTTCTACAATGCCACCATATGCACAGCTAATATCTACAATGATGCCATACGCACAGCTAATATCAATTATGCTGTATGCACAGCTGATGTCTACAATGACGTCATACGCACAGCTAATATCAATTATGCACAGCTAATTTCTACAATGACACCGTAGGCACAGCTAATATCTAGAAAGATGCCGTATGCACAGCTAATTTCTACAATGACACCATATGCACAGCTAATATCTACAATGCTGCCATACGCACACCTAATATCAATTATGCTGTATACACAGCTGAGGTCTACAATGACGCTGTAGGCACAGCTAATATCTACAATGCACAGCTCAGCAGGAGCTCAGCAACCTACTTTTACAGCTCCAATTGGCCAAGGCAGACATAGTCATACCTGCTGGCCTCAGCTACCTGGATACCACTTGTGGGGTGAACCCATAGTCTCCAAGCTGCCATATAACGTGCAAGAAAAGTGGACAACGTGAGGGTCAAGATACAGAACACAACATCTTGTCTCCTTTCCTCTGTTCTCCAACTTCTGTGATTTTATCAAAGAGATTAAGACCGACCCTCGCTTTTCCTATGAAGAACCAAGCAGCCCTTCATCCTCCTCTTAAATATGAGAGTCCAAGCTCAAATGACACAAACCGCAGTGCTTCAGTGTCAGTAAATAATAGAAGGCCGACCCTCAGAATGATTGCTTCTAATGTCCAAGAGAGTCCGGACCTGACTTGTATGGAGGGGTTTCACTGCATCATACAATGGTTGTCAAATCTATGACATCCATGATGCAAAAAGTTATGACTTTTGAGTAAAGGGTCTCCCAATGAAGATGGAAGAAGAAACTAAACACTAATTGCCCACTCACCTCTTGGTATTTTTTGTCTTTCTCTTCCAGCATCTGATTCTTTACATACAAGCGGCTCTGTGGAAGAAATAAGACACTGTAAAGCAGATGAAGCTGAAAAATAACATTGCACCGCGCCTCATTACAATCACTGCACTCTGAGAACACAGTACAGATTTCTATAGTGTAAAATTAGGATGAGATAATCCAACATTGATGAATTATCTTCATCCATTTTATTGTGCCCTCTCTTCAGTAGCGACCAATACCCTCTTACAACAGGTGCTGCTGCTCTCAAATGACTGGTTCCATTATAGACCCTCTTCTAAAACAGGAGTGGGGAACTCCAGTCCCTCAGGGGCCACAAACGGTGCAGGTTTTCTGGATTTCCTTAGTATTGCACGGATGATTACCTAATGACCTGCACAGTTGATGATTCCAACACCTTGTGCAATGCTAAGGAAATCCTGAAAACCTGCACCGTTTGTGGCCCTTGAGGGACTGGAGTTCCTCACTCCTGTCTTAGAAGAGGGTCTATAATGGAACCAGTCATTTGTGAGCCGCATCACCTTAGGCTTAGTCCAGATGTTCAGTAATCGTCTGTTAAGGTACCGTCACATGGGGTGATCTCCCCGGCGATGTTGCCGGTGATGTGCGGGAGCACGCGTCCCGGACAACATCGCCAGGGAGATGTCACACGCAGCAACTTGCCGGCAACTCCGCCGGCAAGTTGCTGCGGCTCTCGCTCGCTTGGTTGCCCAGCAGCCCAGCAAGCGACAACCTGCAATGTTAAAGATAGGCGGCGTCGCCTATTACATCGGGTTGTGCCGTCACATAGGGCGATCAGGTAAGATCGCCTGAGCAACATCGCCAGGTTTCCCAATATGTTGCGAAACCTGGCGATGTTGCTCAGGTGGCTTATCGCCTGATTATCGACCTGTCACACAGGGCAACTCTCTGGCAATGTCGCCGCAACTTGGCCCTGCTCCTAAGTTGCCGGCAACATCGCCCTGTGTAACGGGGCATTTAGAGCGGATCTTGCAGCAATCTGTTAGCAAAAAAGTTGAGCAGACACAACTATTATGTTCGCTTTGGAAATATTGAGTTTTGCAGGATCCATTTTTTTCAACATGGCACTCTATGACAGAACGGATCCGTTATCTGATCGCTTTTTAGCCTTCATTTTTCTTACATTTGTAAAGAATCCGTTTTTTTATTGGATCAGTTTCTAATGGAAGATAAATAGCGATCAGGTAAAGGATCCGTTTTTTTATTGGATCAGTTTCTAATGGAAGATAAATAGCGATCAGGTAAAGGATCCGTTTTGCACAGACTCCCAGGTTAAAAAAAATACAGATCATGGAGAAATCAATTTTTTTTCAAACCAGACATAAAAGTTGTGATTGCAGAACAGATTGTGCTGGATCAGATCTAAGGGACGATTACTGGACGTGTAGACTCCGCCTTAAATAACTAGACACTAATCAATGGACGTCTATGGCTGCGAGTACATTTTTAAAATTATTTTTAACACATTTGCATTACTTTACTTTGAGCTTCGTAGTGTATATTAATACATATTAATGACACACGTCACACAGGGGAGGGGGAACAGGATTCTTCCTCCCCTGTGTGACATCACATCCTGCAGCGCCGGTATTATTCCCGCTGGAATTACGCATTGTCTGAACGGCGATGTTCAAAATGTAATTCCAGCGGGGATAATGGCTCCTATGGGAGAAAGCGCCGGCGCAAGTGCGTAAAGAATTGACATGGTCATTCTTTTTATGCCCGCGCTTTCTCCCATAAAAGCGCGGCGTATATTTACGCAGCGTCTGAACGGCAAAAGTAAATTTACATTCACTTTGCCGGCAGACGCACTTGCGCTTTTTTGAAAAGTGCGCGCGAGAAAGCGCACAAAAATAGCGCATAGTGTGAATGTAGCCTACATACGCCCTCCGAACGTGTTTTTTTGCAGGATTCGTTTCTGCTGCTATCCACGGTGCTGATCTTTCTGTCTGTGTGTGCAGTGCTGCTCTTCATGGTGCTAAACTCTCAGCCGTGTCTCTGAAATGCTGCTGTCCATGATGCTGAATAAGCATGGCGGCATTTCAGAGCCTGCGCTCTGGTGTATATCGGATTCAGGAAACGACCTGATTTTTTTCATGGATCCGGCGGCCATAAACTCCCATGTTATAGGCACCGGATCGCCCCAGATCCGGGACTATCCGATTTTGTCCAATTTTTGCATCGGAGCCAAAAAATGATGCAGGCTCCAATTTTGTGCCGGGTGAAAAACCGAACAAAATCAGATTAGGGACAGAAAACACAAAACCGGATGGCCAAATAGGACCAATCCGGCACCATAGGAATACATTGAAGGCAAAACCGGACAGAACCTGATGCAGAAAACCGTGGTGTGAAGCCGGCCTAGAGAGGAGAGGGGGAGGAGCAGAGTGAAAGTCAGAGTGAAATGGAGAAGTAGACACACACATTGACAGTGCTGTTGCTTTCTAGTAAGTGTTTATTTCACCACAAAGTTGGAATCCCAGACACACTGTTCAGTATTGCTGTAGATTGAACTCCATTCTACTGCTGCTCCTGAGCATGTGTTATAAGAGACAGGAGAGCAGGATTCATGTCTGTGTGCTGTGACATAGCATTATAGCAGCTAATCCCCACACGCTAACGCAGGGGAAGCTAAAACCTATAGAGAGGTGAATTAAAGGTCTGTCATATGCGCCACATTTGAATTGAGAAAAGATGTGCTCGGCATATCAGATTTAAAGGGAACTTGTCAGCAGTTTATTTTTTGTATAAAAGTTGCGGCCACCACCAGTAAGGCCTTATATACAGTATTCCAGATGGTGGTGACCGCAGCTTATATGCAAACAAACGGCTGCCAGGTTCACTTTAAACATGTTAAGTCCTTTTTTTCTCATAGGAGAAAGGTCATGGCAGAGATATCAGGACACATAGTGCTCCATTTTTTTCAATGGGATAAAGGCCAACCTTACAGAACACTTGGCTGAAAACCATTTCTACAAACATTCTTAGGCTACCTTCACATTTGAAGACGTTCGCGCTGCGCACGGTGCTTACGTTCATGTTAAAATATGCATGCGGACTGCGCACCTATATTTTACATGGTGTGCGCATTCATCCGCAAGAAATAAATTATGTCGCATATGTCCGCGTATCTGTACGCATGCGCATGATGGAGGGCCCAAATGTCCGCCGTGGGACACAGCATGTAGGAATTTTCGGCGCGTCTGCAAAGAGGCAGCATGCGCATGCGCACGCCAGCGCATGGTGCGTTCATTAGTCCCTATGAGTGCGCAAGCGTGCGCGACGTTTTGCGGATGTTGCTGACGGTGCGCATGCGTATGGGGCGTGCCAGTAGGTGGAGTGATGAAAATTAGGGGTAATTTCAGAAACTCATGCGGATAGAAACAGCATGCGCATGATAAAAACGCATGCATACGCAGTGCGTATCATCAGTATGCGCATACGCATGCTGATGAAATCTGCAACGTTTACATGCTTTTATATGCGTTTCCACATGCTGATGCGCATGCGCATCGTACGCGGCGTTAACATCTGCAAATGTGAAGGCACCCTTACACTATAAAGCGCTGATTGTGGAAGGGTCCAGCTTTCGGAGTCATTAGTGATATCAGTAAATGTAATGATGGTGTGAAGGGTTGGACGATGCCATACATTATTTACACCTTCGCTCTTGGATTTCTTGGGTTTCCACCAGTTGCCACAAATCTACATAAATGGGGCAGAATTTCTGACCACAAGCAAAAACCTGTAACTGAAATCTCTTCCCTTCTGACAAGTACTTGAGGCTTTCCCCCATGAAACTCACCTTCAGTTTCAGGGCACGTTGCTCCAGCCGGCTCTCTTCTTCTTCTGATTTGTTGTTATTCAATGTAGAGTTGGTGAGCTAAGAAATAATGAATTATATACAGAAATATTAGTACCACTGGCTTATTATAATGCACTATGTATTTATTCATCTATCTTTCACCATTTCATTTATAGATCTAATATTCTGTGCTGATTAATTTACTATTATTTCTTTAAATAAAACTCTTTTAAATAAAGGTCTCCAAACCGCTACATTTACAGAATAACGTTTTGCTGTTGGTTGTGGTATTTTTTAACATTGTACCTGTGCATCACATAACACCACGGTGACCTACAGGTACAGGAGCGTTATGATCAGAGGGTGGGCGCATCGGATCAACAGCTCAGGAATTCAAGAAACAGGTAAAAGCGGCACTCTGTGTCCATCATAATCCAGATTTTATTTGACCAAATTAATAACATTCCAACCAGTTAGAGAGCAGGGCTCAGGGACGACAGCCTGTTTCGTGTATGTGCGCTTCCACTGGTCCCACCTGATTGTGCTTACACAAAACAGGCTGTAGTCCTGAGCCCTGCTCTCTAACTGGTTGGATTGTTTTTAATTTGGTAACATAAAATCTGGATTGTTACGGATACAGAGTGCGGCTTTTGCTTCTTGAATTCCTGGAATCGTTTGCAGCTTTTCAAGCGAGCACCTGGAGTTCCCTTTGATACATGAAGCCCCTGTTTGAGATCTGAGAAGGTTTTTCTCTGCAGTAATCCTGTATTTCTATATTGTATTTATGACACACCAGATCTGGCATGCCAGCTTCTGATCCGGATTAAATCCTCTGTCATATAACAGGGCTCGTTAAAAGGACACTGTCACCAGGTTTTTGCCATCTCATCTGACAGCAGCAAAATGTAGAGACAGAGACCCTGATTCCAGCGATGTGTCTCTTAATGGGCTCCTCAGTGTAGTTTTCATAAAATCACTGTTTAATCAGTTGGAGATTAACATTATAGGACTAATCAAATAGTCCAGCACATTCATTTACTGCTAAATATGAAGCAGAAAATAGTAATTATATTAAAATGACAACAAGCAGCTCAGTAAGTGACACATCGCTGGAATCAGGGTCTCTATTTCTACGTCATGCTGCTGTCAGATGGGTTGACAAAAACCTGGTGACAGTGTCCCTTTAAAGCAGGGGTGGGGAACTCCAGTCCTCGAGGGCCGCAATCAGTGCAGGTTTTCAGGATTTCCTTAGTATTGCACAGGTGATAACATAATCACTTGCACTGGTGATGATTCCAATCCCTGTGCAATACTAAGGAAATCCTGAAAACCTGCACTGATTGCGGCCCTCGAGGACTGGAGTTCCCCACCCCTGCTTTAAAGGGTCGTTTTTGACTTTTAGGATTGCTACGTCCAGTAGGTGGCGCTAGAGTTCAAGTGTACTTCCTCTCTAAAGAGACGATTGCGCTTCTTAATATTAGGATTACAGCCTGTCTGACATGGATTTCCAAAAGTGAGTACACCTGATCAAATAGATCCAATCAATAACATACAATACAGTTTGTAATGTGAATCTGATGACTGACCCAGTATAACATTTATGCTGAGGATTTGAAGCTGTGTGTTAGAAATATGGAGCTACTATTCTTAATATAAAGCTATATTAAGAAATTAATCAGCACTGATCATTTTTTGGAAAAAGTAAGAGATATTCAATGAGAGAGAGAGAGAAAAAAAAAGAAAGCTTCATGAAAAAAAGATGCCAGTAATAAGGAAAGCAAAAGGCTTTATATGTAAGAGAGGTGGGAGAGCAGTGAGGACGATGCTGGAGGAATGCCTACCTTTGTTTTGAGCTTCTCAATTTGCTTTGTTTTTTGTCTTTTCACCTGGAGTAAGTATAAGAGACAATCATATACAGTTATAACTTATATTACCATAAAAAAAGTGCAATAAAAATGACCAACTAAGAGTAAAACCCCCCATTTGGTATACTGTCCTGTACAAATAAAGCAGAAATATGCATCTCCCCGACGTAGATATTTCTAGACCTAATGTGAACCGGTCAGCAGCTTTTTCCCCTATAAGCTGCGGTCACAACCAGTAAGTCCTTATATACAACATTCTAGAATACTGTACATAAGACCCCAATCCGATCCGTATAACATAAAAAGATCCTTCATTATACTCGCCTATGGGGTGGTCCGGTCTGATGGGTGTCTCTGATCTTTATCTGGTGTCTCCTCTCTGCTTTTGTCATCCACACAGTGGCCTCCATTGCGCTCCTCGGCATGCACACTTCTCTATGTCATGCCGAGATTAGAGCAAAGTATTGTAGTGACCATGCGCGGGCGTTGTTCAACCTGTCTCCATGCCTGCTCACTATAATACTTTGTTCTGCCCTCAGCAGGGTAGAGAGAAGTGCGGAGGAGCCTACTGGAGGGAACTGTGTGGGTGACGTAGGAGCGGGATGTGTGCGAGTGGGTGCTGAGCAGGGTGAGTGTGTGCAGAGTGGGGGCATCAGCAGGGGCAATGTGGGGAGTGAGGGCATGTGGGGGGGTAAGAGGGGGGAGCAGGGGCAGTGTCAGGTGAGTAGGGAGATGAAAGGAGTGAGCAGCGGCAGTGTGGTAAGAGTGGGGGCTGAGCAGGGACAGTGTGGGATGAGTGGGGGCATGAGCAGGGGCAGTGTGGGTGATTGGGGCCATGTGGGGGGGTGAGAGGGGTAAGCAGGGGCAGTGTGAGTGAGTGGGGGGGTAAGCAGGAGCATTGTGGGTGAGTGGGTGCATGTGGCGGAGGGGAGAGGGGTAGGCAGGGACAGAATGGGGGCATGAGCAGGGGCAGTGTGGGGAGTGAGGGCATATGGGGGGTAAGAGGGGTGAGAAGGGGCAGTGCGGGTGAGTGGGGGGGTAAGCAGGGGCAGTGTGGGTGAGTAGGGGGGTAAGATGGGGCAGTGTGGGTGAGTGGGGTGGGTTATGCAGGGGCAGTGTGGGTGAGTGGGGGTAGTGTGGGTGAGTAGGGGGTTAGCAGGGGCAGTGTCGGGAGTGAGTGAGGGCATACAGGGGGTAAGAGGGGTGAGCAGGGGCAGTGTGGGTGAGTGGGGTGTAAGTGGGGGCAGTGTGGGTGAGTAGGGGGTAAGCAGGGGCAGTGTGGGGAGTGAGTGAGGGCATACGGGGGTAATAGGGGTGAGCAGGGGCAGTGTGGGTGAGTGGGGAGTAAGGAGGGACAGTGTGGGTGAGTGGAGGGCAGTGTGGGTGAGTAGGGGAGTAAGCAGGGGCAATGTGGGGAGTGAGGGCATACAGGGGGGTAAGAGGGGTGATGAGGGGCAGTGAGGGGGTAAGCAGGGGGAGTGTGGGTGAGTGGTGGTGGTATGCAGGGGCAGCGTGGGGGGGTAATCAGGGGGATGAGAAGGGCAGTAGGGGCTGAGTAGCAGTAGGGTGCATGGTCCAGCTTAGCGCCGCATTCAGAGACACATATATATGTATTACATTAGTATATGTGTGCATACATATATATATAGTGTATTTTTGTGTATATATATACATATTATATATGTATACATATAAGGACATTATATATATATATATATATATACATATATATACACACACAAACACATACGGTATATAATAATATAATACAGACATATACAGATATGTATTATATTTGTATATATGTGTGTATATATATATATATATAATATATATATATATATATATACATATGGATATATGTGTTTGTGCGTACTTCATGTGAGATATATATGTATATGTGTGTGTGTGAATATATATGTGTGTGTGTGATTAAACATATTTACACACACATATATATATATATGTATTATATGAGTATATGTGTGTGTACATATATATATATATATATATATAGAGTATTTATGTGTCATTAGAAGGAAGCACTGAGGACAGAGGGAGGGAGGTGGGACAGGGATGGAGCGATAGACAGGGAGGGAGAGCGCACAGGGATGCAGTGATAGACAGGGAAGGAGAGCGCACAGGGATGGAGCGATAGACAGGGAGGGAGAGCGCACAGGGATGGAGCGATAGACAGGGAGGGAGAGCGCACAGGGATGGAGTGATAGACAGGGAGGGAGAGCGCACAGGGATGGAGCGATAGACAGGGAGGGAGAGCGCACAGGGATGGAGCGATAGATAGGGATGGAGAGCGCACAGGGATGGAGTGATAGACTGGGAGGGAGAGCGCACAGGGATGGAGTGATAGACAGGGAGGGAGAGCGCACAGGGATGGAGCAAACAGACAGGGAGGGAGAGCGCACAGGGATGGAGCAAATAGACAGGGAGGGAGAGCGCACAAGGATGGAGTGATAGACAGGGAGGGAGAGCGCATATGGACGGAGTGATAGACAGGGAGGGAGAGTGCACAGGGATGGAGTGATAGACAGGGAGGGAGAGCGCACAGGGATGGAGTGATAGACAGGGAGGGAGAGCACACAGGGATGGAGTGATAGACAGGGAGGGAGAGCGCACATGGATGGAGTGATAGACAGGGAGGGAGAGCGCACAGGGATGGAGTGATAGACAGGGAGGGAGAGCGCACAGGGATGGAGTGATAGACAGGGAGGGAGAGCGCACAGGGATGGAGCAAATAGACAGGGAGGGAAAGCGCACATGAATGGAGTGATAGACAGGGAGGGAGAGCGCACATGGATGGAGTGATAGACAGGGAGGGAGAGCGCACAGGGATGGAGTGATAGACAGGGAGGGAGAGCACACAGGGATGGAGTGATAGACAGGGAGGGCGAGCGCTCAGGGATGGAGTGATAGACAGGGAGGGAGAGTGCACAGGGATGGAGTGATAGACAGGGAGGGAGAGCGCACAGGGATGGAGCAAATAGACAGGGAGGGAGAGCGTTCGGGGATGGAGCAAATAGACAGGGAGGGAAAGCGCACAGGGATGGAGTGATAGACAGGGAGGGAGAGTGCACAGGGATGGAGTGATAGACAGGGAGGGAGAGCGCACAGGGATGGAGTGATAGACAGGGAGGGAGAGCGCACAGGGATGGAGCAAATAGACAGGGAGGGAGAGCGCACAGGGATGGAGTGATAGACAGGGAGGGAGAGCGCACAGGGATGGAGCAAATAGACAGGGAGGGAGAGCGTTCGGGGATGGAGCAAATAGACAGGGAGGGAAAGCGCACAGGGATGGAGTGATAGACAGGGAGGGAGAGTGCACAGGGATGGAGTGATAGACAGGGAGGGAGAGCGCACAGGGATGGAGTGATAGACAGGGAGGGAGAGCGCACAGGGATGGAGCAAATAGACAGGGAGGGAGAGCGCACAGGGATGGAGTGATAGACAGGGAGGGAGAGCGCACAGGGATGGAGCAAATAGACAGGGAGGGAGAGCGCTCAGGGATGGAGCAAATAGACAGGGAGGGAAAGCGCACAGGGATGGAGTGATAGACAGGGAGGGAGAGCGCACATGGATGGAGTGATGGACAGGGAGGGAGAGCGCACAGGGATGGAGTGATAGACAGGGAGGGAGAGTGCACAGGGATGGAGTGATATACAGGGAGGGAGAGCGCACAGGGATGGAGTGATAGACAGGGAGGGAGAGCGCACAGGGATGGAGTGATAGACAGGGAGGGAGAGCGCACAGGGATGGAGCAAATAGACAGGGAGGGAGAGCGCACAGGGATGGAGCAAATAGACAGGGAGGGAGAGTGCACATGTATGGAGTGATATACAGGGAGGAGAGTGCACAGGAATGGAGTGATAGACAGGGAGGGAGAGCGCACAGGGATGGAGTGATAGATAGGGAGGGGGCGTTTGTTAGAGTATGCGCACTTGCCTGTATCTGTGAACGCGCACGGGGCAGCTTCAGCGCATGCGCAGATCGCATGCTGAAGTGGGGCTGTGTGCGTCATACAGCAGCGGGCCGGGCGACCAGAAGTGACGCGCCCGGGCCTCACATGACGCCAGCGGGCGCGAGAATCAAAGTAGTGGCGGCGCAAAGCAGCATCCACAGATGCGAGTTTTTCATTTGCGGCCAGTGTGCCGCTATGGCGCCATGCAGCAAGGCAAGCGGCGGCTCGCGATGGCGCATGTGCGCCATCGCTCGAAGCGCCGCAAAGCATGCTGGAGTAGCGGCACAGTGGCCGGAAACGAAAAACTGGTGATTATGTAAGTAGATATGTAGATGTCAATCTTACCGGTTTCCTCTTCACTGCTGTCTCCTTGCACTCCTTCATCTTCTTCGGGTCGAGCTTGAGTGTCGCTGACTCGTTCATCTTCTTCGGGTCGAGCTTGAGTGTCGCTGACTCCTTCATCTTCTTCGGGTCGAGCTTGAGTGTCGCTGACTCGTTCATCTTCTTCGGGTCGAGCTTGAGTGTCGCTGACTCCTTCATCTTCTTCGGATCGAGCTTGAGTGTCGCTGACTCCGTCAATGCTTCGCTTGTCTCTCTCTGCAGACTAAACAGAAAAGTGCTAGGTCAGAATATTTTCCATTTACAGGAATGGTACAGCTAGGGTTCCTAAACTCGGGCAAGTTATTTATCCAAGGGGCCACGTGAGAGACCATGACTATTGTGCAGGGTCAAGCTTAATTTTGGTTATTCTTGTTATGTTTTTATATTAATTTCCATCACTTAGATCAGTTGATTGCTTTTATTGCTCATACATGTGTTGCGATGAAAGCCCCGGACAAAACAGAGCCGGAGGGCAAATATCCAATCCTGTTTTCTGCCAGAATCATTACTGCTTGTGGCTGCCGCGGTCCAAGTGCTGAAATTTCAGCCGGCGGCTGTTTGAGCTGCGCTGTCCAGGTGCTGAACGAGCGCGGCTTAAATTTCAAAGCTTGACAGCACCCGTGTCCGGGAACCGGAATGATTTTCTGTCGGATCCGGTGTGATCCAGCGCCCATAGACTCGAAATCTGCTGGATCCTCCCTGACAGCACAAAACCAGATGACAAACACTGCCATCCGGCCCCATAGGGATACTATAGGGGCAAAATCGGATCCGGGGCTGTCTGGTTCACACTGGACAGCCCTGGATCCCTAAAATCATGGTGTGAAGCCGGCCTAGGTATACTGTTATTGTGACCAGGTATTAGTAATTATGGCTGCATTTTGATCCAAAGAAATAGTAAATGTCAATTGTCCACAATTTCCATAATCGAGATATTACTTATTAAACATTATTTAGCCTTATGGAGAACTGAATGTCCATAGATTAATTACTTACATTTCGGTTTCTTTCTGGGCTTCCTCCAGACGGAGTTCTGAATGTTCGATGTTATTTTTTAGAACCTGTAAAAATATTGATACAAAATTTAGTTTAATAATGAGGTTCTTATCCTGCACAGAACATGAGTTCTAGCCGTCTTATAGTGATCTACGTTACCTCTGCATAGGAGGGCTGATGTTCTGGGGTTCCCACCATTTTTTTCTAGAATAGAGATAAAAAGAATGAAGTAGATTACAAGATGTTCCCTTTAACAAATCTTAACTTAATAATTAATAATAATATCATAATTACTCATATTTTAATAATAGTTCAACTGTTCTTTAAAAATGTCTTACTCGTGAAAAATTGTGCTACATCTGTCCTTATATTTGAGTAAATTTGTAGAAATAATTCGTTTTTTTGCGCTGTATTTATGTATTTTATTTTCATTATAATTTCTCCATCTTGTCTGCATTTATGTAACATTTGCTAGCCGCGTTTTTTTCGCGGCGCCTCAAGTGCCGGATTCGGCAGCACCGCACTTGCCACAATCAAGAATGAATGGGGCTTGCCGGATCGTTGCCGCAAGTCGTCCGTTAAACGCCAGATCCGGTAGATGCGGCGACATCTGCCGGATCTGCCGGGAATTACACTTTACCGCAGAATGGGGGCATGAGCAGGGGCAGTGTGGGGAGTGAGGGCATGTGGGGGGGTAAGAGGGGTGAGAAGGGGCAGTGCGAGTGAGTGGGGGGGTAAGCAGGGGCAGTGTGGGTGAGTGGGGGCAGTGTGGGTGAGTAGGGGGTTAGCAGGGGCAGTGTGGGGAGTGAGTGAGGGCATACAGGTTGTAAGAGGGGTGAGCAAGGCAGTGTGGGTGAGTGGGGGGTAAGTGGGGGCAGTGTGGGTGAGTAGGGGGTAAGCAGGGGCAGTGTGGGGAGTGAGTGAGGGCATACGGGGGGTAAGAGGGGTGAGCAGGGGCAGTGTGGGTGAGTAGGGGGTAAGCAGGGGCAGTGTGGGTGAGTGGGGGCAGTGTGGGTGAGTAGGGGGGTAAGCAGGGGCAATGTGGGGAGTGAGGGCATACGGGAGGTAAGAGGGGTGAGAAGGGGCAGTGTGGGGGTAAGCAGGGGGAGTGTGAGTGAGTGGGGGTGGTAAGCAGGGGCAGCGTGGTAGAGTGGGGGGGGGGTAATCAGGGGGATGAGAAGGGCAGTAGGGGGTGAGTAGCAGTAGGGTGCATGGTCCAGCTTAGCCCCGCATTCAGAGACACATATATATGTATTATATTAGTATATATGTGCATACCATATATATATACATATAGTGTATTTTTGTGTATATATATATACATATTATATATGTATACATATAAGGACATTATATATATATATATATATATATACATATATATATATATATATATATATATATATATATATATATATATATATACACACACAGACACATATATAATAATATAATACAGACATATACAGATATGTATTATATTTATATATATGTGTGTATATATATATATACATATGGATATATGTGTTTGTGCGTACTTCATGTGAGATATATATATACCGTATATGTATATGTGTGTGTGTGAATATATATGTGTGTGTGTGTGATTAAACATATTTACACACACATATATATATATATGTATTATATGAGTATATGTGTGTGTACATATATATATATATATATATATATATAGTGTATTTATATTTATGTGTCATTAGAAGGAAGCACTGAGGACAGAGGGAGGGAGGTGGACAGGGATGGAGCGATAGACAGGGAGGGAGAGTGCACAGGGATGGAGCAAATAGACAGGGAGGGAAAGCGCACAGGGATGGAGTGATAGACAGGGAGGGAGAGCGCACATGGATGGAGTGATGGACAGGGAGGGAGAGCGCACAGGGATGGAGTGATAGACAGGGAGGGAGAGTGCACAGGGATGGAGTGATATACAGGGAGGGAGAGCGCACAGGGATGGAGTGATAGACAGGGAGGGAGAGCGCACAGGGATGGAGTGATAGACAGGGAGGGAGAGCGCACAGGGATGGAGCAAATAGACAGGGAGGGAGAGCGCACAGGGATGGAGCAAATAGACAGGGAGGGAGAGTGCACATGTATGGAGTGATATACAGGGAGGGAGAGTGCACAGGAATGGAGTGATAGACAGGGAGGGAGAGCGCACAGGGATGGAGTGATAGATAGGGAGGGGGCGTTTGTTAGAGTATGCGCACTTGCGTGTATCTGTGAACGCGCACGGGGCAGCTTCAGCGCATGCGCAGATCGCATGCTGAAGTGGGGCTGTGTGCGTCATACAGCAGCGGGCCGGGCGACCAGAAGTGACGCGCCCGGGCCTCACATGACGCCAGCGGGCGCGAGAATCAAAGTAGTGGCGGCGCAAAGCAGCATCCACAGATGCGAGTTTTTCATTTGCGGCCAGTGTGCCGCTATGGCGCCATGCAGCAAGGCAAGCGGCGGCTCGCGATGGCGCATGTGCGCCATCGCTCGAAGCGCCGCAAAGCATGCTGGAATAGCGGCACAGTGGCTGGAAGCGAAAAACTGGTGATTATGTAAGTAGATATGTAGATGTCAATCTTACCGGTTTCCTCTTCACTGCTGTCTCCTTGCACTCGTTCATCTTCTTCGGGTCGAGCTTGAGTGTCGCTGACTCCTTCACCTTCTTTGGGTCGAGCTTGAGTGTCGCTGACTCCTTCACCTTCTTTGGGTCGAGCTTGAGTGTCGCTGAATAGTTCATCTTCTTCGGATCGAGCTTGAGTGTCGCTGACTCCTTCATCTTCTTCGGGTCGAGCTTGAGTGTCGCTGACTCCGTCAATGCTTCGCTTGTCTCTCTCTGCAGACTAAACAGAAAAGTGCTAGGTCAGAATATTTTCCATTTACAGGAATGGTACAGCTAGGGTTCCTAAACTCGGGCAAGTTATTTATCCAAGGGGCTACGTGAGAGACCATGACTATTGTGCAGGGTCAAGCTTAATTTTGGTTATTCTTGTTATGTTTTTATATTAATTTCCATCACTTAGATCAGTTGATTGCTTTTATTGCTCATACATGTGTTGCGATGAAAGCCCCGGACAAAACAGAGCCGGAGGGTAAATATCCAATCCAGTTTTCTGCCAGAATCATTACTGCGTGTGGCTGCCGCTGTCCAAGTGCTGAAATTTCAGTCGGCGGCTGTTTGAGCTGCGCTGTCCAGGTGCTGAACGAGCGCGGCTTAAATTTCAAAGCTTGACAGCACACGTGTTCGGGAACCGGAATGATTTTCTGTCGGATCCGGTGTGATCCAGCGCCCATAGACTCGAAATCTGCTGGATCCTCCCTGACAGCACAAAACCAGATGACAAACACTGCCATCCGGCCCCATAGGGATACTATAGGGGCAAAATCGGATCCGGGGCTGTCCGGTTTACACTGGACAGCCCTGGATCCCTAAAATCATGGTGTGAAGCCGGCCTAGGTATACTGTTATTGTGACCAGGTATTAGTAATTATGGCTGCATTTTGATCCAAAGAAATAGTAAATGTCAATTGTCCACAATTTCCATAATCGAGATATTACTTATTAAACATTATTTAACCTTATGGAGAACTGAATGTCCATAGATTAATTACTTACACTTCCGTTTCTTTCTGGGCTTCCTCCAGACGGAGTTCTGAATGTTCGATGTTATTTTTTAGAACCTGTAAAAATATTGATACAAACGTTAGTTTAATAATGAGGTTCTTATCCTGCACAGAACATGAGTTCTAGCCGTCTTATAGTGATCTACGTTACCTCTGCATAGGAGGGCTGATGTTCTGGGGTTCCCACCATTTTTTTCTAGAATAGAGATAAAAAGAATGAAGTAGATTACAAGATGTTCCCTTTAACAAATCTTAACTTAATAATTAATAATAATATCATAATTACTCATATTTTAATAATAGTTCAACTTTTTTTAAAAAAATGTCTTACTCGTGAAAAATTGTGCTAGATCTGTCCTTATATTTGAGTAAAATTGTAGAAATAATTAATTTTTTGCACTGTATTTATGTATTTTATTTTCATTATAATTTCTCCATCTTGTCTGCATTTATGTAACATTTGCTAGCCGCGTTTTTTTCGCGGCGCCTCAAGTGCCGGATTCGGCAGCACCGCACTTGCCACAATCAAGAATGAATGGGGCTTGCCGGATCGTTGCCGCAAGTCGTCCGTTAAACGCCAGATCCGGTAGATGCGGCGACATCTGCCGGATCTGCCGGGAATTACACTTTACCGCAGAATGGGGGCATGAGCAGGGGCAGTGTGGGGAGTGAGGGCATGTGGGGGGGTAAGAGGGGTGAGAAGGGGCAGTGCGAGTGAGTGGGGGGGTAAGCAGGGGCAGTGTGGGTGAGTGGGGGCAGTGTGGGTGAGTAGGGGGTTAGCAGGGGCAGTGTGGGGAGTGAGTGAGGGCATACAGGGGGTAAGAGGGGTGAGCAAGGCAGTGTGGGTGAGTGGGGGGTAAGTGGGGGCAGTGTGGGTGAGTAGGGGGTAAGCAGGGGCAGTGTGGGGAGTGAGTGAGGGCATACGGGGGGTAAGAGGGGTGAGCAGGGGCAGTGTGGGTGAGTAGGGGGTAAGCAGGGGCAGTGTGGGTGAGTGGGGGCAGTGTGGGTGAGTAGGGGGGTAAGCAGGGGCAATGTGGGGAGTGAGGGCATACGGGAGGTAAGAGGGGTGAGAAGGGGCAGTGTGGGGGTAAGCAGGGGGAGTGTGAGTGAGTGGGGGTGGTAAGCAGGGGCAGCGTGGTAGAGTGGGGGGGGGGGTAATCAGGGGGATGAGAAGGGCAGTAGGGGGTGAGTAGCAGTAGGGTGCATGGTCCAGCTTAGCCCCGCATTCAGAGACACATATATATGTATTATATTAGTATATATGTGCATACCATATATATATACATATAGTGTATTTTTGTGTATATATATATACATATTATATATAATAATATAATAATAATAATTTATTCATTTATATAGCGCTATTAATTCCATAGCACTTTACATACATCAGTAATGCTGTCTCTCTTGGAGCTCACAATCTAAACATCCTATCAGTATGTCTTTACAATGTGGGAGGAAACCGGAGTGCCCGGAGGAAACCCACGCAAGCACAGGGAGAACATACAAACTCCTTGCAGGTGTTGTCCTTAGTGTCGTTGGTGGGAATATGTATACATATAAGGACATTATATATATATATATATATATATATACATATATATATATATATATAATATATATATATATATATATATACACACACAGACACATATATAATAATATAATACAGACATATACAGATATGTATTATATTTATATATATGTGTGTATATATATATATACATATGGATATATGTGTTTGTGCGTACTTCATGTGAGATATATATATACCGTATATGTATATGTGTGTGTGTGAATATATATGTGTGTGTGTGTGATTAAACATATTTACACACACATATATATATATATGTATTATATGAGTATATGTGTGTGTACATATATATATATATATATATATAGTGTATTTATATTTATGTGTCATTAGAAGGAAGCACTGAGGACAGAGGGAGGGAGGTGGGACAGGGATGGAGCGATAGACAGGGAGGGAGAGTGCACAGGGATGGAGTGATAGACAGGGAGGGAGAGCGCACAGGGATGGAGTGATAGACAGGGAGGGAGAGCGCACAGGGATGGAGTGATAGACAGGGAGGGAGAGCGCACAGGGATGGAGCGATAGACAGTGAGGGAGAACGCACAGGGATGGAGCAATAGACAGGGAGGGAGAGCGCACAGGGATGGAGTGATAGACAGGGAGGGAGAGCGCACAGGGATGGAGTGATAGACAGGGAGGGAGAGCGCACAGGGATGGAGTGATAGACAGGGAGGGAGAGCGCACAGGGATGGAGCAAATAGACAGGGAGGGAGAGTGCACATGTATGGAGTGATATACAGGGAGGGAGAGTGCACAGGAATGGAGTGATAGACAGGGAGGGAGAGCGCACAGGGATGGAGTGATAGATAGGGAGGGGGCGTTTGTTAGAGTATGCGCACTTGCCTGTATCTGTGAACGCGCACGGGGCAGCTTCAGCGCATGCGCAGATCGCATGCTGAAGTGGGGCTGTGTGCGTCATACAGCAGCGGGCCGGGCGACCAGAAGTGACGCGCCCGGGCCTCACATGACGCCAGCGGGCGCGAGAATCAAAGTAGTGGCGGCGCAAAGCAGCATCCACAGATGCGAGTTTTTCATTTGCGGCCAGTGTGCCGCTATGGCGCCATGCAGCAAGGCAAGCGGCGGCTCGCGATGGCGCATGTGCGCCATCGCTCGAAGCGCCGCAAAGCATGCTGGAATAGCGGCACAGTGGCTGGAAGCGAAAAACTGGTGATTATGTAAGTAGATATGTAGATGTCAATCTTACCGGTTTCCTCTTCACTGCTGTCTCCTTGCACTCGTTCATCTTCTTCGGGTCGAGCTTGAGTGTCGCTGACTCCTTCACCTTCTTTGGGTCGAGCTTGAGTGTCGCTGACTCCTTCACCTTCTTTGGGTCGAGCTTGAGTGTCGCTGAATAGTTCATCTTCTTCGGATCGAGCTTGAGTGTCGCTGACTCCTTCATCTTCTTCGGGTCGAGCTTGAGTGTCGCTGACTCCGTCAATGCTTCGCTTGTCTCTCTCTGCAGACTAAACAGAAAAGTGCTAGGTCAGAATATTTTCCATTTACAGGAATGGTACAGCTAGGGTTCCTAAACTCGGGCAAGTTATTTATCCAAGGGGCTACGTGAGAGACCATGACTATTGTGCAGGGTCAAGCTTAATTTTGGTTATTCTTGTTATGTTTTTATATTAATTTCCATCACTTAGATCAGTTGATTGCTTTTATTGCTCATACATGTGTTGCGATGAAAGCCCCGGACAAAACAGAGCCGGAGGGTAAATATCCAATCCAGTTTTCTGCCAGAATCATTACTGCGTGTGGCTGCCGCTGTCCAAGTGCTGAAATTTCAGTCGGCGGCTGTTTGAGCTGCGCTGTCCAGGTGCTGAACGAGCGCGGCTTAAATTTCAAAGCTTGACAGCACACGTGTTCGGGAACCGGAATGATTTTCTGTCGGATCCGGTGTGATCCAGCGCCCATAGACTCGAAATCTGCTGGATCCTCCCTGACAGCACAAAACCAGATGACAAACACTGCCATCCGGCCCCATAGGGATACTATAGGGGCAAAATCGGATCCGGGGCTGTCCGGTTCACACTGGACAGCCCTGGATCCCTAAAATCATGGTGTGAAGCCGGCCTAGGTATACTGTTATTGTGACCAGGTATTAGTAATTATGGCTGCATTTTGATCCAAAGAAATAGTAAATGTCAATTGTCCACAATTTCCATAATCGAGATATTACTTATTAAACATTATTTAACCTTATGGAGAACTGAATGTCCATAGATTAATTACTTACACTTCCGTTTCTTTCTGGGCTTCCTCCAGACGGAGTTCTGAATGTTCGATGTTATTTTTTAGAACCTGTAAAAATATTGATACAAACATTAGTTTAATAATGAGGTTCTTATCCTGCACAGAACGAGTTCTAGCCGTCTTATAGTGATCTACGTTACCTCTGCATAGGAGGGCTGATGTTCTGGGGTTCCCACCATTTTTTTCTAGAATAGAGATAAAAAGAATGAAGTAGATTACAAGATGTTCCCTTTAACAAATCTTAACTTAATAATTAATAATAATATCATAATTACTCATATTTTAATAATAGTTCAACTTTTTTTTTAAAAAATGTCTTACTCGTGAAAAATTGTGCTAGATCTGTCCTTATATTTGAGTAAAATTGTAGAAATAATTAATTTTTTGCACTGTATTTATGTATTTTATTTTCATTATAATTTCTCCATCTTGTCTGCATTTATGTAACATTTGCTAGCCGCGTTTTTTTCGCGGCGCCTCAAGTGCCGGATTCGGCAGCACCGCACTTGCCACAATCGAGAATGAATGGGGCTTGCCGGATCGTTGCCGCAAGTCGTCCGTTACACGCCAGATCCGGTAGATGCGGCGACATCTGCCGGATCTCCGGGAATTACACTTTACCGCAGAATGGGGGCATGAGCAGGGGCAGTGTGGGGAGTGAGGGCATGTGGGGGGGTAAGAGGGGTGAGAAGGGGCAGTGCGAGTGAGTGGGGGGGTAAGCAGGGGCAGTGTGGGTGAGTGGGGGCAGTGTGGGTGAGTAGGAGGTTAGCAGGGGCAGTGTGGGGAGTGAGTGAGGGCATACAGGGGGTAAGAGGGGTGAGCAAGGCAGTGTGGGTGAGTGGGGGGTAAGTGGGGGCAGTGTGGGTGAGTAGGGGGTAAGCAGGGGCAGTGTGGGGAGTGAGTGAGGGCATACGGGGGGTAAGAGGGGTGAGCAGGGGCAGTGTGGGTGAGTAGGGGGTAAGCAGGGGCAGTGTGGGGAGTGAGTGAGGGCATACGGGGGGTAAGAGGGGTGAGCAGGGGCAGTGTGGGTGAGTAGGGGGTAAGCAGGGGCAGTGTGGGTGAGTGGGGGCAGTGTGGGTGAGTAGGGGGGTAAGCAGGGGCAATGTGGGGAGTGAGGGCATACGGGAGGTAAGAGGGGTGAGAAGGGGCAGTGTGGGGGTAAGCAGGGGGAGTGTGAGTGAGTGGGGGTGGTAAGCAGGGGCAGCGTGGTAGAGTGGGGGGGGTAATCAGGGGGATGAGAAGGGCAGTAGGGGTGAGTAGCAGTAGGGTGCATGGTCCAGCTTAGCCCCGCATTCAGAGACACATATATATGTATTATATTAGTATATATGTGCATACCATATATATATACATATAGTGTATTTTTGTGTATATATATATACATATTATATATGTATACATATAAGGACATTATATATATATATATATATATATATATATATATATATATATTATACATATATATATATATATATATATATATATATATATATACACACACAGACACATATATAATAATATAATACAGACATATACAGATATGTATTATATTTATATATATGTGTGTATATATATATATACATATGGATATATGTGTTTGTGCGTACTTCATGTGAGATATATATATACCGTATATGTATATGTGTGTGTGTGAATATATATGTGTGTGTGTGTGATTAAACATATTTACACACACATATATATATATATGTATTATATGAGTATATGTGTGTGTACATATATATATATATATATATATATAGTGTATTTATATTTATGTGTCATTAGAAGGAAGCACTGAGGACAGAGGGAGGGAGGTGGGACAGGGATGGAGCGATAGACAGGGAGGGAGAGCGCACAGGGATGGAGTGATAGACAGGGAGGGAGAGTGCACAGGGATGGAGTGATAGACAGGGAGGGAGAGCGCACAGGGATGGAGTGATAGACAGGGAGGGAGAGCGCACAGGGATGGAGTGATAGACAGGGAGGGAGAGCGCACAGGGATGGAGCGATAGACAGTGAGGGAGAACGCACAGGGATGGAGCAATAGACAGGGAGGGAGAGCGCACAGGGATGGAGTGATAGACAGGGAGGGAGAGCGCACAGGGATGGAGCAAATAGACAGGGAGGGAGAGCGTTCGGGGATGGAGCAAATAGACAGGGAGGGAAAGCGCACAGGGATGGAGTGATAGACAGGGAGGGAGAGTGCACAGGGATGGAGTGATAGACAGGGAGGGAGAGCGCACAGGGATGGAGTGATAGACAGGGAGGGAGAGCGCACAGGGATGGAGCAAATAGACAGGGAGGGAGAGCGCACAGGGATGGAGTGATAGACAGGGAGGGAGAGCGCACAGGGATGGAGCAAATAGACAGGGAGGGAGAGCGTTCGGGGATGGAGCAAATAGACAGGGAGGGAAAGCGCACAGGGATGGAGTGATAGACAGGGAGGGAGAGTGCACAGGGATGGAGTGATAGACAGGGAGGGAGAGCGCACAGGGATGGAGTGATAGACAGGGAGGGAGAGCGCACAGGGATGGAGCAAATAGACAGGGAGGGAGAGCGCACAGGGATGGAGTGATAGACAGGGAGGGAGAGCGCACAGGGATGGAGCAAATAGACAGGGAGGGAGAGCGCTCAGGGATGGAGCAAATAGACAGGGAGAGAAAGCGCACAGGGATGGAGTGATAGACAGGGAGGGAGAGCGCACATGGATGGAGTGATGGACAGGGAGGGAGAGCGCACAGGGATGGAGTGATAGACAGGGAGGGAGAGTGCACAGGGATGGAGTGATATACAGGGAGGGAGAGCGCACAGGGATGGAGTGATAGACAGGGAGGGAGAGCGCACAGGGATGGAGTGATAGACAGGGAGGGAGAGCGCACAGGGATGGAGCAAATAGACAGGGAGGGAGAGCGCACAGGGATGGAGCAAATAGACAGGGAGGGAGAGTGCACATGTATGGAGTGATATACAGGGAGGGAGAGTGCACAGGAATGGAGTGATAGACAGGGAGGGAGAGCGCACAGGGATGGAGTGATAGATAGGGAGGGGGCGTTTGTTAGAGTATGCGCACTTGCCTGTATCTGTGAACGCGCACGGGGCAGCTTCAGCGCATGCGCAGATCGCATGCTGAAGTGGGGCTGTGTGCGTCATACAGCAGCGGGCCGGGCGACCAGAAGTGACGCGCCCGGGCCTCACATGACGCCAGCGGGCGCGAGAATCAAAGTAGTGGCGGCGCAAAGCAGCATCCACAGATGCGAGTTTTTCATTTGCGGCCAGTGTGCCGCTATGGCGCCATGCAGCAAGGCAAGCGGCGGCTCGCGATGGCGCATGTGCGCCATCGCTCGAAGCGCCGCAAAGCATGCTGGAATAGCGGCACAGTGGCTGGAAGCGAAAAACTGGTGATTATGTAAGTAGATATGTAGATGTCAATCTTACCGGTTTCCTCTTCACTGCTGTCTCCTTGCACTCGTTCATCTTCTTCGGGTCGAGCTTGAGTGTCGCTGACTCCTTCACCTTCTTTGGGTCGAGCTTGAGTGTCGCTGACTCCTTCACCTTCTTTGGGTCGAGCTTGAGTGTCGCTGAATAGTTCATCTTCTTCGGATCGAGCTTGAGTGTCGCTGACTCCTTCATCTTCTTCGGGTCGAGCTTGAGTGTCGCTGACTCCGTCAATGCTTCGCTTGTCTCTCTCTGCAGACTAAACAGAAAAGTGCTAGGTCAGAATATTTTCCATTTACAGGAATGGTACAGCTAGGGTTCCTAAACTCGGGCAAGTTATTTATCCAAGGGGCTACGTGAGAGACCATGACTATTGTGCAGGGTCAAGCTTAATTTTGGTTATTCTTGTTATGTTTTTATATTAATTTCCATCACTTAGATCAGTTGATTGCTTTTATTGCTCATACATGTGTTGCGATGAAAGCCCCGGACAAAACAGAGCCGGAGGGTAAATATCCAATCCAGTTTTCTGCCAGAATCATTACTGCGTGTGGCTGCCGCTGTCCAAGTGCTGAAATTTCAGTCGGCGGCTGTTTGAGCTGCGCTGTCCAGGTGCTGAACGAGCGCGGCTTAAATTTCAAAGCTTGACAGCACACGTGTTCGGGAACCGGAATGATTTTCTGTCGGATCCGGTGTGATCCAGCGCCCATAGACTCGAAATCTGCTGGATCCTCCCTGACAGCACAAAACCAGATGACAAACACTGCCATCCGGCCCCATAGGGATACTATAGGGGCAAAATCGGATCCGGGGCTGTCCGGTTCACACTGGACAGCCCTGGATCCCTAAAATCATGGTGTGAAGCCGGCCTAGGTATACTGTTATTGTGACCAGGTATTAGTAATTATGGCTGCATTTTGATCCAAAGAAATAGTAAATGTCAATTGTCCACAATTTCCATAATCGAGATATTACTTATTAAACATTATTTAACCTTATGGAGAACTGAATGTCCATAGATTAATTACTTACACTTCCGTTTCTTTCTGGGCTTCCTCCAGACGGAGTTCTGAATGTTCGATGTTATTTTTTAGAACCTGTAAAAATATTGATACAAACATTAGTTTAATAATGAGGTTCTTATCCTGCACAGAACATGAGTTCTAGCCGTCTTATAGTGATCTACGTTACCTCTGCATAGGAGGGCTGATGTTCTGGGGTTCCCACCATTTTATTCTAGAATAGAGATAAAAAGAATGAAGTAGATTACAAGATGTTCCCTTTAACAAATCTTAACTTAATAATTAATAATAATATCATAATTACTCATATTTTAATAATAGTTCAACTTTTTTTAAAAAAATGTCTTACTCGTGAAAAATTGTGCTAGATCTGTCCTTATATTTGAGTAAAATTGTAGAAATAATTAATTTTTTGCGCTGTATTTATGTATTTTATTTTCATTATAATTTCTCCATCTTGTCTGCATTTATGTAACATTTGCTAGCCGCGTTTTTTTCGCGGCGCCTCAAGTGCCGGATTCGGCAGCACCGCACTTGCCACAATCGAGAATGAATGGGGCTTGCCGGATCGTTGCCGCAAGTCGTCCGTTACACGCCAGATCCGGTAGATGCGGCGACATCTGCCGGATCTCCGGGAATTACACTTTACCGCAGAATGGGGGCATGAGCAGGGGCAGTGTGGGGAGTGAGGGCATGTGGGGGGGTAAGAGGGGTGAGAAGGGGCAGTGCGAGTGAGTGGGGGGGTAAGCAGGAGCAGTGTGGGTGAGTGGGGGCAGTGTGGGTGAGTAGGAGGTTAGCAGGGGCAGTGTGGGGAGTGAGTGAGGGCATACAGGGGGTAAGAGGGGTGAGCAAGGCAGTGTGGGTGAGTGGGGGGTAAGTGGGGGCAGTGTGGGTGAGTAGGGGGTAAGCAGGGGCAGTGTGGGGAGTGAGTGAGGGCATACGGGGGGTAAGAGGGGTGAGCAGGGGCAGTGTGGGTGAGTAGGGGGTAAGCAGGGGCAGTATGGGGAGTGAGTGAGGGCATACGGGGGGTAAGAGGGGTGAGCAGGGGCAGTGTGGGTGAGTAGGGGGTAAGCAGGGGCAGTGTGGGTGAGTGGGGGCAGTGTGGGTGAGTAGGGGGGTAAGCAGGGGCAATGTGGGGAGTGAGGGCATACGGGAGGTAAGAGGGGTGAGAAGGGGCAGTGTATATATATATATATACACACACAGACACATATATAATAATATAATACAGACATATACAGATATGTATTATATTTATATATATGTGTGTATATATATATATACATATGGATATATGTGTTTGTGCGTACTTCATGTGAGATATATATATACCGTATATGTATATGTGTGTGTGTGAATATATATGTTGTGTGTGTGTGATTAAACATATTTACACACACATATATATATATATGTATTATATGAGTATATGTGTGTGTACATATATATATATATATATATATATAGTGTATTTATATTTATGTGTCATTAGAAGGAAGCACTGAGGACAGAGGGAGGGAGGTGGGACAGGGATGGAGCGATAGACAGGGAGGGAGAGTGCACAGGGATGGAGTGATAGACAGGGAGGGAGAGCGCACAGGGATGGAGTGATAGACAGGGAGGGAGAGCGCACAGGGATGGAGTGATAGACAGGGAGGGAAAGCGCACAGGGATGGAGTGATAGACAGGGAGGGAGAGCGCACAGGGATGGAGTGATAGACAGGGAGGGAGAGCGCACAGGGATGGAGTGATGGACAGGGAGGGAGAGCGCACAGGGATGGAGTGATAGACAGGGAGGGAGAGCGCACAGGGATGAGGCAAATAGACAGGGAGGGAGAGCGCACAGGGATGGAGTGATAGACAGGGAGGGAGAGCGCACAGGGATGGAGCAAATAGACAGGGAGGGAGAGCGCACATGGATGGAGTGATAGACAGGGAGGGAGAGCGCACAGGGATGGAGTGATAGACATGGAGGGAGAGCGCACAGGGATGGAGCAATAGACAGGGAGGGAGAGCGCACAGGGATGGAGTGATAGACAGGGAGGGAGAGCGCACAGGGATGGAGTGATAGACAGGGAGGGAGAGCGCACAGGGATGGAGTGATAGACAGGGAGGGAGAGCGCACAGGGATGAAGTGATAGACAGGGAGGGAGAGCGCACAGGGATGGAGTGATAGACAGGGAGGGAGAGCGCACAGGGATGGAGTGATAGACAGGGAGGGAGAGCGCACAGGGGATGGAGAGCGATAGACAGGGAGGGAGAGCGCACAGGGATGGAGCAAATAGACAGGGAGGGAGAGCGCACAGGGATGGAGTGATAGACAGGGAGGGAGAGCACACAGGGATGGAGTGATAGACAGGGAGGGAGAGCGCACAGGGATGGAGGGATAGACAGGGAGGGAGAGCGCACAGGGATGGAGCGATAGACAGGGAGGGGAGGAGAGCGCACAGGGATGGAGCAATAGACAGGGAGGGAGAGCGCACAGGGATGGAGTGATAGACAGGGAGGGAGAGCGCACAGGGATGGAGTGATAGACAGGGAGGGAGAGCGCACACAGGGATGGAGCGATAGACAGGGAGGGAGAGCGCACAGGGATGGAGCGATAGACAGGGAGGGAGAACGCACAGGGATGGAGCGATAGACAGTGAGGGAGAACGCACAGGGATGGAGCAATAGACAGGGAGGGAGAGCGCACAGGGATGGAGTGATAGACAGGGAGGGAGAGCGCACAGGGATGGAGTGATAGACAGGGAGGGAGAAGACGCACAGGGATGGATGATAGACAGGGGAGGGAGAGCGCACAGGGATAGGTGAAGACAGGGAGGGAGAGGCACAGGGATGGAGTGATAGACAGGGAGGGAGAGCGCACAGGGATGGAGTGATAGACAGGGAGGGAGAGTCACAGGGATGGAGTGATAGACAGGGAGGGAGAGCGCACAGGGATGGAGCAATAGACAGGGAGGGAGAGCGCACAGGGATGGAGAAATAGACAGGGAGGGAGAGCGCACAGGGATGGAGTGATAGACAGGGAGGGAGGGAGAGGCGCACAGGGATGGAGCAAATAGACAGGGAGGGAGAGCGCACAGGGATGGAGCAAATAGACAGGGAGGGGAAAGCGCACAGGGATGGAGTGATAGACAGGGAGGGAGAGAGGTGCACAGGGGGATGGAGTGATGGACAGGGAGGGAGAGCGCACAGGGATGGAGTGATAGACAGGGAGGGAGAGCGCACAGGGATGGAGCGATAGACAGTGAGGGAGAACGCACAGGGATGGAGAATAGACAGGGGGAGGGGAGGAGACGGGGGAAGGAGGGATGTGATAGACAGGGAGGGAGAGCGCACAGGGATGGAGTGATAGACAGGGAGGGAGAACGCACAGGGATGGAGTAGAGGATAGACAGGGAGGGAGAGGGCACAGGGATAGAGTGATAGACAGGGAGGGAGAGTGCACAGGGATGGAGTGATAGACAGGGAGGGAGAGCGCACAGGGATGGAGTGATAGACAGGGAGGGAGATTACACAGGGATGGAGTGATAGACAGGGAGGGAGAGCGCACAGGGATGGAGCAAATAGACAGGGAGGGAGAGCGCACAGGGATGGAGCAAATAGACAGGGAGGGAGAGCGCACAGGGATGGAGTGATAGACAGGGAGGGAGAGCGCACAGGGATGGAGCAAATAGACAGGGAGGGAGAGCGCTCAGGGATGGAGCAAATAGACAGGGAGGGAAAGCGCACAGGGATGGAGTGATAGACAGGGAGGGAGAGTGCACAGGGATGGAGTGATGGACAGGGAGGGAGAGCGCACAGGGATGGAGTGATAGACAGGGAGGGAGAGTGCACAGGGATGGAGTGATAGACAGGGAGGGAGAGCGCACAGGGATGGAGTGATAGACAGGGAGGGAGAGCGCACAGGGATGGAGTGATAGACAGGGAGGGAGGGGGCGTTTGTTAGAGTATGCGCACTTGTCTGTATCTGTGAACGCGCACGGGGCAACTTCAGCGCATGCGCAGATCGCATGCTGAAGTGGGGCTGTGCGCGTCATACAGCAGCGGGCCGGGAGACCAGAAGTGACGAGCCCTGGCGTCACATGACGCCAGCGGGCGCGAGAATCAAAGTAGTGGCGGCGCAAAGCAGCATCCAAAGATGCGAGTTTTTCATTTGCGGCCAGTGTGCCGATATGGCGCCATGCAGCAAGACAAGCGGCGGCTCGCGATGGCGCATGTGCGCCATCGCTCGCAGCGCCGCAAAGCATGCTGGAATAGCGGCACAGTGGCCGGAAACGAAAAACTGGTGATTATGTAAGTAGATATGTAGAGGTCAATCTTACCGGTTTCCTCTTCACTGCTGTCTCCTTACACTCCTTCATCTTCTTCGGGTCGAGCTTGACTGTCGCTGACTCCGTCAATGCTTCGCTTGTCTCTCTCTGCAGACTAAACAGAAAAGTGCTAGTTCAGAATATTTTCCATTTACAGGAATGGTACAGCTAGGGTTCCTAAACTCGGGCAAGTTATTTATCCAAGGGGCCACGTGAGAGACTGTGACTATTGTGCAGGGTCAAGCTTAATTTTGGTTATTCTTGTTATATTTTTATATTAATTTCCATCACTTAGGTCAGTTGACTGCTTTTATTGCTCATACATGTGTTGCGATGAAAGCCCCGGACAAAACAGAGCCGGAGGGCAAATATGCCTTCCAATCCTGTTTTCTGCCAGAATCATTACTGCGTGTGGCTGCCGCTGTCCAAGTGCTGAAATTTTAGTCGGCGGCTGTTTGAGCTGCGCTGTCCAGGTGCTGAACGAGCGCGGCTTAAATTTCAAAGCTTGACAGCACCCGTGTCCGGGAACCGGAATGATTTTCTGTTGGATCCGGTGTGATCCAGCGCCCATAGACTCGAAATCTGCTGGATCCTCCCTGACAGCACAAAACCAGATGACAAACACTGCCATCCGGCCGCATAGGGATACTATAGGGGCAAAATCGGATCCGGGGCTGTCCGGTTCACACTGGACAGCCCTGGATCCCTAAAATCATGGTGTGAAGCCGGCCTAGGTATACTGTTATTGTGACCAGGTATTAGTAATTATGGCTGCATTTTGATCCAAAGAAATAGAAAATGTCAATTGTCCACAATTTCCATAATCGAGATATTACTTATTAAACATTATTTAACCTTATGGAGAACTGAATGTCCATAGATTAATTACTTACATTTCGGTTTCTTTCTGGGCTTCCTCCAGACGGAGTTCTGAATGTTTGATGTTATTTTTTAGAACCTGTAAAAATATTGATACAAAATTTAGTTTAATAATGAGGTTCTTATCCTGCACAGAACATGAGTTCTAGCCGTCTTATAGTGATCTACGTTACCTCTTCATCGGAGGGCTGATGTTCCGGGGTTCCCAACATTTTTTTCTAGAATAGAGATAAAAAGAATGAAGTAGATTACAAGATGTTCCCTTTAACAAATCTTAACTTAATAATTAATAATATCATAATTACTCATCTACTATATAATTGTCTAAGACATTTTCGTGTCGGACCCCGAAAACATGCCGTGGATATGTCACTATTGTGACGTCACCACGGCGAAGCATTGGCCGCGTAGCGGCCAATGCGAGGCGTCAGCTGCGCGAGCAATGGCCGCGAGGCCATTGCGAGTCGCTAGCTTTAGTGCGAGCAATGGCCGCAAAGCGGCCATTGCGAGTCGCTGGCCGAAAATAGAACCAGAGGCTCGGCCACAAAAGCTAGCGATTTCCCGCTCAGGTAGCGAGTCGCTAGCCTCAGCGGGAAATCGCTAGCTTTGTGGCCGAGCCTCTGGTTCTATTTTCGGCCAGCGACTCGCAATGCCCGCTTCCATAAGGATTACCGCAACCGCGCCGCATTGCGAGTCGCTGGCTCAGTGCGAGCACTTGCGGCGCGGTTGCGGTAATCCCCATAAGGATTACCGCAACCGCGCCGCAAGTGCAAGTTGCGGCGCGGTTGCGGTAATCCCCATAGAAAGTATAGGGGGACTTGCGGCAGGTGCGGCAAGTGCGGTTTTGCCGCACCTGCCGCAAGTCCCCCTATACTTTCTATGGGGATTACCGCAACCGCGCCGCAGATGCGGTTTTTTAATAAAATAAAATAATTTTAATAAAAATAAATACACTGAAAATAACAAATAATAAATAAATTTAATAATAAAAAAAATAGTAAAAAAAAAAATATAAATAATAAAATAAAAAATAATTATAACAAAAAAAAAAAAAAACTTTAATATATTTTATTGGACCCCCCCCCCCAAAAGTATTGGACCCCCAAAAAAAAGTATTGGACCCCCCCCAAAAGTATTGGACCCCCCCCAAAAGTATTGGGCCCCCCAAAAAAAGTATTGGGCCCCCCAAAAAAAGTATTGGGCCCCCCAAAAAAAGTATTGGACCCCCCCAAAAGTATTGGACCCCCCCCAAAAGTATTGGACCCCCCAAAAAAAGTATTGGACCCCCCAAAAAAAGTATTGGACCCCCCAAAAAAAGTATTGGACCCCCCCCCCCAAAAGTATTGGACCCCCCCAAAAGTATTGGACCCCCCCAAAAAAGTATTGGACCCCCCAAAAAAAAGTATTGGACCCCCCCAAAAGTATTGGACCCTCCAAAAAAAGTATTGGACCCCCCAAAACAAGTATTGGACCCTCCCCAAAAGTATTGGACCCCCCAAAAAAAGTATTGGACCCCCCCCCCCCAAAAGTATTGGACCCCCCCCCCAAAAGTATTGGACCCCCCAAAAAAAGTATTGGACCCCCCCAAAAAAAGTATTGGACCCCCCCCAAAAAAAGTATTGGACCCCCCCCAAAAGTATTGGACCCCCCAAAAAAAGTATTGGACCCCCCAAAACAAGTATTGGACCCTCCCCAAAAGTATTGGACCCCCCAAAAAAAGTATTGGACCCCCCCCCCCCCAAAAGTATTGGACCCCCCCCCAAAAGTATTGGACCCCCCAAAAAAAAGTATTGGACCCCCCCAAAAAAAGTATTGGACCCCCCCCAAAAAAAAGTATTGGACCCCCCCCAAAAGTATTGGACCCCCCAAAAAAAGTATTGGACCCCCCAAAAAAAGTATTGGGCCCCCCAAAAAAAGTATTGGACCCCCCCAAAAGTATTGGACCCCCCAAAAAAAGTATTGGACCCCCCCCAAAAGTATTGGACCCCCCAAAAAAAGTATTGGACCCACCCCCAAAAGTATTGGACCCCCCCCAAAAGTATTGGACCCCCCAAAAAAAGTATTGGACCCCCCAAAAAAAGTATTGGACCCCCCCCAAAAGTATTGGACCCCCAAAAAAAAGTATTGGACCCCCAAAAAAAGTATTGGACCCCCCACCAAAAGTATTGGACCCCCCCCAAAAGTATTGCACCCCCCCAAAAATTATTCACACCCCCCCGAAAAACTATTCACACCCCCCCGAAAAGTCCTCACACCAGCTATAACTACTATAATCAAATTAATGCACGTTCTAGAATCCCGATGCATTTGCATCGGGCTCACAGCTAGTATTTTAATAATAGTTCAACTTTTTTTTAAAAATGTCTTAGGGTGCGTTCACACATTTGCGTATTTTGCTGCGCTTTTTTGCGCGCGCTTTTTGCCGCGTTTTTCGGCCGTGCAAAAAAGCGCAACAAAATACGCAGGGGCTTTCACACACTGCGCTTTACTCCAGAAAGCGCAGTGATGTCACAGAGGGGAGGAAGAATCCTGCTTCCTCCTCCCCTCTGTGACAGCTGTGGCCTCCCATTAGATTTCACAGTGTATTAATATACACTGTGAAATCTAAATTAAACAGAGGCAAATGTATATGTAAAATAAAAAAGAATGAATACTTCACCTGTCCGACGCCTTCTCCCGCTGTCTGGTGCCTTCTCCCGCTATCCGGTCTCCGGTTCTAAGTGTACTGACAAGACCTGTGGTGACGTCAGAGGGGGGGCGTTCCTGGGGCGTTCCCGGCGCTGATTGGCTGTTTGCGGTCATGTGATATGTATCACATGACCACTAGTGCCCGGGAACGCCCCTCTGACATCACCACAAGTCCTGTCAGTACACATCTCACTTAGAACCGGAGACCAGACAGCGGGAGAAGGTGTCGGACAGGTGAAGTATTCATTCTTTTTTATTTTACATACATTTGCCTCTGTTTAATTTAGATTTCGCAGTGTGTATTAATACACTGTGAAATCTAATGGGCGGCCACAGCTGTCACAGAGGGGAGGAGGAAGCAGGATTCTTCCTCCCCTCTGGGAGAATACGCAGAAGTAGCTGCGTAAACAATTGACATATCAATTGTTTACGGAGCTGCGCTTTCTCCCGGAAAACACAGTGCGTATTTTTGCGCAATGTCTGCACTGCAAAGTGAATTTCATATTCACTTTGCAGGCAGACAAAAGGCACATTGCGTATTTTGAAAAGCGCGCGTAAAAAAACGCGGCAAAATACGCAATGTGTGAATGTAGCCTTACTCATGAAAAATTGTGCTAGATCTGTCCTTATATTTGAGTAAAATTGTAGAAATAATTAATTTTTTGCGCTGTATTTATGTATTTTATTTTCAATATAATTTCTCCATCTTGTCTGCATTTATGTAACATTTGCAAGCCGCGTTTTTTTTGCGGCGCCTCAAGTGTCGGATTCGGCAACACCGCACTTGCCACAATCAAGAATGAACGGGGCTTGCTGGATCGGTGCCGTAAGTCGTCCGTTACACGCCAGATCCGGTAGATGAGGCGACATCTGCCGGATCTCCGGGAATTACACTTTAGCGCAGATGTGAACGCACCCTTACTGAATATTAACTCTGCAGAAATGGGGCAGAATGTTTGACCACAAAGAAAACTTCAGCTAAAATCTCTTCACTTCTGACAAGTTCTTGAGGCTTTTCCCCATGAAACTCACCTTCAGCTCTTCTGCGGCTTGATGTTCTTTGTAGTCATGGTCAAAGTAGATGATCTGAGAAATAATGAATTATATACAGAAAAATTAATAATAATAGTTCATTAGGTGTCTTCAATACCCTATATATTTATTAATCGATCTTTCACCAGCATTTCGTGTTTAGATCCAATATTCTGTGCTGATTCATTTACTATTATGGCTATGTGCCGACAAGTGTGCATTTGCTGCACATCTTCACAGCACTGTGCTCTCACCAGAACTGCGATTACTGTAATTTGCATTAAAGAGATTCTTTTGTGAAAACAAGTTATCAGTGATCTACAGTTTAGGAAGGTGATAACTTTTTTATTGGTGGAATCCGACCAATGGAAACTGCGCCGTCAGAAGAATGTGGCACTATTATCCCCATTATAAAATGCAGCGGGTGGTAATGATGTGACCGCGGCTCCATTCATTATCATTGGGGCTCCCAAAAAAAGCCAAACACAGCGCTCCCAGCCACTGAGGGAATGAGGGGATCATGGTCGAGCTGTACATCAGCTCCAGTCTAATGGGGAGAAAACAAGCCAACGGCAGGAGCATCTCTAAAGAGATATTTAAATATGTGTGTTTTAATGGTTTTTCTAATAAAATTAATTTTCTATATGTCAGGACTCTGTGCTGGATCTTTTTCTATTGCACTGGGTGTGCACAATAATGACACTGGGGGTGCAGGATAATGACACTGAGGGTACAGGATAATGACACTGGAGGTGAAGGGTAATGAGCAGGGGCGGTACCCACCAGGGGTTTACCCGGTATCCCGGCAGGCCAGACTGACACTGGTAAGGGGCATGTGACCCACATGGTGTGTGACGCGGCAGAAACTCAGAAGTGCCTGCTGATACATAAGGTATGACGCGTAGCACACGGTGGGGCAGCAGGTACAGATGCGGAATTTTCTGCATCAAAAAGCAGATATTACATAACAAAAGTGCAATGCTTTTGCGGCGTAATACGTGCTAATAGCAGATTCAGAAAACTCTGCATAACTTGCGCAGCATCAGCACATAGTCTATTTCTTTGAAAAACTTTTTAAAATAAATGTCTCCAAACCACTACATATAGAAAATAATGTTTTGCTGTTGGTTTTGGTATTTTTTAATATCTCAAGGCCCCACAATGTACCTGTGCATCAAGAATTACATCACATAAAGCCTAGGTGACCTACAGGTACAGGTGCGTAATGATGAGAAAGTGGGCGCCTCGGATCAACAGCTCAGGAATTCCAGAAACAGGCGAAGGCGGCACTCTGTGCCCGTAATAATCCTGATTTTATTTTAGCAAATTTATAAATTCCAGCCAGGGAGAGAGTCGTGCTCAGGAACCATAGCCTGTTTCGTATATGCACGCTTGCTCCAGTCCCACCTGATCGTGCTTACACACAACAGGCTGTAGTCCTGAGCCCTGCTCTCTACCTGGTTGGAATTTTTTTAATTTGCTAAAACAAAATCTGCATTTTTATGGATACAGAGTGCGGCTTTTGCTTCTTGAGTTCCTGGAATCATTTTCAAGCGAGCACCTAAAGTTGCCTTTGCTACATGAAGCCCTTGTTTGACATCCGAGAAGGTTTTTCTCTGCAGTAATCCTGTATTTCTATATTGTAGTTATGACACACCAGATCTGGCATGCCAGGTTCTGATGTGTATTAAATTCTAAATCATATGAAAAGGCTCGTTATAGGGTTGTTTTTGACTTTTAGGATTGCTACGTCCAACAGGTGGCGTCAGAGTTCAAGTCTACTTCCTCTCTAAAGAGACGATTGCACTTCTTAATATTAGGATTACAGCCTGTCTGACATGGATTTAGTACAGCAGACCAAATAGATCCAATCAATAATGTACAATACAGTTTGTATCTGATGACTGACCCAATATAAATTTTATGCTGGAGATTTGGCGCTCTGTGTTATTAATATGAAACATATATTTTTAATATTAAACTATATTAAGCAATTAATCAGCACTGAACATTTTTTTTTAAAAAGTAAGAGATATTCATAGAGAGAAAAAGAGAGAAAGCTTCATGGAAAAAAAGATACCAATAATAAGGAAAGCAAAAGGCTTTATATAAGACAGATGGGAGAGAGGTGAGGACAATGCTGTAACACACAGGTTTGAGGAATACGTACCGAGCGTTTGCGCAGCTTCATTATTTTTTTCTCCTGGAAAGATACATCACAGTAAGTATAAGAAACAGTCATATACGTTATAACTTTTATTAGCATAAAAAATGCATTAACAATGACAAACCCAGGCTGAAAACCCCCATCTGGTATACTGTCTCCATACAAAGAAAGCACAAATATGCATCTCCCCGACGTAGATATTTGTAGACGTAACGTGCAACGGTCAGCAGGTTTTTTCCTTATAAGCTGTGGCCACAACCAGAAAGCCCTTATATACAACATTTTAGAATACAGTATATAAGTCCCCAATCCGATCTGTATAACATAAAAAGACCCTTTATTATACTCACCTATGGGGCGGTCCGGACTGATGGGCATCTCTGATCTTGATCCAGCTCCTCCTCTCTGCTTTCGTCATCCACACAGTGTCCTCCATTGTACTCCTGCGCACGCACACTTCTCTATGTTTTGTCGAGGTTAAAGCAAAGTATTGTAATGCTCATGCGTGGGTCTTCTTCAAACTTTCCCCGCGCATGCTCATTACAATACTTTGCTCTGCCCTCAGCAAGGTGGAAAAAAGTTTCCGTGCTCAGAAGTGCAATGGATGAGGCTGTGTGGGTGACGTAAGATGCATCATCCAATAAAGTAGGAAAGGAATATAGCAGTAGAAAGCAGAGAGGAGGCACTGATTCAAGATCAGTGATGCCTATCAGACCGAACAGCCCAATAGGTGAGTATAATAAAAACTCTTTTTATGTTATACAGATCGGCCTGGGGACTTATTTACAGTATTCTAGAATCTATATATAATATATAAGGGTTTTTTGGTGGTGGCTGCAGCTTAAATGGGTCAAACATGGTGAAAGCTTCTCTTTAATGGAGCATTGGCAGCTAAAGCAGATCTGTAGTTATTATGTATCTCCCGTTCTTTGCTTAGAAGTCCAGTAGGCAGTGCTATATTGTGATTGACAGCAACCGTCCTCCAGACACCAGACCACAAAAAGACCAGGGATTTATATAATTAAAAGACAAGTTATAGGGAATCTCTCCCCCAAGACCTATATACCATTCTGACCAATACCCATAAAGTTTCCATCGGGCTTTACCTGGGGTGCGGTATTCTGCATGAACAAGTATATATTTCTACATATAACATACATATAGATATCGATCATACCATTCTCTTTATCTCGTCTTGTGCTGCCTGTTCAGCGATTTGCATCTCCTCCATGGTGTCATTAAGTTCTTTTGTTTCTTCAATGAGGCAATGTTTGTCTAATTTCAAACTAAACAGAAAAGTGCTAGTTTAGAATATTGTCCACTTACTAGAATGGTACAGCTAGGGTTCCTAAACATTTGCAAGTAATTTTATCATGGGGCCACATGAGAGACTGTGACTATTGTGCAGGGTCAAACTTATTTCTGTTCATTCTTGTTATATTTTTTATATTAATTTCCATCACTTAGGTCAGTTGACTGCTGCTACTGCTCATAGATGTGTAGGGCTCGCATTTCCGCAGCAAGAAGACCGACAAGTACAGCGTACTCAACCTTCCAGCCGGAAAAGGAAAGCAAGAGGAGCGGCACTCACCCTGGCAATTTCAGTAAAATGCACTTTGTTTCAGTCACAAGATTGCAGACAGAGACATCAGTAAAATAAGCAACATCTGTTTCGCCTGAATACATGCTTCTTCAGGCTCACACTCGTAAGGAGCATGTATTTACATGAAACAACTGTTGCTCATTTTACTGATGTCTCTGCCTGCAATCCTGTGACCAAAATAAAGTGCATTTCCCTGAAATTAGCAGTGAGTGCTGCTCCTCTTGCCTTCCTTTGAATTTTCCTAATTGACTTTATAGACATTATGGTTTGATTTCTTTGACTGTGTGGATTGAATGGCTTGTTACTGACATCTGGTGAGAAATTCATGTCAATAGCACCTGTAGAAATATATTTAGTTAGAAAAGTGGTGACGTAATCAATTCTTATTTCACCCATTGTACATAGGGTAACTCCAGGTTAATGTAAATTAATTACCCTTTATTGGTTGTAATGAAGTTTGAATAAATTAATTTTAGTTCTGTTTAATAAAATGTAATTGATGTTTTAAAATTATGGATGCTGCTGTATGTGTTGTTTTCCTTGAAGGGCTGCATGAGGCATTGGTGTGAAGGTCTTGCCTCCTGTGTTGTGCTCAAGAGCTGCTGGTTGAGTGGTTGAAGTGTGGAGACAATTACTTGTTAGGCTGTTACCGCTCTCAGGTGAGAGGGGTTGCCAAGCCAAGACACATTCACTTGCAGCCAATACCATCCAATTCCAGGTCAGGTGATCTGGGTGGATCCTATTGAGGGAGGGCCCCATCTGCAGACTGGAGGAGGGAGTAGGTACAAATGAGAGTGGAGACAGGAAGAGAGAGCAGAGTGAGAGTTGGAGTTAGAGGAGAGTGAAGAGCGAAAGGAGTAGGACCTGGAGGATAGAGCTGCGCAGAGGCTCCTTCCAGGTCGGGACAGAGGGAGAGTAAGAAAGATGAAAGTGTCCTAGGGGGCACAGCTGTGGGAGAACCACCTGTGGTGCCCCGCATTCACCACCGACTGGAGGTGCGTGGAGTGACCAGGCCGCAGAGGGGACCGGACCCAATCTAGCCAAAGGACTGCAAGCCTTCACTAGTAAACCGGAGGCGGCTGGGCTTGTATGGACAGTTGCCAACACCGCGCCCACTCGCTGAAAAGGTGGCCATATAGGACCAGGGGACACAGTGATCGGTGCCCGACTGGGTTCGCGGCCACTGGCTTGGGAAACTGAGAACGAAGATCCAGGGCAGGAGTGGAGTGTAGCCAGCGTGAAAAGACGGCCAGCGAAGGCTCATGAAAGGTATCTTGGTTAGGCGGCCCCGTATCATCTGAGAGCTGGCCAGGGTGTGCTTTGAAGAAGTACAACACCCGGCTGGGCGGACTTGATTGATCACTAAGTAAAGGTAAAGAACTACAATCCTGGTCTTCACCAGTCATTCAGTGCACCATCCCTGCTAACCCCTGCGTCCTCATCATCGACCACTTTACTAACTGTTACTTTAACCCTGGGGCCACGCTGTCCCTTTGGGGAGCGATACCATCCAGGCTGCCATTCCACCGGCCACAGAAGTCCCACAGCACCGCTGGTCACCCTGACCAGAATAACCACAGGTGGTGTCATCACTATTCCCTTGTAAATAAATTTCCCCTATAACTGCATGCCCAGGGTTACAGAGACGTGTCACCGCCACTGTGATCTCCTAAAGGACTGTCCAGCCCGGTTTTGAGTACCCCCCGGCCCTGGTGTGTGTGTCATTATTACTTACAATTCAACACGGTAGCTGGCTTTTTGTTCGTTGTAAAACAGGTATCTTATTGTAGTTCTTAGAACCTGGAAAAAATATTGACAAAAAATGTAGTTTAGAAGAAAGGACTCTTCCTTCAAAGAACATGAGTTCTAGCAATATTATAGTGCTGTACATTACCTCTTCAGTTGCTTGGTAGGTATTTATTTTTATTTCCAAGTCTTTGATGATGGAATTTTTCTAAAATAGAGAATAAAAGAATAAATTAGAATATCAGACGTTCCCTTTACCAAACCTTAACTGGTACCAGTTATGTCGGTAGACAAAGCTCTGACACAACCCTGCGGTTCAGCAGAAGACATCCCCACATGGAAGGATCTCTGGAGACAAATACTTATTAGGCTAAATTCACATGTCCACTAATCAACTGTGAACAAATTCAGCAGCGATGCATTGACAAAAAGGTTGTACAAACACATCATAGAATGATCAAATCCATGACATCAATGATGCAAAAAAATTATGATTTTTAAGTAAAAGGTCTCACAATGAAGATGTAAGAAGAACCTAAATACTGATTGCACACTCACCTCGTCACACTCTGTGGTCTTCTGTCCACGTTCTCCCAACTTGTCATTCAAGTGGCTCTGTGGAACAAAACAAGATATCGGAAAGCAGATGAAGCTGAAATATTATATCGCAGCACGTCTCATTACAATCACTGCACTCTGAAAACAGAGTACAGATCTCTACAGGGCAAAATTAGGATGAGATAATCCAACACTGATGTATTATCTTCATCCATGTGTGCCCTCTCTTCAGTAGTGACCAATGTCCTTAGTAGAAGGTCTATAAAGGTACTTTTACACGCGGCAACTTTTCTAGGAATTTCTCTGACAACTTACTGGCTGCAGTGAAATCATGGACACATTGTTCTATCTTGTTGCTGTGTACAAATGGAACAATGTCTCCATGATTTCACTGCAACCAGTAAGTTGTCAGAGAAATTCCTAGATAAGTTGCCGCGTGTAAAGGTACCTTAATGGAAACCAGTTATTTGTGAGCGGCAGCATCTAAGTTGAGTCCAGTAATCGTGTGATAGAGCGGATCCTGCAGTAATCTGTTAGCAAAAAAGTTGAGCAGATACAACTATTATGTCCGTTTGCTTTTTGCAGGATCTGTTGTTTTAACAATGGAGTCTATGGAAAACTGATCCGGTGTCTGATTGCTATTTAGCCTCCGTTTTCCTGTCATTTGTAAAGGATCCATGTTTTGCTTACTGGATCATTTTCAAATGGAAGATAATTAGCGTCATGTAAAGGATCTATAGGATTTTCTGTAGACTCCCATGTTAAAAAATAACAGATCCTGAGGAAATCAATTGTTTCAAAACAGGCATAAAAGTTGTGTTTGCAGAAGAGATCACTGCTGGATCTGCTCTAATGGAGGATTACTGGACATGTGATCTCAGCCTTAACAAACAGCCACTAACTTTCATTGACATCCTGGACACTGTTATTTGTATTTCTGAATTCTGGAGGTTTTTCCTATAGGTCAGCAGTCTGTGCGTAAAATCATCAAACAAGTGACTATAGGAAATGTTGTGATATATCTTTATCAGAAACATGTAAAATCCTGATCAAACAGAATGGTATCAGATTAAGGTTCGCTCACAATATTGTGTAACTCCAGAAAATGGGATTGCACTCGGACAATGTTATTCAATGACTCAGTGCTGATCTGGGAATATTTTTCTGAGCTGTAAATTCAATTTGAGGTAATAAATTGTATGATGGAGCTAGTGGTGGTGTAAATCAGACGAGACTTAGCAATGCAAGTCTATGGCTGTGAGAAAAGAAGTCAGACGTCACTTGGACCACACTACTGACAACTGTTTATTACGGATACATCACCATTCTGTAGAATAAAACACTGTAAATAGTTCTGTAAATGATTGTAAATGTATCATAGCGGGTGATAAATAAATGGATTGCATACGGACATCATATGGATGACAAATGTGATAAAAATTGTCCTATTTTTCTGGATAAAAATTGGATTGATTTTTTAATACAATAGTGGGAGCGTACCCTAAATGAGAATATTCGAGAGAAGACTGGGAGAAGTAGAGTGAGGCCAGGGTTCCACATGAGCCCTCAGTCAGTTTTTGGCTTCATTTTTGTTTTTTTGTTTTTCTAAGTCCAAAAACTGACAGAAAAACGGATTGGGTGTAATAAACACCCTGTCCGTTTTTCTCTGGAGCTCAAAACATTGCCCTGTCCGTTTTTGAGCCAAAAACGCTGCAAGCTGCGTTTTTGGCATCAGTTAAAAAACGCATGCGTTTTTATGCTTTTTTTTTAACATGGGGCCCTATGGGAAACGCATGCGCAAACGCATGCGCATGCGTTTGCGTATGCGTTTGCGCGCATGCGTTTTTAATGAAAAAAATTACTAAGTCCAAAAACGTACAGGAGTGCAGGAGGCTCAAAAAGCACCCTATAAAAAACGGATTGGTGATGAAAATCACTTCCAAAAACGGATTTCTATGTGTGACCCCAGCCTGAGGCTGGGGTCACACATGAGCCTTTAGTCAGTTTTTGGCTTCAGTTTTCTCTTTTTTTTTTCTAAGTCCAAAAACTGACAGAAAAACGGATTGGGTGTAATAAACACCCTGTCCGTTTTTCTCTGCAGCTCAAAACATTGCCCTGTCCGTTTTTGGCATCAGTTAAAAAACGCATGCGTTTTTATGCGTTTTTTTTAACATGGGGCCCTATGGGAAACGCATGCGCAAACGCATGCGCATGCGTTTGCGTATGCGTTTGCGCGCATGCGTTTTTAATGAAAAAAATTACTAAGTCCAAAAACGTACAGGAGTGCAGGAGGCTCAAAAAGCACCATATAAAAAACGGATTGGTGATGAAAATCACTTCCAAAAACGGATTTCTATGTGTGACCACAGCCTGACACACATAGATAGTGCTGCTGCTTTGTAGTAATAATATATAATACAGCAGTCATTCATTATTCAGCACTATTCATTCCATAGTGCTTTACATACATGTGTGAGGAAACCCATGTAAACACAGGGAAAGCATACAAACTCCTCACAGATGTTGACCTTGGTGGGATTTGAACTCAGGACCTCAGTGCTGTTAGGCTGCAGTGCTAACCACTGAGCCACTGCACTGCTCCTAGTAAGTGTTTATTTCATAACAAAGTTGGATTTTCAGCCACACTGCTCAGTACTGTAGATTGAACTCCATTCTGCTGCTGCTCCTGAGCATGTGTTATAAGAGACAGGAGAGCAGGATTCATGTCTGTGTGCGGTGAGAGCTACATAGCAGCTAATCCACACACTACTAAGGCTGGGGTCACACATAGAAATCCGTTTTTGGAAGTGATTTTCATCACCAATCCGTTTTTTAAAGGGTGCTTTTTGAGCCTCCTGCACTCCTGTACGTTTTTGGACTTAGTAATTTTTTTCATTAAAAACGCATGCGCGCAAATGCATACGCAAACGCATGCGCATGCGTTTGCGCATGCGTTTCCCATAGGGCCCCATGTTAAAAAAAACGCATAAAAACGCATGCGTTTTTTAACTGATGCCAAAAACGTTGCATGCAACGTTTTTGGCTCAAAAACGGACAGGGCAATGTTTTGAGCTGCAGAGAAAAACGGACAGGGTGTTTATTACACCCAATCCGTTTTTCTGTCAGTTTTTGGACTTAGAAAAAAAAAAAGAGAAAACTGAAGCCAAAAACTGACTAAAGGCTCATGTGTGACCCCAGCCTAATACAGATCGGCCTCTGGACTAATATATGGTACTACACAGAGGTCCATTTCTATCGCATCAGATGATTTTACATTAGTCCACTACTTCAGCTACTAATTTTGATGCGGCCATCAAAACAGCCACATCTGGCTCACCAGGCCCGCCGATACGGCATTACGGGCCATACAGTTGTACGGGGCCCGGCGATCCGTGGAGGGGGCGTGGCCAGAGAAACAGCTGGGGGGGGGCCCGGGCGCGCTGGCTGTGGGCGGGGCTGTTTGGAGCAAGGAGGCCCGCCCCTTTTGGCCAGCCCAGCAGTGCTCAGTGTGACTGGGTGGCAGTGTAGTGTGACACTGCATCCTCAGGGGCCCCTGAGAGCTGCCTACCCCCACATGTCATCCTCTGGGGGCCCTGAGAGCTGCCCACACACTTCAGCCTCAGGGGCCCCTGAGAGCTGCCCCCACACCTCAGCCTCGGGGCTCAGGGGCCCTGAGGCTTAAGTGTGGGGGCAGCTCTCAGGGGCCCCTGACCCCTGAGGCTAATGTTGCTAATGTTGCGTCCCTGGTGCGGGCGAGAGTGTGTGATTTGTGCGCAGGCATCCGCCTGCGCACAGATCACATTTGAGGGTGAATGGGTGCGCACGGTCATGCGCTGTTAAGCGCAGCACCGTGCGCTCCCATTGTAAAGATAAGAGCTCGTGGCCACTGCGGTCACATTGTGGACCCCTCCGCGGAACGCTGCGGAGGGGCCCGCAAATGTGAAGGCAGCCTTACTTTGTTGTAAGGAACCATCTGGATTGCTGGTTGGGAAAGCTTTACACATTAATTGAGGTAATTTTTGGTGCTGTTCCAATTTTTCATATAATTTTTTATATAATGTATGTTTGGGTGGAGGCGGAGCATGGGTGGAGGCGAAGCCTGGGTGGAGGCTGGGCGGAGTCTCAGGGGGTGGAGGCTGGGCGGAGCCTCAGGAGGGCCCCAAAATTTTGGCAGTAAGGGGCCCCGAAATTCCTAGTGGCAGCCCTGTGGCTCGCAAGCCATAAGTTCCCGACCCTTGCCCTAGACCTATATACCATGTTGCTCAACACCCATAAAGTTTCCATCAGGCTTCACCTGGGGTGCGGTATTCTGCATGAACAAGTATATATTTCTACATATAACATACATATAGATATCGATCATACCAGTCTCTTTATCTCTTGTGCTGATTGTTCTGTGATCTGCATCTTCTCTAGGGTGTTTTTCAGTTGTGTTGTTTCTTCCATGATGTCATGTTTTTCTTTCAGCAAACTAAACAGAAAAGTGCTAGTTTAGAATATTGTCCACTTACTAGAATGGTACAGCTAGGGATCCTAAACATTTGCAAGTAATTTTATCATGGGGCCACATGAGAGACTGTGACTATTGTGCAGGGACAAACTTAATTCTGTTCATTCTTGTTATATTTTTTATATTAATTTCCATCACTTAGGTCAGTTGACTGCTGCTACTGCTCATAGATGTGTAGCGCTCGCATTTCCACAGCAGGGAGACCGACGAGCACAGCGTACTCAACCTTCCAGCAGGAAAAGGAAAGCAAGAGGAGCGGCACTCACCCTGGTAATTTCAGTAAAATGCACTTTGTTTCAATCACAAGATTGCAGACAGAGACATCAGTAAAATAAGCAACATCTGTTTCGCCTGAATACATGCTTCTTCTGGCTCACACTCGGAAGGAGCATGTATTTACATGAAACAGCTGTTGCTCATTTTACTGATGTCTCTGTCTGCAATCCTGTGACCAAAATAAAGTGCATTTCCCTGAAATTACCAGTGGTGAATGCCGCTCCTCTTGCCTTTCTTTGAATTTTTGTAATTTAATTTATGGACATTATGGCTTGATTTCTTTGACTGTGTGGATTGCATAAGTTGTTACTGACATCTGGTGAAATATTCATGTCAATAGCACATGTAGAAATATATTTACTTAGAATAGTGGTGATGTGGTCAATACTTATTTCGCCCATTGTACATAGGGCCACACTCCAGGTTAATGTAAGTTAATTACCTTTTATTGGTTATAATGAAGCTTGGATAACTTACTTTTAGTTCTGTTTAATGAAATGTAATTGATGTTGTAAGATTGTTGATTGTAATGTTAAAAACATATTACAAAAAAATTGCTATAGGGGCCCCAAGATGTGGAATGCCTGAGGGCCTTTATAGGGCTTCATTAGTGGAGGTTTGCTAAAAGTTAGTTCAATAAAGGGTAGAGGGAGGAGAGATGGCGGGTGATGGTGTCCTGCTCCAAATCCCAGTAAGGACAAGAACTACAAGGCGGTTGTGTTTTCCTATTGTGTTTTTGTGGGCTTCCTCCGGTTACTCCACCAGAGGCGACACAGGTAAACAAATATTCATAAACAACCCCTGACATACCTAGAATCCATTGGGACATTGCTTAGTATTACATATACACAGTTCCATAAAAAATTAAGAGACCACTGCAAAATTTTCAGTTTCTCTGATTTTTCTCTTTATACGTATATAATAATGCAAGGAAAACAAGTTCTTATTGATTTAGTGACAACAATACTCATGTTTTAACTTGGGAAGAGTTCAGAAATCAATATTTGTTTGAATAACCATGATTTTTAATCCCAGCATTCATGCGTCTTGGCAGGCTTTCCACCAGTCTTTCATGCTGCTTTTGGGTGATCTTATGCCACTCCTGGCACAAACATTTAAGCAGTTCTTTATTGTTTGATGTCTTGTGATTGACTCAAGTCATGTAAAGATAGAAAAAAAGCCTTTCATCAATGAGAAGCAAAGGAGAGCCAGGCTGAACTTTGTCAAAGACCATAAGAATTGCATCATAGAGGACTGGAGTAAGGTAATCTTCTCTGATGAGTCTAATTTTCTGCTTTTCCCAACACCTGGTCGTCTAATGGTTAGACAGAGACCTGGAGAGGCGTACAAGCCACAGTGTCTTACACCCACTGTGAAATTTGGGGGAGGATCGCTGATGATCTGGGGATGCTTCAGCAAGGCTGGAATTGGGCAGGTTAATCTTTGCGAAGGACGTATGAAGCAAGCCGCGCACAAGGTTATCCTTGAAAAACACTTGCTTCCTTCTGCTCAGGCAATGTTCCCCAACACTGAGGACTGTGCCCCATACCACACAGCTAGGTCAATCAATGTGTGGATGAAGGAGCACCACAGCAAGACCCTGTCATGGCCAGCCCAATCTCCAGACCTGAACCCCATTGAAAACCTCTGGAATGTAATCAAGAGGAAGATGGATAGTCACAAGCCATCGAACAAAGAAGAACTGATTACATTTTAGTTTTAGTAGTGGCATAAGGTCACCCAAAAGCAGTGTGAAAGACTGGTGGAAAGCATGCCAAGACGCATGAAAGCTGTGAGCAAAAATCATGGTTATTCCACCAAATATTGATTCTGAACTCTTCCCGAGTAAAAACATGAGTATTGTTGTTTGTATATGAATAAGAACTTGTTTTTTTTGCATTATTTGAGGTCTGATGTTTCTTTTTTATTATTTTGATGATTTCTCATTTGCTGCATATAAATACAGACTTTTTAGCTTTGAATTTCGGAGACAAGTTGTCAGTAGTTTATAGAATAAAAGAGCAATGTACATTTTACTAAAAAATACACCTATAAAGAGAAAAATCAGAGAAACTGAAAATTTTGCAGTGGTCTCTTACTGGAGCTGTACATGCACATTAATAAGGTTTGTATTAGAGGCCAGTAACACTGATACTGTAATGCCTCTTTCAGGATGCAGCCAGGCCCTGTTTTATTGGGCGGGGGGGAAATCATAGTGTCTGATATTGTAGGGTGCACTAATATAATGCTCAACAGCCCCCCTGATCAAATAGTATGGACATCACTAATAGGGCTCGCTCACACCACTGTATAAGTCTGATTGGTGCCATCCTATTTTTTATCAGACAGCACTCAGAACAATGTTATTCAATGTGACAATGCTGATCAACGTTTTACAAATTACAAGCTGCAATTTGATGCACAATTCGGATGTTATTCACCTATTCAAGTCTATGGGATATGGGAGCATGGAAAACCTCGGAGTGCACTCAGATCTGAGTGAAGTCTGATTTCCGCACAATGAGATGATGGAGAAATTGTGTTCTCCATCTTCCCATCACAGTGTGATCTGATTCTTACATCCAAGAGAATCGGGTCACACTATGCTGACACTCGGATCAGAGTTTGATCAGAGAGTCATTTGCATAACCGACCTGATTCTCTACAGTGTTGTGACCCTAACCATAGGCTGTAACCCGGCATGATACACGGAGCACTACATGTATCAGCCTTACTGGATCCTTATAAAAGCTTTTTCTCTAGTCATTTATAATCCTAAACAAAAACCCTCCTCCATGAATTGGTCGGTGTGTGGGTGATTGCTCCTCAGTATTGTGCACCTGTGCTTCCTCCGCCTTTTATCACCTGGTTCTGTCTACATCCCGCAGCATAAGTATATTGTTATTTTGATCAAGTATTAGTAATTATGGCTGCATTTATCTTCAAAGAAATAGTAATTATTAATTGTCCCCAATCTCCAGAATCTAGATATTACTTATCAAAGATAATAGGAAAAATTGGAGTCTGGCTTAACAGGACTGGACTTTCCTTTTCTTTTAATTTTTCAAAAGAAAATATAGTGCATACAAAAATAATTACTCATGACATGGTGTCTGAGCCCACGTGGATGAGTATAGAGCAACTGGGTAAACCGGAATCAAGTTTCTATAATTACTTATCAAACATTAATAAAACTTATGGCAATATGTAGTGCAAGAGCACTGAATAAGCCCAGAGTAACATTACACCTACTCCACACGTGTTGTGTTACTGCTCTCAGGTGACAGGGGTTGCCAAGCCAAGACACATTCACTTGCACCCAACACTATCCAACTCCAGGCCTGGGGATCTGGGTGGACCCTATTGAGGGAGGCCCCCATCTGCAGGCTGGAGTAGGGAGTAGGTAGAGGGGGTAGGTACAAAAGTGAGTGGAGACAGGAAGAGAGAGCGGAGTGAGAGTTGGAGTTAGAGGAGAGTGAAGAGTAGGACCTGTAGGATGGAGCTGCGCAGAGGCTCCTTCCATGTTGGGATGGAGGGAGAGTGAGACGGATGAGAGGGTCCTAGGGGGCACGGCTGGGGGGAAACCACCGTGGCGCCCCGCAACCACCACCGGCTGGAGGTGTGTGGAAGGACCAGGCCGCAGAGGGGACCGGCCCCAATCTAGCCAAAGGACTGCAAGCCTTAACTAGTAAACTGGAGGCGGCTAGGCCTGCATGGACAGTTGCAAACACTGTGCTCAATCCCTGAAAAGGTGGACATATAGGAACAGGTGACACAGTGATTGTCGCCCGAAAGGGTTCGTGGCCACTAGCTCGGAACTCTGAGTATGAAGACGCAGGGCAGGAGTGGAGTCTAGTCAGCGTGAGAAGACGGCCAGGGAAGGCTCATGAAGGTGTCTTGGTGAAGTGACCACGTATCATCTGAGAGCTGGCCAGGCTGCGCTATGAAGAAGTACAGCACCCGGCTGGGCGGACTTCATTGATCACCAAATAAAGGTAAAGAACTACAACCCTAGTCTCCTCCAGTCATTCAGAGCACCATCCCTGCTAACCCCTGCGTCCTCATCATCGAACATTTTACTAACTGTTACTTTAACCCTGGGGCCATGTTCTACCTGTGAGGAGTGATACCATCCAGGCTGCCATTCCACCGGCCCCAGAGGTCCCACAGCACCGCTGGTCACCCTGACCAGAATAACCACAGGTGGTGTCATGAACTATTCCTGTGTAAATAAATTTCCCCTTTAACTGCACTCCCAGGGTCACAGATAAATGTCACCACCACCGTGATCTCCCAAAAGATTGACCAGCCCGGATCTGAGTACCCCCCGGCCCTGGTGGGCGTGTCATTATTACTTACGTTTCAATACGCTGGTCAGATTTTTCCTTCTTGTTAATAAGTCCTTGTACTGTCGTTTTTAGATTCTGGAAAAAATATTAGCAAAAAATTTAGTTTAGAAGAAAGGACTCTTCCTGCAAAGAACATGAGTTCTAGCAATATTATAGTGCTGTACATTACCTCTTCAGTTGCTTGGTAGGTATTTATTTTTATTTCCAAGTCTTTGATGATGGAATTTTTCTAGAATAGAGAATAAAAGAATAAATTAGAATACAAGACGTTCCCTTTACCAAACCTTAACTGGTACCAGTTATGTCGGTAGACAAAGCTCTGACACAACCCTGCGGTTCAGCAGAAGACATCCCCACATGGAAGGATCTCTGGAGACAAATACTTATTAGGCTAAATTCACATGTCCACTAATCAACTGTGAACAAATTCAGCAGCGATGCATTGACAAAAAGGTTGTACAAAGACATCATACAATGATTTTCAAATCCGTGACATCAATGATGCAAAAAAATTATGATTTTTAAGTAAAAGGTCTCACAATGAAGATGTAAGAAGTACCTAAATACTGATTGCACACTCACCTCGTCACACTCTGTGGTCTTCTGTCCAAGTTCTCTCAACTTGTCATCCAAGTGGCTCTGTGGAACAAAACAAGATATCGTTAAGCAGATGAAGCTGAAATATTATATCGCAGCACGTCTCATTACAATCACTGCACTCTGAAAACAGAGTACAGATCTCTACAGTGCAAAATTAGGATGAGATAATCCAACACTGATGTATTATCTTCATCCATGTGTGCCCTCTCTTCAGTAGTGACCAATGTCCTTAGTAGAAGATCTATAAGGGCACCTTTACACGATGCAACTTTTCTAGGAATTTCACTGGCAACTTACTGGCTGCAGTGAAATCATGGACATATTGTTCTATCTTGTTGCTGTGTACAAATGGAACAATGTCTCCATGATTTCACTGCAACCAGTAAGTTGTCTGATTGCTATTTAGCCTCCGTTTTCCTGTCATTTGTAAAGGATCCATGTTTTGCTTACTGGATCATTTCCAAATGGAAGATAATTAGCGTCTTGTAAAGATCTATAGGATTTTCTATAGACTCCCATGTTAAAAAATAACAGATCCTGAGGAAATCAATTTTTTCAAAACAGGCATAAAAGTTGTGTTTGCAGAAGAGATCACTGCTGGATCTGCTCTAATGGAGGATTACTGGACATGTGAACTCAGCCTTAACAAATAGCCACTAACTTTCATTGACATCCTGGACACTGTTATTTGTATTTCTGAATTCTGGAAGTTGTTCCTATAGGTCAGCAGTCGGTGCGTAAAATCATCAAACAAGTGACTATAGGAAATGTTGTGATATATCTTTATCAGAAACATGTAAAATCCTGATCAAACAGAATGGTATCAGATTAAGGTTCGCTCACAATATTGTGTAACTCCAGAAAATGGGATTGCACTCGGACAATGTTATTCAATGAGTCAGTGCTGATCTGGGAATATTTTTCTGAGCTGTAAATTCAATTTGAGGTACCTGTATATACTCGTGTATAAGCCGACCCGTGTATAAGCCGACCCCCCTACTTTTGCCCCCAAAACCTGGGAAAACCTATTGACTCGTGTATAAGCCGAGGGTGGACCCCAGCACAGGTATACAGCCCCCAGCAGTGTGGTATACAGGCCTCCCCAGTGGTAGTATACAGCAGTCTCCCCAGTGGTAGTATACAGCAGCCTCCCCAGTGGTAGTATACAGCAGCCCTAAAAGGTATATACAGCAACCCTAAAAGGTATATACAGCAGCCCTAAAAGGTATATACAGCAGCCCTAAAAGGATATACAGAAGCCCTAAAGGGTATATACAGCAGCCCTAAAGGTATATACAGCAGCCCTATAGGTATATACAGCAGGCCCCAGAGGTATATACAGCAGGCCCCAGAGGTATATACAGCAGGCCCCAGAGGTATACAGCAGTCCCCAGAGGTATACAGCAGGCCCCAGAGGTATACAGCAGGCCCCAGAGGTATACAGCAGGCCCCAGAGGTATACAGCAGGCCCCAGAGGTTATATAGCAGGCCCCAGAGGTATACAGCAGGCCCCAGTGGCACTTGCCCCCCCATCATGGGAAGAGCCCCCCACACTTTGCAGAGCCCCCCCGCTGCTTTATCTTACCATCCAGGGTCTTCTTCACCGCGGGTCCTGCAGTCCATCCTCGCGCACTGTGTTCCCGGTCTCATGTGACCCGGCGGGCGCAGTGGAATGACGTCATCGCGCCGGGTCACGTGAGACCGGAACACAGCCCGCAGGACCCGTGGCGAAGACCCTGGATGGTAAGATAAAGCAGTGGGGGGGCTCTGCAAAGTGTGGGGGGCTCTTCCCATGATGGGGGGCTAGTGCCACAGGGGGGGCTGACTGTATACATATGGGAGCTGCATGCACGGATCCCCCTGCCGCTGTGATGGGCGGGGGGAGCCGTGCATATCTAATGAGCCTCCCCCCGCCTCCTCCAGCCTCCCCAGCACAGGAAAAAATCCCATATACCGTATAGACCCGTGTATAAGCCGAGGGGGTGACTTTTCAGCCCAATTTTTGGGCTGAAAAACTCGGCTTATACACGAGTATATACGGTAATAAATTGTATAATGGAGCTAGTTAGTGGTGGTGTAAATCAGACGAGACTCACTAATGCAAGTCTATGGCTGTGAGAAAAGAAGTCAGACGTCACTTTTACCACACTACTGACAACTGTTTCTTACGGATACATCACCATTCTGTAGAATAAAACACTGTAAATAGTTCTGTAAATGATTGTAAATGTATCATAGCGGGTGATAAAAAAAATGTATTGCATACGGCCATCATATGGATGACAAATGTGATAAAAATTGTCCTATTTTTCTGGATAAAAATTGGATTGATTTTTTAATACAATAGTGGGAGCGTACCCTAAATGAGAATATTTGAGAGAAGACTGGGAGAAGTAGAGTGACACACATAGATAGTGCTGCTGCTCTGTAGTAATAATATATAATACAGCAGTCATTCATTATTCAGCACTATTCATTCCATAGTGCTTTACATACATGTGTGAGGAAACCCATGCAAACACAGGGAAAGCATACAAACTCCTCGCAGATGTTGACCTTGGTGGGATTTGAACTCAGGACCTCAGTGCTGTTAGGCTGCAGTGCTAACCACTGAGCCACTGCACTGCTCCTAGTAAGTGTTTATTTCATAACAAAGTTGGATTTTCAGCCACACTGCTCAGTACTGTAGACTGAACTCCATTCTGCTGCTGCTCCTGAGCATGTGTTATAGGAGACAGGAGAGCAGGATTCATGTCTGTGTGCGGTGAGAGCTACATAGCAGCTAATCCACACACTACTTATACAGATCGGCCTCTGGACTTATATATGGTACTAGACAGAGGCCCATTTCTATCGCATCAGATGATTTTACATTAGTCCACTACTTCAGCTACTAATTTTGATGCGGCCATCAAAAGAGCCACATCTGGCTCGCAAGCCATAAGTTCCCGACCCCTGCCCTAGACCTATATACCATTCTGCTCAACACCCATAAAGTTTCCATCAGGCTTCACCTGGGGTGCGGTATTCTTCATGAACAAGTATATATTTCTTCATATAACATACATATAGATATCGATCATACCTTTATCTCTTCTTTTGCTGATTGTTCTGAGATCTGCATCTTCTCTAGGGTGATTTTCAGTTGTGTTGTTTCTTCCATGATGTCCTGTTTATCCTTCAGCAAACTAAACAGAAAAGTGCTAGTTTAGAATATTGTCCATTTACTAGAATGGTACAGCTAGGGTTCCTAAACATTTGCAAGTAATTTTATCATGGGGCCACCTGAGAGACTGTGACTATTGTGCAGGGTCAAACTTAATTCTGTTCATTCTTGTTATATTTTTTATATTAATTTCCATCACTTAGGTCAGTTGACTGCTGCTACTGCTCATAGATGTGTAGCGCTCGCATTTCCACAGCAGGGAGACCGACGAGCACAGCGTACTCAACCTTCCAGCAGGAAAAGGAAAGCAAGAGGAGCGGCACTCACCCTGGCAATTTCAGTAAAATGCACTTTATTTCAATCACAAGATTGCAGACAGAGACATCAGTAAAATAAGCAACATCTGTTTCGCCTGAATACATGCTTCTTCAGGCTCACACTTGGAAGGAGCATGTATTCACATGAAACAGCTGTTGCTTATTTTACTGATGTCTCTGTCTGCAATCCTGTGACCAAAATAAAGTGCATTTCCCTGAAATTAGCAGTGGTGAGTGCCGCTCCTCTTGCTTTTCTTTGAATTTTTGTAATTTAATTTATGGACATTATGGTTTGATTTCTTTGACTGTGTGGATTGGATAAGTTGTTACTGACATCTGGTGAAATATTCATGTCAATAGCACATGTAGAAATATATTTACTTAGAAAAGTGGTGACATGGTCAATACTTATTTCACCCATTGTACATAGGGACACACTCCAGGTTAATGTAAATTAATTACCTTTTATTGGTTATAATGAAGCTTGGATAACTTACTTTTAGTTCTGTTTAATGAAATGTAATTGATGTTGTAAGATTGTTGATTGTAATGTTAAAAACGTATTAGAAAAAAATTGCTGTAGGGGCCCCAAGATGTGGAATGCCTGAGGGCCTTTATAGGGCTTCATTAGTGGAGGTTTGCTAAAAGATAGTTCAATAAAGGGTAGAGGGAGGAGAGATGGCGGGTGATGGGGTCCTGCTCCAAATCCCAGTAAGGACAAGAACTACAAGGCGTTTGTGTTTTCCTATTGTGTTTTTGTGGGCTTCCTCCGGTTACTCCACCAGAGGCGACACAGGTGAACAAATATTCATAAACAACCTCTGACATACCTAGAATCCATTGGGACATTGCTTAGTATTATATATATAGCTGCGTAAAAGATTAAGAGACCACTGCAAAATTTTCAGTTTCTCTAATTTTTCTCTTTATACGTATATAATAATGCAAAGAAAACAAGTTCTTATTGATTTAGTGACAACAATACTCATGTTTTAACTTGGGAAGAGTTCAGAAATCAATATTTGCTTGAATAACCATGATTTGTAATCCCAGTTTTCATGCGTCTTGGCATGCTTTACACCAGTCTTTCATGCTGCTTTTGGGTGATATTATGCCACTCCTGGCACAAACATTTAAGCAGTTCTTCATTGTTTGATGTCTTGTGATTGACTCAAGTCATGTAAAGCTAGAAAAAAAGCCTTTCATCAATGTGAAGCAAAGGAGAGCCAGGCTGAACTTTGCAAAGACCATAAGGATTGGATCATAGAGGACTGGAGTAAGGTAATTTCTGATGAGTCTAATTTTCTGCTTTTCCCAACACCTGGTCTTTAATGGTTAGACAGAGACCTGGAGAGGCGTACAAGCCACAGTGTCTTACACCCACTGTGAAATTTGGGGGAGGATCGCTGATGATCTGGGGATGCTTCAGCAAGGCTGGAATTGGGCAGGTTAATCTTTGCGAAGGATGTATGAAGCAAGCCGCACACAAGGTTATCCTTGAAAAACACTTGCTTCCTTCTGCTCAGGCAATGTTCCCCAACACTGAGGACTGTGCCCCATACCACACAGCTAGGTCAATCAATGTGTGGATGATGGAGCACCACAGCAAGAACCTGTCATGGCCAGCCCAAACTCCAGACCTGAACCCCATTGAAAACCTCTGGAATGTAATCAAGAGGAAAATGGATAGTCACAAGCCATCAAACAAAGAAGAACTGCTTACATTTTTGTGTTAGTAGGGGCATAAGGTCACCCAAAATTAGTGTGAAAGACTGGTGGAAAGCATGCCAAGACGCATGAAAGCTTTCATTAAAAATCATGGTTATTTCACCAAATATTGATTTCTGAACTCTTCCCGAGTAAAAACATGAGTATTGTTGTTTGTACATGAATAAGAACTTGTTTTCTTTGCATTATTTGAGGTCTAATGTTTCTTTTTTATTATTTTGATGATTTCTCATTTGCTGCATATAAATACAAAATTTTTAGCTTTGAATTTCGGAGACAAGTTGTCAGTAGTTTATAGAATAAAAGAACAATGTACATTTTACTAAAAAAATACACCTATAAAGAGAAAAATCAGAGAAACTGAAAATTTTGCAGTGGTCTCTAACTTTCTTCTGGAGCTGTACATGCACATTAATAAGGTTTGTATTAGAGGCCAGTAACACTGATACTGTAGTGCCTCTTTCAGGATGCAGCCAGGCCCTGTATTATTGGGCGGGGGGAAATCATAGTGTCTGATATTGTAGGGTGCACTAATATAATGCTCAACAGCCCCCCTGATCAAATAGTATGGACATCACTAATAGGGCTCGCTCACACCACTGTATAAGTCTGATTGGTGCCATCCTATTTTTTATCAGACAGCACTCAGAACAATGTTATTCAATGTGACAATGCTGATCAACATTTTACAAATTACAAGCTGCAATTTGATGCACAATTCGGATGTTATTCACCTATTCAAGTCTATGGGATATGGGAGCATGGAAAACCTCGGACTGCACTCAGATCTGAGTGAAGTCTGATTTCCGCACAATGAGATGATGGAGAAATTGTGTTTTCCATCTTCCCATCACAGTGTGATCTGATTCTTACATCCAAGAGAATCGGGTCACACTATGCTGACACTCGGATCAGAGTTTGATCAGAGAGTCATTTGCATAACCGACCTGATTCTCTACAGTATTGTGACCCTAACCATAGGCTGTAACCCGGCATGATACACGGTGCACTACATGTATCAGCCTTACTGGATCCTTATAAAAGCTTTTTCTCTAGTCATTTATAATCCTAAACAAAACCCTCCTCCATGAATGGGTCGGTGTGTGGGTGTTTGCTCATCAGTATTGTGCACCTGTGCTTCCTCCGCCTTTTATCACCTGGTTCTGTCTACATCCCGCAGCATAAGTATATTGTTATTTTGACCAGGTATTAGTAATTATGGCTGCATTTATCTTCATAGAAATAGTAATTATTAATTGTCCCCAATTTCCAGAATCTAGATATTACTTATCAAAGATAATAGTAAAAATTGGAGTCTGGCTCAACAGGACTGGACTTTCCTTTTCTTTTTAAAAAGAAAATATAGCGCATACAAAAAAAAATTTACATGATTGACATGACCCAGTCGACGCATTTTGACTGCACTAAGCAGAGTGTCTGAGCCCACGTGGATGAGTATAGAGCAACTGGGTAAACCGGAATCAAGTTTCTATAATTACTTATCAAACATTAATTAAACTTATGGCAATATGTAGTGCAAGAGCACTGAATAAGCCCAGAGTAACATTACACCTACTCCACACGTGTTGTGTTACTGCTCTCAGGTGACAGGGGTTGCCAAGCCAAGACACATTCACTTGCACCAAACACCATCCAACTCCAGGCCTGGGGATCTGGGTGGACCCTATTGAGGGAGGACCCCATCTGCAGGCTGGAGTAGGGAGTAGGTAGAGGGGGTAGGTACAAAAGTGAGTGGAACAAAGAAGAGAGAGCGGAGTGAGAGTGGAGTTAGAGGAGAGTGAAGAGTAGGACCCTGTAGGATGGAGCTGCGCAGAGGCTCCTTCCATGTTGGGACGGAGGGAGAGTGAGACGGATGAGAGGGTCCTAGGGGGCACGGCTGGGGGGAAACCACCCGTGGCGCCCCGCAACCACCACCGGCTGGAGGTGTGTGGAAGGACCAGGGCACAGAGGGGACCGGCCCCAATCTAGCCAAAGGACTGCAAGCCTTAACTAGTAAACTGGAGGCGGCTAAGCCTGCATGGACAGTTGCAAACACTGTGCTCACTCCCTGAAAAGGTGGACATATAGGAACAGGTGACACAGTGATTGTCGCCCAAAAGGGTTCGCGGCCACTAGCTCGGAACTCTGAGTATGAAGACGCAGGGCAGGAGTGGAGTCTAGTCAGCGTAAGAAGACGGCCAGGGAAGGCTCATGAAGGTGTCTTGGTGAAGTGACCCCGTATCATCTGAGAGCTGGCCAGGCTGCGCTCTAAAGAAGTACAGCACCCGGCTGTGCGGACTTCAATGATCACCAAATAAAGGTAAAGAACTACAAACCTAGTCTTCTCCGGTCGATCAGAGCACCATCCCTGCTAACCCCTGCATCCTCATCATCGAACATTTTACTAACTGTTACTTTAACCCTGGGGCCATGTTCTACCTGTGAGGAGTGATACCATCCAGGCTGCCATTCCACCGGCCCCAGAGGTCCCACAGCACCGCTGGTCACCCTGACCAGAATAACCACAGGTGGTGTCATGAACTATTCCTCTGTAAATAAATTTCCCCTTTAACTGCACTCCCAGGGTCACATATAAATGTCACCACCACCGTGATCTCCCAAACGATTGACCAGCCCGGATCTGAGTACCCCCGGCCCTGGTGGGTGTGTCATTATTACTTACGTTGCATTACGCTTGTCAGATTTTTTCTTCTTGTTAATAAGTCCTTGTACTCTCGTTTTTAGATTCTGGAAAAAATATTGGCAAAAAATTTAGTTTAGAAGAAAGGACTCTTCCTGCAAAGATCATCAGTTCTAGCAATATTATAGTGCTGTACATTACCTCTTCAGTTGCTTGGTAGCCATTTATTTTTATTTCCAAGTCTTTGATGATGGAATTTTTCTAGAATAGAGAATAAAAGAATAAATTAGAATATAAGACGTTCCCTTTACCAAACCTTAACTGGTACCAGTTATGTCGGTAGACAAAGCTCTGACACAACCCTGCGGTTCAGCAGAAGACATCCCCACATGGAAGGATCTCTGGAGACAAATACTTATTAGGCTAAATTCACATGTCCACTAATCAACTGTGAACAAATTCAGCAGTGATGCATTGACAAAAAGGTTGCACAAAGACATCATACAATGATTTTCAAATCCATGACATCAATGATGCAAAAAATTATGATTTTTAAGTAAAAGGTCTCACAATGAAGATGTAAGAAGAACCTAAATACTGATTGCACACTCACTTCGTCACACTCTGTGGTCTTTTGTCCAAGTTCTCTCAACTTGTCATCCAAGTGGCTCTGTGGAACAAAACAAGATATCGGAAAGCAGATGAAGCTGAAATATTATATCGCAGCACGTCTCATTACAATCACTGCACTCTGAAAACAGAGTACAGATCTCTACAGTGCAAAATTAGGATGAGATAATCCAACACTGATGTATTATCTTCATCCATGTGTGCCCTCTCTTCAGTAGTGACCAATGTCCTTAGTAGAAGGTCTATAAGGGCACCTTTACAAGCGGCAACTTTTCTAGGTATTTCACTGGCAACTTACTGGTTGCAGTGAAATCATGGACACATTGTTCTATCTTGTTGCTGTGTACAAATGGAACAATGTCTCCATGATTTCACTGCAACCAGTAAGTTGCCAGTGAAATTCCTAGAAAAGTTGCCGCGTGTAAAGGTACCTTAATGGAAACCAGTTATTTGTGAGCGGCAGCATCTAAGTTGAGTCCAGTAATCGTGTGATAGAGCGGATCCTGCAGTAATCTGTTAGCAAAAAAGCACATACAACTATTATGTCTGTTTGCTTTTTGCAGGATCTGTTGTTTTCACAATGAAGTCTATGGAAAACTGATCCGGTGTCTGATTGCTATTTAGCCTCCGTTTTCCTGTCATTTGTAAAGGATCCATTTTTTGCTTACTGGATCATTTTCAATTAGCGTCATGTAAAGATCTATAGGATTTTCTGTAGACTCCCATGTTAAAAAATAACAGATCCTGAGGAAATCAATTGTTTCAAAACAGGCATAAAAGTTGTGTTTGCAGAAGAGATCACTGCTGGATCTGCTCTAATGGAGGATTACTGGACATGTGAACTCAGCCTTAACAAATAGCCACTAACTTTCATTGACATCCTGGACACTGTTATTTGTATTTCTGAATTCTGGACGTTTTTCCTATAGGTCAGCAGTCTGTGCGTAAAATCATCAAACAAGTGACTATAGGAAATGTTGTGATATATCTTTATCAGGAAAATCTAAAATCCTGATCAAACAGAATGGTATCAGATTAAGGTTCGCTCACAATATTGTGTAACTCCAGAAAATGGGATTGCACTCGGACAATGTTATTCAATGAGTCAGTGCTGATCTGGGAATATTTTTCTGAGCTGTAAATTCAATTTGAGGTAATAAATTGTATGATGGAGCTAGTGGTGGTGTAAATCAGATGAGACTCAGCAATGCAAGTCTATGGCTGTGAGAAAAGAAGTCAGACGTCACTTGGACCACACTAGTGACAACTGTTTATTACGGATACATCACCATTCTGTAGAATACAACACTGTAAATAGTTCTGTAAATGATTGTAAATGTATCATAGCGGGAGATAAATAAATGGATTGCATACGGACATCATATGGATGACAAATGTGATAAAAATTGTCCTATTTTTCTGGATAAAAAATGGATTGATTTTTTAATACAATAGTGGGAGCGTACCCTAAATGAGAATATTTGAGAGAAGACTGGGAGAAGTAGAGTGACACACATAGATAGTGCTGCTGCTTTGTAGTAATAATATATAATACAGCAGTCATTCATTATTCAGCACTATTCATTCCATAGTGCTTTACATACATGTGTGAGGAAACCCATGTAAACACAGGGAAAGCATACAAACTCCTCGCAGATGTTGACCTTGGTGGGATTTGAACTCAGGACCTCAGTGCTGTTAGGCTGCAGTGCTAACCACTGAGCCACTGCACTGCTCCTAGTAAGTGTTTATTTCATAACAAAGTTGGATTTTCAGCCACACTGCTCAGTACTGTAGATTGAACTCCATTCTGCTGCTGCTCCTGAGCATCTGTTATAAGAGACAGGAGAGCAGGATTCATGTCTGTGTGCGGTGAGAGCTACATAGCAGCTAATCCACACACTACTTATACAGATCGGCCTCTGGACTTATATATGGTACTACACAGAGGTCCATTTCTATCGCATCAGATGATTTTACATTAGTCCACTACTTCAGCTACTAATTTTGATGCGGCCATCAAAAGAGCCACATCTGGCTCGCAACCATAAGTTCCCGACCCCTGCCCTGGACCTATATACCATTCTGCTCAACACCCATAAAGTTTCCATCAGGCTTCACCTGGGGTGCGGTATTCTGCATGAACAAGTATATATTTCTACATATAACATACATATAGCTATCGATCATACCTTTATCTCTTGTGCTGATTGTTCTGAGATCTGCATCTTCTCCATGGTGTTTTTCAGTTGTTTTGTTTCTTCCATGATGTCATGTTTTTCCTTCAGCAAACTAAACAGAAAAGTGCTAGTTTAGAATATTGTCCATTTACTAGAATGGTACAGCTAGGGATCCTAAACATTTGCAAGTAATTTTATCATGGGGCCACATGAGAGACTGTGACTATTGTGCAGGGTCAAACTTAATTGATGTTGTAAGATTGTTGATTGTAATGTTAAAAACGTATTAGAAAAGAATTGCTGTAGGGGCCCCAAGATGTGGAATGCCTGAGGGCCTTTATAGGGCTTCATTAGTGGAGGTTTGCTAAAAGATAGTTCAATAAAGGGTAGAGGGAGGAGAGATGGCGGGTGATGGGGTCCTGCTCCAAATCCCAGTAAGGACAAGAACTACAAGGCGTTTGTGTTTTCTTATTGTGTTTTTGTGGGCTTCCTCCGGTTACTCCACCAGAGGCGACACAGGTAAAAAAATATTCATAAACAACCCCTGACATACCTAGAATCCATTGGGACATTGCTTAGTATTATATATATAGCTCCGTAAAAGATTAAGAGACCACTGCAAAATTTTCAGTTTCTCTAATTTTTCTCTTTATACGTATATAATAATGCAAAGAAAACAAGTTCTTATTGATTTAGTGACAACAATACTCATGTTTTAACTTGGGAAGAGTTCAGAAATCAATATTTGTTTGAATAACCATGATTTTTAATCCCAGCTTTCATGCGTCTTGGCATGCTTTCCACCAGTCTTTCATGCTGCTTTTGGGTGATCTTATGCCACTCCTGGCACAAACATTTAAGCAGTTCTTCATTGTTTGATGTCATGTGATTGACTCAAGTCATGTAAAGCTAGAAAAAAAGCCTTTCATCAATGAGATGCAAAGGAGAGCCAGGCTGAACTTTGTCAAAGACCATAAGGATTGCATCATAGAGGACTGGAGTAAGGTAATCTTCTCTGATGAGTCTAATTTTCTGCTTTTCCAAACACCTGGTCTTTAATGGTTAGACAGAGACCTGGAGAGGCGTACAAGCCACAGTGTCTTACACCCACTGTGAAATTTGGGGGAGGAGCGCTGATGATCTGGGGATGCTTCAGCAAGGCTGGAATTGGGCAGGTTAATCTTTGCAAAGGACGTATGAAGCAAGCCGCACACAAGGTTATCCTTGAAAAACACTTGCTTCCTTCTGCTCAGGCAATGTTCCCCAACACTGAGGACTGTGCCCCATACCACACAGCTAGGTCAATCAATGTGTGGATGAAGGAGCACCACAGCAAGACCCTGTCATGGCCAGCCCAATCTCCAGACCAGAACCCCATTGAAAACCTCTGGAATGTAATCAAGAGGAAGATGGATAGTCACAAAGAAGAACTGCTTACATTTTTGTGTTAGTAGTGGCATAAGGTCACCCAAAATTAGTGTGAAAGACTGGTGTAAAGCATGCCAAGACGCATGAAAGCTTTCATTAAAAATCATGGTTATTCCACCAAATATTGATTTCTGAACTCTTCCTGAGTAAAAACATGAGTATTGTTGTTTGTATATGAATAAGAACTTGTTTTCTTTGCATTATTTGAGGTCTAATGTTTCTTTTTTATTATTTTGATGATTTCTCATTTGCTGCATATAAATACAAAATTTTTAGCTTTGAATTTCGGAGACAAGTTGTCAGTAGTTTATAGAATAAAAGAACAATGTACATTTTACTAAAAAAATACACCTATAAAGAGAAAAATCAGAGAAACTGAAAATTTTGCAGTGGTCTCTTACTTTCTTCTGGAGCTGTACATGCACATTAATAAGGTTTGTATTAGAGGCCAGTAACACTGATACTGTAGTGCCTCTTTCAGGATGCAGCCAGGCCCTGTATTATTGGGCGGGGGGGAAATCATAGTCTCTGATATTGTACGGTGCACTAATATAATGCTCAACAGCCCCCTGATCAAATAGTATGGACATCATTAATAGGGCTCGCTCACACCACTGTATAAGTCTGATTGGTGCCATCCTATTTTTTATCAGACAGCACTCAGAACAATGTTATTCAATGTGACAATGCTGATCAACGTTTTACAAATTACAAGCTGCAATTCGATGCACAATTCGGATGGTATTCACCTATTCAAGTCTATGGGATATGGGAGCATGTGCTTCCTCCGCCTTTTATTACCTGGTTCTGTCTACATCCCGCAGCATAAGTATATTGTTATTTTGACCAGGTATTGGTAATTATGGCTGCATAGAAATAGTAATTATTAATTGTCCCCAATTTCCAGAATCTAGATATTACTTATCAAAGATAATAGTAAAAATTGGAGTCTGGCTTAACAGGACTGGACTTTCCTTTTCTTTTTAAAAAGAAAATATAGCGCATACAAAAAAAAATTTACACGGTTGACATGACCCAGTCGACGCATTTTGACTGCACTAAGCAGAGTGTCTGAGCCCACGTGGATGAGTATAGAATCAAGTTTCTATAATTACTTATCAAACATTAATTAAAATTATGGCAATCTGTAGTGCAAGAGCACTGAATAAGCCAAGAGTAACATTACACCTACTCCACACGTGTTGTGCTACTGCTCTCAGGTGACAGGGGTTGCCAAGCCAAGACACATTCACTTGCACCAAACACCATCCAACTCCAGGCCTGGGGATCTGGGTGGACCCTATTGAGGGAGGACCCCATCTGCAGGCTGGAGTAGGGAGTAGGTAGAGGGGGTAGGTACAAAAGTGAGTGGAACAAAGAAGAGAGATCGGAGTGAGAGTTGCAGTTAGAGGAGAGTGAAGAGTAGGACCTGGAGGATGGAGCTGCGCAGAGGCTCCTTCCATGTTGGGACGGAGGGAGAGTGAGACGGATGAGAGGGTCCTAGGGGGCACGGCTGGGGGGAAACCACCCGTGGCGCCCCGCAACCACCACCGGCTGGAGGTGTGTGGAAGGACCAGGCCGCAGAGGGGACCGGCCCCAATCTAGCCAAAGGACTGCAAGCCTTAACCAGTAAACTGGAGGCGGCTAAGCCTGCATGGACAGTTGCAAACACTGTGCTCACTCCCTGAAAAGGTGGACATATAGGAACAGGTGACACAGTGATTGTCGCCCGAAAGGGTTCGTGGCCACTAGCTCGGAACTCTGAGTATGAAGACGCAGGGCAGGAGTGGAGTCTAGTCAGCGTAAGAAGACGGCCAGGGAAGGCTCATGAAGGTGTCTTGGTGAAGTGGCCCCGTATCATCTGAGAGCTGGCCAGGCTGCGCTATGAAGAAGTACAGCACCCGGCTGAGCGGACTTCATTGATCACCAAATAAAGGTAAAGAACTACAACCCTAGTCTCCTCCGGTCATTCAGTGCACCATCCCTGCTAACCCCTGCGTCCTCATCATCGAACATTTTACTAACTGTTACTTTAACCCTGGGGCCATGTTCTACCTGTGAGGAGTGATACCATGCAGGCTGCCATTCCACCGGCCCCAGAGGTCCCACAGCACCGCTGGTCACCCTGACCAGAATAACCACAGGTGGTGTCATGAACTATTCCTCTGTAAATAAATTTCCCCTTTAACTGCACGCCCAGGGTCACAGATAAATGTCACCACCACCGTGATCTCCCAAACGATTGACCAGCCCGGATCTGAGTACCCCCCGGCCCTGGTGGGTGTGTCATTATTACTTACGTTTCAATACGCTTGTCAGATTTTTCCTTCTTGTTAATAAGTCCTTGTACTCTCGTTTTTAGATTCTGGAAAAAATATTGGCAAAAAATTTAGTTTAGAAGAAAGGACTCTTCCTGCAAAGATCATGAGTTCTAGCAATATTATAGTGCTGTACATTACCTCTTCAGTTGCTTGGAATTCATTTATTTTTATTTCCAAGTCTTTGATGATGGAATTTTTCTAGAATAGAGAATAAAAGAATAAATTAGAATATAAGACGTTCCCTTTACCAAACCTTAACTGGTACCAGTTATGTCGGTAGACAAAGCTCTGACACAACCCTGCGGTTCAGCAGAAGACATCCCCACATGGAAGGATCTCTGCAGACAAATACTTCTTAGGATACATTCACATGTCCACTAATCAACTGTGAACAAATTCAGCAGTGATGCATTGACAAAAAGGTTGTACAAAGACATCATGAAGATGTAAGAACAACCTAAATACTGATTGCACACTCACCTTGTCACACTCTGTGGTCTTCTGTTCAAGGTCTCTCAACTTGTCATCCAAGCGGCTCTGTGGAACAAAACAAGATATCGGAAAGCAGATGAAGCTGAAATATTATTATCGCAGCACGTCTCATTACAATCACTGCACTCTGAAAACAGAGTACAGATCTCTACAGTGCAAAATTAGGATGAGATAATCCAACACTGATGTATTATCTTCATCCATGTGTGCCCTCTCTTCAGTAGTCAACTAGAAAAGAAGGGAGATACAAGAGGCGCAGATTGTGCCCTATCAAACAGACACTATAGTTCTTATGTGGATTATAAGTGTATCCACTCACCTTTTATGGTTGTGAGACTCACAACCAGTTTAAAAGCATAAGGCAGCTGCTGCAGAACCTCCACCAATGCCACAAAACCGCGGGAAATCAGAAGATAAAACTGGAATGGTATCCACGGTCCGCGCTGCTGCTCTTTATCCAAGGAATCCACAAGAGGTTATTACCATCAAAAGTTCTTTATTTCATCACACCAACGTGTTTCGGTGCTGTCCCAGCACCTTCCTCAGGAACAAGCCCTGAGGAAGGTGCTGGGACAGCACCGAAACGCGTTGGTGAGATGAAATAAAGAACTTTTGATGGTAATAACCTCTTGTGGATTCCTTGGATAAAGAGCTGCAGCGCGGACCGTGGATACCATTCCAGTTTTATCTCTCTTCAGTAGTGACCAATGTCCTTAGTAGAAGATCTATAAAGGTACCTTTACACGCGGCAACTTTTCTAGGAATTTCTCTGGCAACTTACTGGTTGCAGTGAAATCATGGACACATTGTTCTATCTTGTTGCTGTGTACAAATGGAACAATGTCTCCATGATTTCACTGCAACCAGTAAGTTGCCAGTGAAATTCCTAGAAAAGTTGTCGCGTGTAAAGGTACCTTAATGGAAACCAGTTATTTGTGAGCGGCAGCATCTAAGTTGAGTCCGGTAATCGTGTGATAGAGCGGATCCTGCAGCAATCTGCTAGCAAAAAAGTTGAGCAGACACAACTATTATGTCCGTTTGCTTTTTGCAGGATCTGTTCTTTTAACAATGGAGTCTATGGAAAACTGATCCGGTGACTGATTGCTATTTAGCCTCCGTTTTCCTGTCATTTCTAAAGGATCCATGTTTTGCTTACTGGATCATTTTCAATTAGCGTCATGTAAAGATCTATAGGATTTTCTGTAGACTCCCATGTTAAAAAATAACAGATCCTGAGGAAATCAATTTTTTCAAAACAGGCATAAAAGTTGTGTTTGCAGAAGAGATCACTGCTGGATCTGCTCTAATGGAGGATTACTGGACATGTGAACTCAGCCTTAACAAATAGCCACTAACTTTCATTGACCTCCTGGACACTGTTATTTGTATTTCTGAATTCTGGAGGTTTTTCCTATAGGTGAGCAGTCTGTGCGTAAAATCATCAAACAAGTGACTATAGGAAATGTTGTGATATATCTTTATCAGAAACATGTAAAATCCTGATCAAACAGAATGGTATCAGATTAAGGTTCGCTCACAATATTGTGTAACTCCAGAAAATGGGATGCAGTCGGACAATGTTAGGCTGGCTTCACACTTGCAGATGGATCTGCAGCGTTTTGCAGATGCATCTGCAAGTGTGAGCATGCTGACCGCGGCCCCTATGTTTATAATAGGGCGCACGCGGTGTGAAAGCTCTCATTCACTCCTATATGTGTACTGTCAGCAGGCGTATGCCTGCTGACAGATCACACACTCCCGTCCGCACTGTGGACGCGAGATGTAGCGTCCATGCTGCGGGCGGGAGAGTGTGATCTGTAAGCAGGCATACGCCTGCTGACAGTACACATATAGGAGTGAATGAGAGCTTTCACACCGCGTGCGCCCTATTATAAACATAGGGGCCGCGGTCAGCATGCTCACACTTGCAGATGCATCTGCAAAACGCTGCAGATCCATCTGCAAGTGTGAAGGCAGCCTAATTCAATGAGTCAGTGCTGATCTGGGAATATTTTTCTGAGCTGTAAATTCAATTTGAGGTAATAAATTGTATGATGGAGCTAGTGGTGGTGTAAATCAGACCAGACTCAGCAATGCAAGTCTATGGCTGCGAGAAAAGAAGTCAGACGTCACTTGGACCACACTACTGACAACTGTTCTTTACAGATACATCACCATTCTGTAGAATAAAACACTGTAAATAGTTCTGTAAATGATTGTAAATGTATCATAGCGGGTGATAAATAAATGGATTGCATACGGACATCATATGGATGACAAATGTGATAAAAATTGTCCTATTTTTCTGGATAAAAATTGGATTGATATTTTAATACAATAGTGGGAGCGTACCCTAAATGAGAATATTTGAGAGAAGACTGGGAGAAGTAGAGTGACACACATAGATAGTGCTGCTGCTTTGTAGTAATAATATATAATACAGCAGTCATTCATTATTCAGCACTATTCATTCCATAGTGCTTTACATACATGTGTGAGGAAACCCATGTAAACACAGGGAAAGCATACAAACTGCTCGCAGATGTTGACCTTGGTGGGATTTGAACTCAGGACCTCAGTGCTGTTAGGCTGCAGTGCTAACCACTGAGCCACTGCACTGCTCCTAGTAAGTGTTCATTTCATAACAAAGTTGGATTTCCAGCCACACTGCTCAGTACTGTAGACTGAACTCCATTCTGCTGCTGCTCCTGAGCATGTGTTATAAGAGACAGGAGAGCAGGATTCATGTCTGTGTGCTGTGAGAGCTATATAGCAGCTAATCCACACACTACTTATACAGATCGGCCTCTGGACTTATATATGGTACTACACAGAGGTCCATTTCTATCGCATCAGATGATTTTACATTAGTCCACTACTTCAGCTACTAATTTTGATGCGGCCATCAAAAGAGCCACATCTGGCTCGCAAGCCATAAGTTCCCGACCCCTGCCCTGGACCTATATATCATTCTGCTCAACACCCATAAAGTTTCCATCAGGCTTCACCTGGGGTGCGGTATTCTGCATGAACAATTATATATTTCTACATATAACATACATATAGATATCGATCATACCTTTATCTCTTCTTTTGCTGATTGTTCTGTGATCTTCATTATCTCCATGGTGTTTTTCAGTTGTGTTGTTTCTTCCATGATGTCATGTTTTTCCTTCAGCAAACTAAACAGAAAAGTGCTAGTTTAGAATATTGTCCACTTACTAGAATGGTACAGCTAGGGATCCTAAACATTTGCAAGTAATTTTATCATGGGGCCACCTGAGAGACTGTGACTATTGTGCAGGGTCAAACTTATTTCTGTTCATTCTTGTTATATTTTTATATTAATTTCCATCACTTAGGTCAGTTAACTGCTGCTACTGCTCATAGATGTGTAGCGCTCGCATTTCCACAGCAGGGAGACCGACGAGCACAGCGTACTCAACCTTCCAGCAGAAAAAGGAAAGCAAGAGGAGTGGCACTCACCCTGGTAATTTCAGTAAAATGCACTTTGTTTCAATCACAAGATTACAGACAGAGACATCAGTAAAATAAGCAACATCTGTTTCGCCTGAATACATGCTTCTTCTGGCTCACACTCGTAAGGAGCATGTATTCACATGAAACAGCTGTTGCTCATTTTACTGATGTCTCTGCCTGCAATCCTGTGACCAAAATAAAGTGCATTTCCCTGAAATTAGCAGTGAGTGCTGCTCCTCTTGCCTTCCTTTGAATTTTTGTAATTTAATTTATGAACATTATGGTTTGATTTCTTTGACTGTGTGGATTGGATAAGTTGTTACTGACATCTGATGAAATATTCATGTCAATAGCACATCTAATATATAAAGCTGAATGTGTGTATGTGTGTGTGTGTGTTTGTATGTATGTGTGTATATCCAGGATTGGCATCTACACCGTCTCAACTACAGCCACATAATTTTGCACAGTCACACATCTGGACCCCGGGAGCGTCATAGGCTATGTTGTGAGGCGAAATTTTAACCCTGCGCGTTCCAGTTCACCAAACAATTTTGCCCCTATCTACATAATGGGGAAAAAGTGAATGGAAAAGTGTTGAAGGAAAATCGACAGCTGTCAGCTATAGCCACAAAATTTTGCGCAGTCACACATCTGGACCCCGGGAGCGTCATAGGCTATGTTGTGAGGCGAAATTTTAACCCTGCGCATTCCAATTCACCAAACAATGTTGCCCCTATCTACATAATGGGGAAAACGTGACAGTTACCAGTTAACAGTTGTGAATGAGAGGGGCTTAATGATAGCGCCAAAGACTAACAGCACATACCAGCATATAGTCACTAAGGTGGGGCCCCAACATGAGATATTCACCACGCACGGGGACATGTATACACACCAAACGCACACAAAGATTAACAGCAAGTGTATAGTCGCTAAGGTGCAGGGGTACCGGCCCCAGAGGTCCCACAGCACCGCTGGTCACCCTGACCAGAATAACCACAGGTGGTGTCATGAACTATTCCTCTGTAAATAAATTTCACGCCCAGGATCACAGATAAATGTCACCACCACCGTGATCTCCCAAACAATTGACCAGCCCGGATCTGAGTACCCCCCGGCCCTGGTGGGTGTGTCATTATTACTTACGTTTCAATACGCTGGTCAGATTTTTCCTTCTTGTTAATAAGTCCTTGTACTGTCGTTTTTAGATTCTGGAAAAAATATTGGCAAAAAATTTAGTTTAGAAGAAAGGACTCTTCCTGCAAAGAACATGAGTTCTAGCAATATTATAGTGCTGTACATTACCTCTTCAGTTGCTTGGTATTCATTTATTTTTATTTCCAAGTCTTTGATGATGGAATTTTTCTAGAATAGAGAATAAAAGAATAAATTAGAATATAAGACGTTCCCTTTACCAAACCTTAACAGGTACCAGTTATGTCGGTAGACAAAGCTCTGACACAACCCTGCGGTTCAGCAGAAGACATCCCCACATGGAAGGATCTCTGGAGACAAATACTTATTAGGATAAATTCACATGTCCACTAATCAACTGTGAACAAATTCAGCAGCGATGCATTGACAAAAAGGTTGTACAAAGACATCATAGAATGATTATCAAATCCATGACATCAATGATGCAAAAAGAATTTGATTTTTTAAGTAAAAGGTCTCACAATGAAGATGTAAGAAGAACCTAAATACTGATTGCACACTCACCTCGTCACACTCTGTGGTCTTCTGTCCAAGTTCTCTCTTCTTGTCATTCAAGTGGCTCTGTGGAACAAAACAAGATATCGGAAAGCAGATGAAGCTGAAATATTATATCGCAGCACGTCTCATTACAATCACTGCACTCTGAAAACAGAGTACAGAAAATTAGGATGAGATAATCCAACACCGATGTATTGTCTTCATCCATGTGTGCCCTCTCTTCAGTAGTGACCAATGTCCTTAGAAGAAGGTCTATAATGGAACCAGTTATTTGTGAGAGGCAGCATCTAAGGCCCCCTTCACACCACAGTTTTTCCCTGATCAGGTTTGATCAGGTTTCTGTATGAAAACCAGGAGTGTCTCCAAAACTCAGAACAGGTGTCAATCTTTCAATGATAGTTCTTCTCTGCAAGTTCCTCTCCTGGTTTTGACACACAAACCTGATCGAACCTGATCAGGGAAAAACCGTGGTGTGAAGGGGGCCTCAGTTGAGTCCACATGTCCAGTAATCGTCTGTAAGTCTAGGGTCACACTTGCAGTTTTTTCATACTTTTTTGGAAACCTGCGTTTTTAAAAACGCATGTAAAAACACACCCATAGGCCCCCATGTAAAAAACGCATGCCCTAATAGCAAAAACGCATGCCCCAATAGAAAAAAAGCACACCTAAAGTGCCATGCATTTTTGGCATACGTTTTTGCACTTATGTGAGTAGCTGCCTTCAAAAACGCATGCAAAAACGCATGCTACATTAGTACCATTTAGTACCATCCAAAAACACATGCGTTTTCCATAGGGGCCCATGTTAAAAAAACGCATGCATTTTCTAAAAAACGCATGCGTTTTTAAAACAGCAACAAAAAATAGTTCATGAACTTTTTTTGGGTGCTGATTCAAAAACGCATGTAAAAACTCATGCCAAGTGTGACCCTAGCCTTAGAGCGGATCCTGCAGTAATCTGTTGCTTTTTGCAGGATCTGTTGTTTAAATAATGAAGTCTATGGAAAACAGATCCGCTGTCTGATTGCTATTTAGTCTCCATTTTCCTGTCATGTGTAAAGGATCCATTTTTTGCTTACTGGATCATTTTCAAATGGAAGATAATTAGCGTCATGTAAAGGCTGGAGGATTACTGGACATGTGAGTCCAGTAATCCTCCTGCCTTTACATGACGCTAATTATCTTCCAAAATATCATATTACACAAGGGGGTGGACCAAGCACCCAATATGCTGGTCCTACACATGGGAGGCAATGACTTGGGGGTTCATGCATCTCTGGAGTTGATCATGGATATCAAGTTTGATCTCTTGAGACTGTGGTTGGCTCATCCAGGGATAATACATGTAAGGTCAGACATATTGGCAAGGTTGAACTGGAGATTCGCTAGTGTAGCGCCCCACTAGTAAGTGCACTACAGAGCGGTACTGCACCCAAGACAGAAAGTGCAGTATTCCTGTTATATGGGGAGGTGATGTAAGTCTGAGGTTCTCAATCTGCATTCACACACTTAGAGCAGGGGACTAAAGGGTTAATCTGATGTTTGTGAAGACCCAGTCTTGGTTGGAGGAGTGTGGGCAGAGTGGGAAAAGCACAGTGAGCAGTCAGAATGTGGGAGGAAGGAGAAGGAGCTAAAAGGGAGGGCCCCTGCAGAGTGGCGGCCCAGACAGAGAGGGGCACGCAGAGGGTGACTGAACACCCTGGCTCAGACCAAAGCGGGGTACCGGCTACGAAGCAGTGCAGAAATCCATCCCTGAGTCACAAATTACCGGTGTGATCGACAGCTTCATAGGAGCACAATCCAGTCCGACATGCACGGTCCCCACCAGAAGGGGCCTGGTTAAACAAGCGGGATTCGTGCAGGGCAGCGCGAGGAAGAAGGAGTGCGCATTGGTAGGACAGAGAGAGAGATAAAGCAAGGAACATCACTGGAGCCTCAGAGAGACATTGCTTCCTCCTATGACACCTGGTTCACTACCCGAGCCGTAACACCTGTGAACTGTGTACAAGCTGAAGGTAACTGGAGTAAAGAACACGTGCAGAGCAAGCAAGTGTCTGTGTTTCTTCCTGCTTAACTGTGACATTCCAGTTTCACAGCAGAGACTGTGCTGCCCTATTCCTATCATCACACTACACTGCCCCAGAGGACCCTGCTCTACCTGTAGGGAGCTACAACACCTTGCTGCCATCCATCCCCCAGTGGTCTGCAGCAGCGTCGGTGCCATCATCAGATCTACAGGTGGCATCACGAAAACCTTTTATTAACTTTATTTCTCCACCAAAATTCCCCTTTTTGATTGTCACCCAAGGGCACAGACTTGAGGACGACCACTTTTGACATCCCTGCACCCGACCGCCCGAGATCTGAGTACCCCCAAACCTTGTGGGACCGACACTAGATCTGTGAAACGGGTTAGCAAAGCAAGGATAAAAGTTAACAAAGTAGTGGGCAGATTCATAGCAAAGAATGGTGGCATAATGGTGAGGCATCGGGTTTTGGAGACGCCAGATAGCCAGTACATGAGGATGGATTGTGTGCACCTTAATGCAATTAGTACTGATATGTGGATGCTGGGCTTGAGGGAATCAAGCAAGCGCTGGACGTGTGGCGGGACCGGGCCATGTAAGGTGTCACATGTCCGGTCTATGGCGGGGATGGGTCCATTTCAGAGGCTGGTATCAGAGGGGTTGGCTGGTAGTGTGAGGTCACTCTTGGGACGTAGAGACTTCTGATACAAGTCAAGGGAAACTTGTGGGCGTTGGCCCTGCAAGTTGGGGGTGGTAACGATGGGAGTTTAACACCCCCTCCCCTGGGTTGGTTGTTTTTGCAGCCACGGGGGATCCCCTGGCTGGTTGCAATGTGGCCAGGGGATAGGTGTAAAAATGGTGGAGTTGCTTCTGGAATGGACCTATCAAATATCATGAATATATATATATATATTGTGAGGCACCGCCGGCATGATCCGCATGGCCGGGGTACATCACATGTAGGATCAGAGGATGATCCTGTGCACACTGACCGGTTTTCCTGTGAGGATAATACTGTGTGAACCAACCTGAACACAATGAGGTTTCATGAGCCTAATGAGCGGCAGTGAGAGTGGGATGAGATCGAGGAGTCCATGAGGAATAGGATGTAAGGAGTGAGTGCTGACAACCCGGAACACAGGGAGTTAACCTGAGCTGTGTGACAGGCTGATTAACAGCAGCTGAGGGGGTGCGTCCATGTGGGAGTGGCTGGCACGATAAGAGCCGGCCACCTGAGTGATTGTGAGATTGATCCTGGAAGCTGAGATTGATCCTGGAAGCTGAGATTGATTCTGGAAGCTGAGATTGATTCAGATGGAAGCTGAGACCAGCCAAGTGCAGAGCAGTCTAGAGGCTCTGAGTACATGATGGGAGCATGCTAGCTCCATGCCGGTGCCGAGGTCCGGGGTCGTGTCCGCACCTGGAGGGGGAAGCTGTGGTTGACCCGTGGACGCTAGATCGGACGTGGTTCACCTCACGTCCGGGAAAGAGCCTGTGGGGATGCCTGGTGGAACCTGTGACACAGGTAGCGAGACCCGGATCCGTGCCCGGTAAGAAAGCAGTTCCCGAGCGATAGTGTGAACTGTGCACCTAGTGTGTAAATCATGTTAGGCGAGTATAGACCGCCCTTGGGACCGACTCAGTGGAGTCCGTTAAAGGTCCTGATGAACCGGAATGTATGTAGCCCTTGGAGGCAATTGTATGTAGTGTGCCAGGCGGGCATAGACCGCCTTTGGGTCCGAGTCAGAGTACTCATTTAAGGGACCCGATGAACTATGTGTATGAGGGCTTAGGTAATGGCCCTGAATGAGAGATGATGACCTATGTAAGACCCATGTATAATCATGTGGAGAGACAGTGACCCAGCTGGTATGGATGATGTTGGAGGCGTTCCGTCCTTGGGACGAGAGGGAGGCTTGCCCTGCTGCATGCAGAGGGTACCTGATCCCTCAACCACGACCTCTAATGGTGTGGGTGTGCCTGTGGTGCCAGAGACAGGGGTAATAGGGCTCCTAGTAGGTATCGGATGTGGTTCCCGTGTACTATGGTTTGCCAATCCCTGTAATGGGCCATGGAGGGGCCACTGTCCATGGATGTGGGCTGTGAGCAGGTGTGTGATCCATGGACGTTTGAATGATGGATCACATACGGTGTGTAAGGTCCCGGTCAGGCAGGATTCCTGACTACAGGTGAATGTATATCATCATGCTGGGGTGACTAAAGCCAGGCGGCAGGTACCGCCATTGGGACCCACAGGGCCCGTTGAGGCATATGTAACGAAGGTCAGAAGCAGGGGTTAGAAGGGCTCCCGTACTGGGTAACGCGTGGTTAGGCCGGAGGCCGCAGCCCCACGGGTTACTAGGGTTTGCCAATCCCTGTTATGAACCCGGAAGGGTCATCATCGTACTGTAACTTATGTATAGTGTAAGTAGGCCGGAGGCCGTAGCCACCATGGGAGCTGTTAGTAGAGCTCCAATGGGGACAGAGATGGTTACAGGTCCCGGGTTACTATAAAACGTTATGTGCAATATAAGTGTTATGTGATGTTAAATGTAAATGTATGGTGTATTTATGTAAAGTTGTTGTTAATCAATGTGATATGTGTCAAACATGCTACCCGGGTTATGTGATTAATATGTGAAAATAAACGGGTAGACATTGGTTAACCTTATAAACACGTGTTCTTGTCGTTTTGCAAGCGGGTTCCCCGGTTGCTGCCTCACAATATATATATATATATATATATATATATATATATATATATATATATAAATGTATATAAATGTTACGCTATTGAGGGGTGGCAATGTGTAGCCGCCGGGTCATATTTATACAGTATATGTGTTGTTAATAAAAGGCTGTGGCCGTTTTATCCAAGTCACACATGTTGTGTGGTTATTTCAGTTAAGTAAGAATCAGAGAGTACCTACTAGATCGTTATTACTGCATGAATGGTTGCACAATGTCAACCATCATTTAGACCTTTTCTCTTAGTTCCTTTCAGCTGCCACAAATCTACATAAATGGGGCAGAATTTTTGACCACAAGCAAACCTTTAACTAAAATCTCTTCTCTTTTGACAAGTACTTGAGGCTTTCCCCATGACACTTACCTTCAGTTCCAACACTTGTTGCTGTAACTGGTTGACATCCACACGACAGGCTTTCACACGCATTTTGGAGAGCAAGAGCTAAGAAAAAATAAATGATATAAATAAGATTTAATAACACTAGCTTATTAGGCGGCTTTAATACACTATGTATTTATTAATCTATCTTTCAGCAGCATTTCATTTTAGATCCAGTAGTCTGTGCTGAATAATTTACTTTTAGTAAATTAAAAACATTCCAACATTCCAAACATTCCAGGGCTCAGGGACGACAGCCTGTTTCGTGTATGTGCGCTTCCACTGGTCCCACCTGATTGTGCTTACACAAAACAGGCTGTAGTCCCTGAGCCCTGCTCTCTCCCTGGTTGGAATATTTTTATTTTGCTAAAATAAAATATGGATTTTTACAGATACAGAGTGCGGCGTTTGCTTTTTTCTTGACTTCCTGGAATTGTTTGGACTTTTTCAAGCGAGCACCTGAAGTTCCCCTTGGTATATGAAGTCCTTGTTTGAGATCCGAGAAGGTTTTTCTCTGCGGTAATCCTGAGTAGTGCCAAAAAAATGTATACTGGGCGTTTGGAGCTCTGTGTTAGAAATATGGAGCTACTATTCTTAATATAAAGCTGTATTAAGAAATTAATCAGCACAGAACCTTTTGTAAAATAAGGCTTTGCCTGGGAGAGGTGGGAGAGCAGTGAGGACAATGCTGTAAAACACAAGTTTGAAGAATGCCTACCTTGTCCTCGAGATGACGTGTTTTTTCTTGCTCTTGATGATATTTTTTCTCCTGGAAGGATACATCACAAAAAGTAAAAGAGAGAGTCATATACAGTTATAACGTTTATTAGCATAAAAAATAAAATAAAAATAACTAACTGAAAACCCCCGTCTGGTATACTGTCTCTATACAAAGAAAGCTCAAATATGCATCTCCCCGGCAGAGATGTTTCTAGACCAATGGTTCTTAACCATTCGATCGAACCCCAGGGGTATGGTGTGTCAGTGTCAGGGTTTCGGCGGAGCCTCCGCCACGGAGGTCAACACACTCCCGACGGCTGCATGTAGATTTATCACTAAAGAAGGGTTCGGTGAATGTGCATATGAAACTGGTGGGTTGGGTACCTCAAACAAGGTTAAGAACCACTGTTCTAGACATAACGTGATCGGTCAGTAGGTTTTTCCCATATAAGCAGCGGCCACAACCAGTAAGCCCGTATATACAACTCTCTAAAATACTGTATGTAAATCCCCAATCTGATAAAATATCATAAAAAGACCCTTCTTTGAACAAGTATATATTTGTATATCCTATAATATAATCGTCTTATCGTGTCTGTCTGTCTCTCTGTAACGGAAATTCCTTGTCGCTGATTGCTTGCGCCCGGCCGGTCGCGACCAATCAGTGATGCAGGATTTCCATTACAGAGAAACAGACAGAATTAGCCGCAGATGGCCCTGCCCACTACTCCCTGGCAGCTCGGCGGCGGAAAATGGCAGGGCTGTGGAGCAGGGCCAGCGTCATCACCCGGCGTACCCGGGCAAATGCCGGGGCCCAGGAGTGAAAAAGGGGGTCACCATCGCTCGCCAGCCCGCATCGCGCCGGTATTGTTATCTTACCAGTGTCGCATCGCGGTGCTCTCATTCATTCCTGGAGCCGGCCGCCAGCCCCGGCATCCAGGTCATCACTTCCACTGCATGGAACGCATGGAAGAGGAGCCCCCTTCACTTCCTCTTCTTTTGCGTTCCACACTGTGGAACGCATGTAAGAGGAAGAGGAGTCACTACTGAGAGGCTGAGACGGGATGGCATGTGTGAGGATGCGGTGGCAGCAATGGTGAGTCAGTGACTCCACAATGGAGCTGAAGATGACATGTATTTGCTACAGAGGGGGGTTACGTTGGGGGATATTATGAATGGGGGCAGAGCAGTGGTGGGTATATTATGAGTGGGGGCGGTGTTTGGGAGTATATATATAGTGGGGGCAGACTGGAGGAGAGAGGGAGAGCAGTGGGGCAGGAGGGGGACTGGTGCCTGGAGGAGAGAGGGGGAGCAGGGGGCAGGAGGGGGACTGGTGCCTCGAGGAGAGAGGGGGAGCAGGGAGGGAGGAGAGGGGGTTTGCAGGAGGGAAGGAGCAGGAGGGGGGAGTAGGGGGGCAGGAGGGGGACTGGAGCCACTCCATCCCACTGTTCACCCTCAACTGCTCCCGCTCACCCCCTAATGCCCCACTCACCCCCAGTGCCCCCTCTCACACCCTACGACCCCCGCATCATGATCTCACCACCCACCCGATGCGATAGCATCGGGCTCCCATCCACTATATAGTCATCTAATTGTGTCTGTCTGTCTTTCTGTAACGCAAATTACGCGTCGCTGATTGATTGGTTGCGGCCAGCCGGACGCGACCAGCGACAGGCACAGTCTAGCTGCGAATTGGGATTCGAACCACGCACGCCTCCACTACCGACGGTAGCCACGGGTCATCTCGTGCTGCACGGAGGTCAGCAGCGACGCAGACGGGAGATGACAGGCGCTGGCTGGTCATCTCCTGGCCGCTCGCAACGGAAGTACCCTGACCGGCGCTAGCAATGTCGCTCAGTGTGACATGCAGCAGTGACCAGGCCCCCACTCTGAAATCGCTGCTCGTGGTAACCAGTAAGATACAGTAACACTTGGCGACGCTCCAGCGATCCCGACAACGATATGACCTGTATGTATTGCTGGAGCGTCGCCAAGTGTGATGGTACCTTACTGATCACTGGTAAGGTGTCACATGTGCAGATATATTGAACGAAGCCGCGTCGCTGATTGGTCGCAGCTGGGCGGCCGCGACAAATCAGCGATATTGGTGCGGAATTTAACCTCCACTCACAGCGCGAGCAATAACATTTAATGGTAATGTATATATTTTACCCGGAAAATCCTGTGTATTCATTGCATTATTCTTAAATCTTCATAAATAAACTACATACGTATTCTAGAATACCTGATGTGTTACAATCTGGCTACCATATAGTATAATATAACTGTAGATGTCGGACATACCATTTCATTTTTCTCTCGGAGCGCCAACTGTTCAGCCTCCTGGATCTTCTTCTGGCTGTTCCACAGTGTCTGCAGCTCTTGTAACTTATTGGTTCTCTCTTCCTTCAGACTACATAGAAAAGTGTTAGTTTAGAATATTTTGCAATTACTGGAATGGGATCTAGGGTGCCTAAACTTGGGTAAGTCATTTTTCTAAGGGGCCACATGAGAGACCGTGACTATTGTGCAGGGTCAAACTTAATTCTATTCATTATTGTTACATTTTTCTACTGTATTAATCTCTATCACTTAGGTCTGGTGACTGCTGTCACTGCTCATACATGTGTAGCGCTCGCTGTGGTGCCAGCATCTCCGCAGCAGGGAGACCAACAACCACAGTGCACTCACCCTTCCAGTGGGCCTGCAGCGTCTGCTGTGGCTCTTGTCCTCCGGTCCAGTGCCTGTGTCGCAGACCTTCTGGGTGTGTGCTTAGGCCCCCCTTTTTTTTAAAGGCCAGAACACCTTACCCAGGAGCCGTATTTAAGGTACCTTCCCCCTCTGGGAGGTGCCTGAGCAATACTGCCTAATCCCTAAAGACAAATTGCTTGTTTTCAGGTCCCTGTCCTTTACCCTGTGCTCGTACCTGCTAACCTGTGTCTCTTCCTAGTGCCTGCACCTGACTACACCTGCTGTGCCACCATACCAGCCTGCACCTGTCTACAGCTACTGTGATGCCATACCAGTCTGCCCCTGCTGTGCTGTCATACCAGCCTGCACCTGACATGCCTTACATCTGCCTGCACCTACCGATACCCGCTAATCCTTGCCACCTGCCAGCATTGGCCACTAAGGCCGCACAGACTCTGTGATTCTGCCCTTAGGAGCTGACCCCTGGAGTCAGCTTTCATGGTACCAAGACCCCCTGGGGCTGCGCCTGATGGCTACCTACAAGCAAAGCCGGTCCCCCAACTGGGACTCTAGCGAACACTTGGTGGTCTTTCGAGTTGATCTACTATGTGGCCACAATCCATTGGTTTACTACCAGATGCTCACCCTGTGAGTGTTACAACATGTCATGCACGCTCAGACTGGCCCACTGGTGAACAGGTAAATACCTCGGTGGGCCTTTACTCCACCTATATGAGAAGTATATGGCACAATTCATTTAATTCACTATGTATAGACAAGGGAAACATCTCATCATTCAATAAATTAACACGCTACCCTTTTATTATTATATAGAAGCAGAGGTAACTTTGTGAATGAGGATAATGTAATATTTGCATGTAGCTGAACAGGGGGCCCCCGAAGTAAATGTTAAACCAAATTAAACCAAACCGGATCCTGCCGTAATCTCCTGGAGAATCTGTCAGGTTCCCAGACGGCGGTTGCTGAAGCTCAGCGCCGGCAGCGCTGAACTTCAGCACCTGGAGCTGTCCTCTACTGAGATTTCAGGACCGCGGATAGCTCCCAGCTAACCGCGATTCTGTCATTTCAGCAGGGACAGCTCCTGAACCCTGCGATCTGCCAAATGTGGCTGCAAACAGGACCGCAGGGCATATTAACCCTCCGGTTCTGTTTGTCCGGAGCTGTCAGGCTGTGTCCGGTGCCTCCTGCAAAGCAACGGACACCACCTGACAGCCGAAAAGCCGTGGTGTGAAGCCGGCCTAACTCGCACATATGGTGGCGTAACCCTGATTAAAAATCAGATAGGTGCATATTTACCACTATGTAGTGGTAAATAACAGCTCTACTGTTATCTACAGTTGTAGTATTATTTTCATTAATATGTCTTGTATTTTATTTTTATTAGTTTTTCCATGAATTTAGCACATCCATTCATGAGTTTTTTGCTATTCACTTTTTGCACTATCCACTTATTTTGGAAGCAAATTCCTCTTGCTGTTCTGGGATTTGTCTTGATAATTTTTACCAGCGTGTTTACATTTTTATACAAAAACTATTTTATTCACTTTTATATTTCACTTATTTATGACATATATTCTATATTTCTAGTATTGAGTTCTGTTAATAATAACACTATATGACTGGTGCTGGACTATTTTTACCCTATTCTGTGTTTTATTCAGCATCGTATGTTATGAACTATGAATTTATTTTAATTCTTAATTTATATAAAGCATTTATTAATTATCAAATATATGATCATTTTCCAAGTGTAGTTTATTTCTTTAGGTTTTGTGAACACAGTGCAAACACCTAAAAAAGGTCTCTAAAGGCCCCGTCACACACGTCAATGTCGCCAGCGATCTGATCATTGACGGCTGATCGCTGGTGAGCGGTAACACAGGCAGACTCACCAGCAATCAGTAACAGCGAGAACGCTGGTATCCATGTAAATAAGCGGGTAATTAAGCATCGCAGTATCCACTGGGCGACCATCGCCAGGTTTTCGGACCAGGTTTTGTCGCTGGTTGATTCACCATGTCCCACGCGTCAATATCGCTGCAATGTCAAGTGCAGCAGCGACATTGACAGCGATATTGACGCGTGTGATGGCCCCTTAAGAAGAATTTCTGTCCTACCTCAATGTGTCTGCATGCAGTGATGACATATCCCTCAGATATGTCTGCATTTCTTTGTTTGGTATTCCAGCAGCCTTTATCAGATCTTCACTCATTATCTGCAGTCTCTCGTTTTTCACCATTTTCTGGAACTGGCTGCTTGTCTCATTCCTGTGTAAGAGTAGAAACAGAGAAGAAGGTTATTGCATGTGCAGGAAAATTAGATAGTCACTGATATGTATGTCACTGTGCGCTCTCCCCCCGTGTGCTGTTTCTCTCCCCCGATGCTGTCTTCTCTACTTGTGTGCTCTCTCTCCCCCTGTGGGCAGTCTTTCCCTACTGTAGGGAGTCTCTCCCCCTGTGTGCTCACTTCCCACTGTGTGCTCTCTCGTCCCCAGTGTGTGCTCTCTCCCCCTTGTGCTGTCTCTCCTGCTGTGCTCTCTCTCCCCACTGTGAACTATTTCTGCCCCTGTGCCCTCTCTCTCCTCCCCCTGTGTGCTATCTCTCTCCCTGTGGGCTGTCTCTCCCACTGTGTGCTGTGTCTCCCCCTATATGCTCTCTCTTGCCCTGTGTGTGCTCTCTCCCCTTGTGCTGTCTGTCCCCTTGTGCTGTGCCTCCATTGTACACTCTCTCCCCGCTGTGTGCCGTCTCTCTCTGTGGTGTTCAAAGATGGCAGCTGTGTAAGTGCACATGCGCACACTGGTTCACACCGTCACCATGTTTGCATACCCATATATCCAAAGATGGCAGCCACATGCGTACTTGCTCAGCTGGTGATATGGGGGTGAGGTGGGGCATCAGGGTGCAGTGGTGATGTGTATCATAGGTTTCCGGTGTCATGAGTTTCCTGTGTGCCAGTACCACTAGTGGTCACCATATTTGCACACCCATCACTTGGGTGTGCAAATATTGCTGCCTCTGGCGCATGATAGGAGGACATCCTGACAATAGGAGTTGATGACGGGTGGGACAGGACAATTATGTAAGTAAAGACTATATAGTTTCTTTGTACTAGCAACAAAACTTAGGGAGTATTGGAATGCGGAACGAAGACTATTACAGATATTGAGGTGTGTGCAAAATGTGCTGATGTTCACCCAATAGGATGCATGTATGTAAATGCCAAAGGATAAGTTGACTAATGACAATGTTACAATGTTTGTCCAAGAAAATGCATATAAACATTTGAGACGATGATGTAACAAATTCACTGGGCATTGAGACAAAGTGAGAGCTGCTTCTTCTGATGCTTGTCTGTCTCAGGGGGTGCTGCTCTGCTGTGTACATATGAAATCTCAATGATTTTAATTAGGAGCAACCACACAAGTCTTATATGTCCCATGGTAAATGGCGACGACAACCTAGTTTCTTGAACACACTAATACAGGACTGTTTGATTCAACTGCTTTTGCCATTCTCAGACAGAAAGACAACTGCAGCTGCAGCAAAAGGTCAATAACTTATTCTTATCAAAGTCAAGGTTGTGTTTCTGTCTTGGATTTGGCCTGTGTTGGGTAAGATAGCCCCACCTCAATTGATCTAAACATAGTAAGTGAGTCAATATTTGATAGACAAAGAACCCTGCAGACTTTGGGTGTTGTGTTGATCTTCTGTGTTGAACATGTTTGTTGAAGTTGTGTGTTGTGTGGATTTGGCATTTTACTAGTCCTTGCTCCCTGGTGCTGGAATTTAATGGATTGCATTGATGTTGATGATTACAGAAAACAGCTTTTTCTGAGTACATACAAAAAACCCACATGGTTCCAGCCTCCAGACATGGAGACTGATGGTATTCATCTGAAAATATACTCAATCAAGGAGAGACAGACAGCAGACTAGCGACAGGTAACAGTCCATGCTAGTATGCTTCTCTAGTCCTGTGTACCTGGTGAACAGTGAACTAGATAGAAGATGGGTTAGGCTGCTTTCACACTGCGATTATTGAGGATCCGTGGCTGTCCGTTGTAAAACGGACAGCCACAGATCCGATTTGGCCCCCATGTATCCCCCCTATGGGCAACGATCTGATCGGATCTGCCCTTAATGGCAAGACAGATTCATTTCTGTCCGATTTTTTGCTTCACCCAAAATCGGAGACTGCTACGATTTTGGGCACAGCGGACCAAATCAGACACAATTGGATCCGATTAGATCGGCGGCCATTAACATGGGGGCTATGGAGCACGGGTCCGGGAAAACATCGGATGGATTCCCGGACCCGATTTTAGTGTACTGAGCATGCTCAGTACACTACAACTGCTCTTTGCCTGTTTAATTTCACTTCCGCAATGTATATACCGTATATACTCGTGTATAAGCCGAGTTTTTCAGCCCAAAAATTGGGCTGAAAAGTCTCCCCCTCGGCTTATACACGGGTCAATACGGTACATGGTGTGGTGGCTGTGGTGGGGGCTGTGTCCGAGGCTGGAGGAGGCGGGGGGAGGCAGCTGTATGAGCGGCCCCGTCACGTGGGGCCGCTCATTATATATGCACTGCTTCCCCCTGTCAATCAGCGGCAGGGGGAAGCAGTGCATATCTGGCCCCCAAAATGCTGCACTCGCCCCCCCTGTGTAAGGGCCCCCCTCCCTGCTGTGTAAGGCCCCCCCGCTGCTGATCTTACCATCCGGTCTTCTGATCAGCGCCGGTCCTCGGTGCTCCGTCCTGCTACATCCGGGATCTCCGGCCGTCGCAGGCATATGACGTCATCGTGCGACGGCCAGGGATCCCGGATGCAGCGAGGACGGATCACAGAAGACCGTCGCTGATCAGAAGACCGGATGGTAAGATAAGCAGCAGGGGGGGCGAGTGCCAGCATTTTGGGGCTGCTGTTTACCCCTGGGGGCTGCTGTTTACCCCTGGGGACTGCTGTTTACCCCTGGGGGCTGCTGTTTACCCCTGGGGGCAGCTGATACCCCTGGGGGCCCTGCTGAATACCCCTGGGGGCCCTGCTGATACCCCTGGGGGCTGCTGATACCCCTGGGGGCTTCTGATACCCCTGGGGGCCTGCTGATACCCCTGGGGGATGCTGTTTACCCCTGGGGGCAGCTGATACCCCTGGGGGCCCTGCTGAATACCCCTGGGGGCCTTGCTGATACCCCTGGGGGCTGCTGATACCCCTGGGGGCCCTGCTGATACCCCTGGGGGCCCTGCTGATACCCCTGGGCGCTGCTGATACCCCTGGGGGCCTGCTGATACCCCTGGGGGCCTGCTGTATACCCCTGGGGGCCTGCTGATACCCCTGGGGGCCTGCTGATACCCCTGGGGGCCTGCTGATACCCCTGGGGGCCTGCTGATACCCCTGGGGGCTACTGTGTACCCCTGGGGGCTGCTGTTTACCCCTGGGGGCTGCTGTGTACCCCTGGGGCCTGCTGTATACCCCTGGGGGCCTGCTGTATACCCCTGGGGGCCTGCTATATACCCCTGGGGGCCTGCTGATACCCCTGGGGCCTGCTGAATACCCCTGGGGGCCTGCTGTATACCATACTGCTGGGGCCTGTATTCCACTGGAGGGGCCTGTATACCTCACTGCTGGGGGCTGTATACCTGTCCTGGTGGCTGTATACCATACTACTGGGGCCTGTATACCACACTGCTGGGGGCTGTATACCTGTGCTGGAGTCCACCCTCGGCTTATACGCGAGTCAATAAGTTTTCCCAGTTTTTGGGGGCAAAAGTAGGGGGGTCGGCTTATACACGGGTCGGCTTATACACGAGTATATACGGTACATACATTGTGGAAGTAAAATTAACTACCGTATATACTCGTGTATAAGCCGACCCGTGTATAAGTCGACCGCGGGTCCTGCAGTCTATCCTCGCGCGCTCTGTTCCCAGTCTCATGTGACCCAGCGGTCGCAGTGGGATGACATCATCGCGCCGCATCACGTGAGACCTGAACACAGCGCGCGAGGATGACTGGAGGACCCGCGGTGAAGAAGACCCTGGATGGTAAGATAATGCAGCAGGGGGGCTCTGCACAGTGTGAGGGGCTCTTCACATGATGGGGGGGGCTAGTGCCACTGGGGGGCTGCCTGTATACACTGGGGGGCTGTATGCACGGCTCCCCTGCCGCTGTGATGGGCGGGAGGAGCCGTGCATATCTAATGAGCGGCACCACTTGACGGGCTGCTCAGTCGTCAGCCTCCCCAGCACCCGGACACAGCCCCCACCATAGGTTTACCGTATTGACCCGTGTATAAGCCGAGGGGGGGACTTTTCAGCCCAATTTTTGGGCAGTAAAACTCGGCTTATACACGAGTATATACGGAAACAAAGGGTTAAAAGTAAAAAAAAATCCTCACCTCTCCGGAGTGTGTCCCGTGCCGTCTAGCTGGGCGGGGCTACCTGATTAGCTGATTGGTCACATGACCGCATCAGCTGAGCGGTTTAAATGCCGCACCCGCCAAAACCAATCGGCAGGCGGGAGATTTAAACGGCTCAGCTGATGCGGTCATATGACTGATCATATGATCGGGTTGTCACATGACCGCATCAGCGTGGTTTAAATCTCTCACCCGGCGATCAATTTTGGTGGGGGGCGGGGCTACCCGATCAGCTGATCGGTTTAAATCCCGCGCCGGGTCCTTAAGCCTCGGGAGCTAGACGGGGCGGAACACACGCCGGAGAGGTGAGGAATTTTTTTTTTTATGGTAACAAGATGCTATGGAGTCAGTAAAAAAAATGTTATACCCGACTCCGGAATAGATTGTAAGGCTTAGGCCCTAAGCCTTAGGGTATGAGAATACGTCTGAGGTCCACACCCATTTATTGTCCTGCGATTTTGCTGAAGGCTAAAAGCCTGTAATTAAAGAGCCCTAAATAGTGTCCTGACCTTAGTACAAGTCCATGTCCCCGGCCATGATACATAGTCTTTCCCTAGTATTCTTGTATATTGATGACTTACTCCTTTGCTGCCCCAGTAAAGAAAGCTGTATTGAAAACACTGTCCTTTCTATAGTTCCTTGCAAACAGTGGCTGAAAAGCCTCAAAATTTAAACTACAAATTTTCCGTACAACCGCTACGGCCGGCTTCACACCACGGTGTGATCAGGTCCGGGGCTGTCCGATGTGATTCGGACAGCCCCGGAGTCGATTTGCCAACAGGACCGGAGGGCAAATATGCTCTCCGGTCTGGTTTGCAGCCGGATGCCGCTGATAGCACCCGCAGCTGCTGCAATTTCAAGCTAGCAGCGGTCTTGAAATCACAGCAGGGGACAGCGGGTGGTGCTGAAGTTTAGCAGCGCCCGCTGCTAAACTTCAGCCGCCGGTGTCCGGTTTCCATATCCTCCCATAACTGGGCAATCCGGCACCATAGACTCCTATGTTAGGGAGCGCCGGATCGCCCAGGATGCGGGAGGATCCGATTTGGGCAGATTTTTCGCCCCGGACACAACAACGTTTTTGTGTCCGGGAGGAAAATCCAAATTCACCCGGATCCTCCTGGACAGATGAAAACCGGGTGGCGCATAGCTGCCATCTGGATCCATCCAGCCCCATAGGGCTGCATAACAGCAAAATCGGGTTCGGGGCTGTCAAGTTTACACCGGACAGCCCCGGACCTGATTCTACCGCGGTGTGAAGCCTGCCTACCTTTTTGGGTCATTGTATTTCTGAAGGGGTAAAGCACCTCACTACACAAAGAAAGAAAGCGATTGAAATGCTCACCCTGCCCTCCAATTCTGCATCCATAAGAACTTTTCTTGGCCTTATATTACATTGCTGCCCATCAGCCCTTATGCAGCCTCTGTGTAATTACCTTTCCAACTGATGTCTGAAGCTATAGAGAACTGCTACATCCTCGATCTGACCATTGCTTCCGCCCTGGCACCAAGCCTTCCAGACTACTCAAACCCTTTGAGGCTGTATTGTCATGAACTGTCAGGCCATCCTATGGGTGTCCTCACCCAAACTCATGGTAGCCAACAGCGACCAGTGGCCAACTACTTCAACCGCCTAGATCCTGTAGCAAGAGGTGCCCTCTCTTGTTTGCAGGCTATAAATGCAGTACAGCTCCTCCTGTATAAGTCTGCTTAAAATGTTCAGATTTTTTCTCTCAATATTTATGTCCTTCATGATGTTACTGCCATTCTTTCTCAAGTACAACCAAAACATCTCAGTAGTGCTAGTCATCTTAGGCTTCAATGTATTCTTCTCTTGCCTTATAATATCACCATTCAGTGTAGCACTACTTTGAATCCAGCCACCAGTGATAATCTGGGTGACCTGTTAGTTAAATCACAATAGGAACATGACTATGTACAATTAATGTCCCAGGAAAGAGCAGGTTTCAGTCATATTACTGAAGTCCCACTAGATAACCCCAAACCATGAGCTCTTTGTGAATGGATCATAGTATGATGTGGATGGCCAGTTCTAGACCGGATATGCTAATGTTTCCCTCCCTGAAATCATAAAAGCAGAACCACTGCCCCCACATGTCTGCCCAGAAAGCTGAACTCTGTGACCTTAAATAAACATGCAGACATACTAAAGATCAAACTGCCAATATTTATAAAGATTCTGTCTATATTGTATGTAATAAAGGATTTTTCTCAGTGTTGTGTTTTTTTTTATCTTTACTGACAGTATTGCTAATGGCTGGCTGCCATACTGATGGATGACATTAGCAATAGGGCTTGACGTCAGCTGGCAAAAAAAGCTAACATAAATCTCATTTTTTCCAGGCTGCCCCCGCTACACGGCAGCTGGATGAACGGGGTAACTGCCAGTTTTGGAGTCTCCCATGGAGGCAAGAATTCTGCTGCTGGCATGGGGGGCCCAGAACACTTGAGCCTCACCACGCTGAGAATTCCAGCCCCCAGCTGCCTGGGTCACCTCAGCTGGCAATAGAAAATAAGGTGAAGCCCACGCCAATTTTTTTTTTTAGTTATATATTTAAACAACTAAAAAAAAGAATAGGTTTCCCCTGTATTATTCATTGCCAGCAAAGGTAACACCAGGCAGCAGGGATTGGCAGTCAGTAGCTGCTTGGTTTACCTGCCTTTTCAAGAGAAGATACAGTGAAGCCCTACACATATTTTACCAGAAAATGAAACACTTTGTTGTTAAAAAAAAACACAAAAACAGGATTTTAACTTAAAATACATTTATTTACATACATTGGGAGAGAGACAACGGACAGGGGAGGGACCGCACGAGGGGAAAGACAGCTGCCGCCCCCAGCGCCACAGAACCTGCCTCCATCGCGATGTCACCGTCCTCCTGGTGTGATAGCATCAGACCCACATCTAGTGTGAATAATAAAAAGCATAAGATAAAATTAAATCGTCCTCATCCTTGTAATGCATCTAATCTGAAATCTCTGATGTTATATGCAATATTCAATGTCATGTCTATATTCAATTTTATGTTTTTTTCTGTTCATCACAGTTTATTTTGATTCAAAACCAACCAGATCCAAAGGTTGAGAGAATTTGGATATTTTATAATTAAATCATTTATATATATTGAACAACGGTAAAGTGATCTAAAAAAATACCAAGCAAATGAAAAAAAAAAGAAGAAAGAAATGAATAATGATGGTTATAATGTACCGTATATACTCGTGTATAAGCCGACCCGTGTATAAGCCGACCCCCCTACTTTTGCCCCCAAAACCTGGGAAAATCTATTGACTCGCGTATAAGCCGAGGGTGGACCCCAGCACAGGTATGCAGCCCCCAGCAGTGGTATACAGGCCCCAGCAGTATGATATACAGCAGCCCCCAGTGGTATATACAGCAGCCCCCAGTGGTATATACAGCAGCCCTAGTGGTATTGCACTCCCTATATACAGCAGCCCCAGTGGTATTGCAGCCCCAGTGGTGTATACAGCAGCCCTATATACAGCAGCCCCAGTGGTATTGCAGCCCCAGTGGTATTGCAGCCCCTATATACAGCAGCCCCAGTGGTATTGCAGCCCCAGTGGTGTATACAGCAGCCCCTATATACAGCAGCCCCAGTGGTATTGCAGCCCCAGTGGTATTGCAGCCCCATATACAGCAGCCCAGTGGTATTGCAGCCCCAGTGGTGTATACAGCAGCCCCTATATACAGCAGCCCCAGTGGTATTGCAGCCCCAGTGGTGTATACAGCAGCCCCTATATACAGCAGCCCCAGTGGTATTGCAGCCCCAGTGGTGTATACAGCAGCCCCTATATACAGCAGCCCCAGTGGTATTGCAGCCCCAGTGGTGTATACAGCAGCCCCTATATACAGCAGCCCCAGTGGTATTGCAGCCCCAGTGGTGTATACAGCAGCCCCTATATACAGCAGCCCCAGTGGTATTGCAGCCCCAGTGGTGTATACAGCAGCCCCTATATACAGCAGCCCAGTGGTATTGCAGCCCCAGTGGTGTATACAGCAGCCCCTATATACAGCAGCCCCAGTGGTATTGCAGCCCCAGTGGTGTATACAGCAGCCCCTATATACAGCAGCCCCAGTGGTATTGCAGCCCCAGTGGTGTATAACAGCCCCTATATACAGCAGCCCCAGTGGTATTGCAGCCCCAGTGGTGTATACAGCCCCTATATACAGCAGCCCCAGTGGTATTGCAGCCCCAGTGGTGTATACAGCAGCCCCTATATACAGCAGCCCCAGTGGTATTGCAGCCCCAGTATACAGCCCCTATATACAGCAGCCCCAGTGGTATTGCAGCCCCAGTATACAGCAGCCCCAGTGGTATTGCAGCCCCAGTGGTATTGCAGCCCCACACAAATGCTGGCACACGTCCCCCCTGTTGTAAGGCCCCCCTGCTGATTACTTACCATCCCTGGTCTTCAGCAGCACCCCGGCGCCGGTCCTCTGTGCTCCGGTCCTCCACGATCCCGTCCTCTGTGCTCCGCTCCACGGCTGCATCCGGGTTCCCCGCGCGTCGCAGAAGCAATGACGTCATCGCGTCGGCGACGCGCGGGGAACCCGGATGCAGCCGTGGAGCGGAGCACAGAGGACGGGATCGCGGAGGACCGGAGCACAGAGGACCGGCGCCGGGGTGCTGCTGAAGACCAGGATGGTAAGTATTCAGCAGGGGGGCCTTACAACAGGGGGACGTGTGCCAGCATTTGTGGGGCATTATCTACCTATATGCACTGCTCCCCCTGGCGCTGATTGACAGGAGGATGCAGTGCATATGTAATGAGCGGCCCGACGTGACGGGGCCGCTCATACAGCAGCCTCCCCCCCGCCTCCTCCTGCCTCCCCAGCACCCGGACAGAGCCCCCACCCCACTCACCCCGTATAGTGACTCGTGTATAAGCCGAGGGGGGGACTTTTCAGCCCAATTTTTGGGCTGAAAAACTCGGCTTATACACGAGTATATACGGTAATTATAAACTACCGTCTATATGAATGAAAATAAAATTGATATAAAATCAAAGAAATATATGCTCTTATACATTTGGTTCTGAGCAGATCTTCTTGTCATAATTTCAGTCTAAGGAAAAAGGACGCAGGAGCCCAGCGCCTCCGCCATTATACTCACCATAAAGACTGCATGTTCGGGACCCTTAGAAGATCTTTCATCATCCTGTCCAAGGAGTCTCCTGACTCTTCTCTAGTGACACAGTCACTGACTTGGGGAAGTCAGAATCGGGATCTGAAAAAAAGAGGAAGACTAAAATGATATATTTAATACAACGTACTACAACACAAGATGCCCCATGGTGCCTATATATATATATATATATATATATATAACATGTGTGTGTGTGTGTGTGTATATGTGTATATATATATATATATATATATATATATATACATATCCAGAAAGAGTATATATGTGTAAAGTTGGCACACCATCTGGGGATCCTTTGTATGCAGTCTCCCCTCCTTTCTCTCCAAACACAGCACGGATTGGGTATACAGACTGATCCCATGCTTAATTTTCAAACATTCCATCAATATGAGGATGGAAGTGGAGTCCATTAAAATATTACTTTTATTCTGAGTTGTTTAAAATTCCATAGGCAGATGGAACCATCAAGACTGTTGGGACATGTAATCCTCAATGGGACTAAGTGTTTTGGAGCGAAGCACCTTCTTCATGGTCCAAAACTGAACTGATCACATAGCCCAATGCCTATATTGAAACCAACCTTAGTCCAAAGACCAAATGGGGTGGGTCCTTAATTAAAATAGGGTGTATAAAACCCTTATAATTAAAAACATGGATAACTATGGACCCTGATCAGCTATTATCATCAGGCAGTTTATCCATAATAACATATTCATTCCTGCAGCTGCGGACTGCCGATTATGGCAGAGAACAGGACCGGAGGGCACATTTGCCCTCTGGTACTGTTGTGTCCGGGGCTGTCAGGCTGTGTCCGGTGCATCCAGCAAAACTGGATACAGCCTGACAGCCCAAAACCGTGGTGTGAAGCCAGCCTGAGCCATAATCATCAACATTAACAGAAATAAACACTTGAAATAGATCACTCTGTGTGTAATGGACTCTATATAATATATGTGTCACTTTATGTATTGAGTTAGTGAAATAAATGAACTTTTTGATGATATTTTAATTCATTGAGATGCAGCTGTAGGCATAATATTAAAGAGGGACTTTAAATCCGCAGCGTCTCCAGACACTTTTCAAAGGAACAGGATAAAAATCCCGATTCGTTGATTGTTATCAAACTCATCCCAGATTCTCACCCAGATAGATTGGAAAAATTATTATTTTTTTGTTCTCTCTCTTTTTATTAAATGATAAGAACAGTAAAATTGCAAACATAAAAAGTCAATCAATAATAAAGTAAGTGTTACAGGATCATCACATATGTCCTGTAAACGGGAATCAGACAATGGTGCATGTAATAACAGGAGCAGTCAGGTCGTGGAGACAAAGGAGTAGAGTTACTGGAACAAGTAGTTGGCAACCCGGTGTTGCCGTACCCATAACATCGTAATGTAATGTCCTCCAACCTGAGGAGATGGAATGGCCAGTGCATTATAAGGAGATAGAGAAAAAAGGGGGGAATGAGAGGAGAGGAGCAGTAAACAGAGAGAAAGAAGAAGAAAGGTCATAACCTCCTACTACTGCCTTGGAAGAGGCAAAAGCTCTTGGAGGGAATCACCAGAAAAAAATAATATTTAAAAAGAATCTGATTGGATATTTAAATTGGGCGCATTGCACCCGGAAGGGCTGACCATCAACACTGAGAAAATCAGATAACCTCATCTCTAGTTATACCTTGTTCCTTTGGGTCGCTACAATTGTATAATTGAATTGATTGTATGTTATATACATTTAATAGGATCATGTTGTGATTTTACTATTTAAAATTAGTTTGTATGAATTATGATGTAATTTGAAGCTATAGATCGCACTTCATATTTTTAAAATAATATTAATATTTTTATCGCTAAATTATTTTATTGATGCTTTTTCTTTGCATAATAGCTGTTCATCAATGTAGACTAATTGTGTTAATGGCTTCCAATAGTTTCATGAGTATAGTTACACACACATGTATATATAATGTCATCTTTTTAAATAATGACCTTAGGGTTTTTATTGGCTATTAGCCATAATCGTCAACATTTACAGAGATGCACACTTGAAATAGATCACTCTTAACTTTTTGATGATATTATATATATATATATATATATATATATATATATATATATACACATATATGCATTATGTATATATATATAATATATATATATGTGTTTGTATATATATATACATATATATATAAATATATATACGCAGGTGCATCTCAATGACTTGGGATATCATCAAATAGTTAATTTATTTAAGTGATTCAATACATAAAGTGAGACACATATATTATATACAGTCAGTACACAGAGAGTGATTTTGGGTGCCCCCCAGTATAGCACCTGAGGGCAGATCACCCTTGAAGTGCGGATGGTGCATTTTGTTTTATTTATTAAACAATTATTTTTGAATAATTCTCTCCCCCCGGTGTTCTGTCCACAGCTCATTCTTAGATCACATTCACACTGTGCGTTTTTGATCCGTTTTTCTCTCTTTTTCAGCTTGAAAACTGTATCTGCTTTTCTAAAAAACGCATCAGAAATGTATCATCCGCTTTTGATCTGTTTTTAGCGCATAGACAATGGTTTCAATGGGAAAAGAAGATCAGGACAACACAGGAGGAATTGACAGCAACGGATCAGATTGAATGGCAAAACTTGGGAACCCATTGACTTTGCTGGAATTCCAAATAAGTGATGTGTGGATTCAGAAAACGGATGAAGAACGCACAGTGTGAATGTAAGTGTATTTTATATTTTCTTTACAATTAATCTACTCCCATTGGGATCACGGTCCTTAGAGCTGTAGCATTAGTAGGATGGTCACCGGCGGGGATTCCTGTAGATTACTACCTGATGGACAAGAAGAAATCTCATCATCTCATGTTCAAATCGATGTGTGGATCCTAATTCACCGCGTTTCTGGACATCGGTCCTGTAAAGCCACTCCCTGCACCCTACACCATAGAGCTGTGCCTGACCCACATCTCCACCAGAGTAACTCATGTGTCCCTCTTATAATAATCTAATCCAGACCCGCACAGGAGCGCTATCTTACCTTCAGAGAAGAATCCACAAACACTTTCAGGTACTCGAAAAGTGAAACGCTAATTTCACAATTAATTCACAAATCCACAAGAAATTCTCCGATAAATCGCCCTCCACACTCCGGGAGTCCTTGTCAACTGCTAAAGCAAATCAACAAATACACCAGAGAAGGTGGGAGCGGAATCTTATGGAATTCCAGTGTGTTATGACATCACTGCTGATGATGTCACCAGTGCACAATGGCAACAGCTTCAGAACATTAGCCTCCCAATTAACCCCCTAACTGCAGGTTAATGACATCTTTTGATGTGACAGATTCCCTTTAACCCCTTTACCCCAGGGCAAGTTTCATTCTGTTTTCATTATTCCCTCCCCTTCTTCCAAGAGCCATAACTTTTTTATTTTTCTGTCAATATAGGGATGAGTTGAACTTTTGAATGATAATAATAATAATAATAATAATAATAATAATAATAATAATAATAAAAATATAATAATAATTTAAAAAATAATTAAAATAATAATAATAATAATGTAAATAAATAATTATAATAATAATTTTTAAAAAATAATAAAAATATTTAAATAATGTACAAAATAATTAAAATAATAATAATGTCAACAATAATTTAAATAATAACAATGTAAAAAATTATTTAAATAATAATTGAAAACATAAAAATAATTATAATAATTATTTTGTTTTTCAAAATAATAATAATATAAATAATAATTTAAAAAATAATAATTTAAATAAAAATTGTAAATAAATATTATTATTACATATATGCCCATCCTGGCATATATGTCCCACATCCCGTTATCAATATAGATAGAAGTAATTTGTATCTATTTGAGAAACACAAAGGCAGGTTGCCTTTGATTGGAGTAAGTCCTCCAAATTCCCCCAAAAATTATAAAAATGAAAGCTTTGATAAGTCCAAATAAAGAGAGGCATAGTAGGTTAGGGACCCATCAGATCTAAGGTCTCCTTGCTGTCGTTAATGGGACAATTGCTTTTTTAAGAACACCAAAAAAGGCAAATACTCTATTTTTTAGGATATAAAGCGCTCACTATGACTGTATTAATATTTGGGAATTTTATGGCACAGGCCAAGCAAAATGTGACCCCAAAAACATCCGGGAAAAGAGGACAAATACTTTTTAATGGACAGCAGAAAAGCCAGATACTCCATTTTACATGATTTAAGGCTCTCACTAGGACAATATTAATATTTGTGACTTTTATGGCACCGGACGAACAAAATGTTACCCCAAAAATGAAAGGGGGCAAAAGGACCAGTGATTTTTTTAAGGACACCAGAAAAGCCAAATACTGTATTTGACAAGATTTATAGAGCTCACTAGGACCGTGTTAATATTTGTGACTTTTATGGCACAGGCCAAGCAAAATGTGACCCCAGAAATGAGCAGGAGCAGAAGGGCCAGTGATCTTTAATGGACAGTACAAAAGGTAAATACTGTATGTGACAAGATTTTAAGAGCTCACTAGGACATATTAATATTTTGCAACTTAGATGAGAACAATGCAGTTTAATGGGGCGCAAGATAACAGCAGGCCAGGGTGAATATTATTAGTTTGTTATTATAGGGGTGCACAACCACATAAGGTTAGTAAGCTTCTATCCCCTGCCTCGCCTCCTTTAGATACACACAGGAGCGCCGCTCTGTTCTTTTTGTTTTACACATAGTAATAATTTGGACTTTTATGGCACAGGCCAAGGAAACTGTTACCCCAAGAATAAGATGGGGCAGAAGGAACAGTGTTTTTTTAATCTGTCTTTCTCACTTTTTCAGCTCGAAAACTTCATCTACTTTTCTAAAAAACGCATCAGAAATGTATCATCCGCTTTTGATCTGTTTTTAGCCCATAGACAATGGTTTCAATGGGAAAAGCAGATCAGAACAACACAGGAAGAATTGACAGCTCGTTCTTTTTACTGATCACTTTTTGGGTTTAAAATAAGTGATGTGTGGATCCAGAAAACGGATGAAGAACGCACAGTGTGAATGTAAGTGTATTTTATATTTTCTTTACAATTAATCTATTCCCATTGGATCACGGTCCTTTGAGCTGTAGCATTAGTAGGATGGTCACCGGCGGGGATCCCTGTAGATTACTACCTGATTGACAAGAAGAAATCTCATCATCTTATGTTCAAATCGATTCAGGGTGTGGATCCTAATTCACCGCGCCTATGGACATCGGCCATGTAATCCCGCTCCCTGCACCCTACACCATAGAACTGTGCCTGACCCACATCTCCACCAGAGTAACTCATGTGTCCCTCTTATAATAATCTAATCCAGACCCGCACAGGAGCGCTATCTTACCTTCAGAGAAGAATCCACAAACACTTTCAGGTACTCGAAAAGTGAAACGCTAATTTCACAATTAATTCACAAATCCACAAGAAATTCTCCGATAAATCGCCCTCCACACTCCGGGAGTCCTTGTCAACTGCTAAAGCAAATCAACAAATACACCAGAGAAGGTGGGAGCGGAATGTTATGGAATTCAAATGTGCTATGACATCACTGCTGATGATGTCACCAGTGCACCATGGCAACAGCTTCAGAACATTAGCCTCCCAATTAACCCCATAACTTGGCAACTTTTGATGTGACAGATTCCCTTTAACCCCTTTACCCCAGGGCAATGTTCAGTTTTTCTGTTTTTGTTATTTCCTCCTCTTCTTCCAAGAACTTTAACTTTTTTATTATTCTGTCAATATAGGGACGAGTTGTACTTTTGAATGAAAATAAAAATAAAAATAATAATAATAATATTAATAATAATAATAATTTAAATAATAATAAAAAATAATGATAAAAAAAAATAATAATTGAAAAAATAATTTAAATAATAATTTAAACAATAAGTGAAATAATAACGAAAAAAATATTTTAAATAATAACAATTTAAAAGATAATTTAAATAATAATTTAATTTTTTTTTTTAAATAATAATAATTTAAATAATAATTTAGAGAATAATAATTATTTAAATAATAATTTAATTTTATAATTATATATATATATATATACAGTGTATATGTATATATATATATATAGATATATATATATATATATATATATAAAGATATATATATATATATAATATATACCCATCCTGGTATATATGTTCCCGATCCCCAAGTCCATATAGATATAAGTAAAACCTATGCATTTGAGAAATACAAAGGCAGGTTGCCTTTGATTGAAGTGAGTCCTCCCAGTTCCCAAAATAATTTTAAAAATGGAGGCTTTGATAAGTCCAAAGAAAGAGAGGCATAGCAGGTTAGGGATCCATCAAATCTAAGGTCACCTTGCCACGGTTGATGGGCAAACATGTATTGGCCAATATGTGTACCAAGCAGCTTACTTTACAAAGATAAGCATAAACAAAATCTACAAATTGAGTTTTTTGGAAGAAAAATTTCAAATGCATATGTTTTACTTCTATCTGTATGGATACGCACATATTTGGAAGTGACTGTGCTGCTGTGAACTTTTTGGTGCATATTCTTCAGCGTTGCAGCTTGGCACCAGTTTAGCTTGGTTCTTATGGGAGGTGCTGTTTAGCTTTTTGGTTCATATACAGTTGTGGCCAAAAGTATTGACTGGCAATTCTGTCAGATAATACTCAGTTTCTTCCTGAAAATGATTGCAATCACAAATTCTTTGGTATTATTATCTTCATTTAATGTGTCGTCAATGAAAAAACACAAAGGAGAATGAAGCAAAACATTGATCATTTCACACAAAACTCCAAAAATGGGCCAGACAAAAGTATTGGCACCCTCAGCCTAATACTTGGTTGCACAACCTTTAACCAAAATAACTGCCATCAACCGCTTCCGGTAACCATCAATGAGTTTCTTACAATGCTCTGCTGGAATTTTAGACCATTCTTCTTTGGCAAACTGCTCCAGGTCCCTGATATTTGAAGGGTGCCTTCTCCAAACTGCCATTTTTAGATCTCTCCACAGGTCTTCTATGGGATTCAGGTCTGGACTCATTGCTGGCCACCTTAGAAGTCTCCAGTGCTTTCTCTCAAGCCATTTTCTAGTGCTTTTTGAAGTGTGTTTTGGGTCATTGTCCTGCTGAAAGACCCATGACCTATGAGGGAGACCCAGCTTTCTCACACTGGGCCCTATATTATGCTGCAAAATTTGTTGGTAGTCTTCAGACTTCATAATGCCATGCACACGGTCAAGCAGTCCAGTGCCAGAGGCAGCAAAGCAACCCCAAAACATCAGGGAACCTCCGCCATGTTTGACTGTAGGGACCGTGTTCTTTTCTTTGGATGCCTCTTTTTTTTCTCCTGTAAACTCTATGTTGATGCCTTTGCCCAAAAAGCTCTACTTTTGTCTCATCTGACCAGAGAACATTTTTCCAAAACTTTTAGGCTTTCTCAGGTAAGTTTTGGCAAACTCCATCCTGGCTACGGATAGTACGGGTTGACACTGTTGTACTCTCGGACTGCAGGGCAGCTTGAACTTGTTTGGATGTTAGTCGAGGTTCTTTATCCACCATCTGCACAATCTTGCGTTGAAATCTCTCGTCAATTTTTCTTTTCTGTCCACATTTAGGGAGGTTAGCCACAGTGCCATGGGCTTTAAACTTCTTGATGACAATGCGCATGGTAGACACAGGAACATTCAGGTCTTTGGAGATGGACTTGTAGCTTTGAGATTGCTCATGCTTCCTCACAATTTGGTTTCTCAAGTCCTCAGACAGTTCTTTTGTCTTCTTTCTTTTCTCCATGCTCAATGTGGTACACAAAAGGACACAGGACAGAGGTTGAGTCAACTTTAATCCATGTCAACTGGCTGCAAGTGTGATTTAGTTATTGCCAACACCTGTTAGGTGCCACAGGTAAGTTACAGGTGCTGTTAATTACACAAATTAGAGAAGCATCACATGATTTTTCTAACAGTGCCAATACTTTTGTCCACCCCCTTTTTTATGTTTGGTGTGGAATTAATCCAATTTGGCTTTAGGACAATTCTTTTCGTGTTTTTTCATTGAAGACAAATTAAATGAAGATAATAATACCAAAGAATTTGTGATTGCAACCATCTTCAGGAGGAAACTGAGTATTATCTGACAGAATTGCAGGGGTGTCAATACTTTTGGCCACAACTGTACCTAGGAGAGTAGGATTTTTTTTTCTCTCTCTCCTCTCTTTTTCTTTCTTTCAGGATGGTTTTTTTGAGGGGTCAAGAAACCACCATCGATTTGTTTTATATATTCTTATGGGTTCCTATAGGGAGTACACTGAATCAGTTCCAGAATTATTTGTAGAAACTGAGTATTATCTGACAGAATTGCAGGGGTGTCAATACTTTTGGCAACACTGTATATACAGGATGGGCCATCTATATGGATGTACCTAAATAAAATGGGAACGGTTGGTGATGTCAACTTACTGTTTGTGGCACATTAGTATATGGGAGGAGGAAAACGTTCCAGATGGGTGGTGACCATGGCGGCCATTATGAAGTCAGCCATTTTGGATCCAACTTAGTTTTTTTCAATGGGAAAAGGGTTATGTGACACATCTAACGTATTGAGAATTTCATAAGAGAAACAATGGTGTGCTTGGTTTTAATGTAACTTTATTCTGTCATGAGTTATTTAGCTTATTTAGTTATTTGAGCCCTGAAACACATTGGCTAATGAATCAATATTATATTCACCCTTTGATGTCTCATGGAAACGGCAGCGTGGTTTTTAACCCTTCATCCTTCCTACTTTAATATTCTGAGACAATGGCCTTTGGGTTTTCATTGGCTGTAAGCCATAACATCACATTTACAAAATAACACTTGAAATAGACCATGTTGAATGACACTATATAATATATGTGTTTCACTTTTTGTATCAAATGACTGAAAACATAACTTTTTGATGGAATTCTAATTCAATATCCATATGTTACTACAAAAAAGAGCAGACTATGTGCGAGCCGTGTCTTCATCACCAGTGAAATGTTCCTTGATGTGAAGACCTTGTCTAGTGACTTCATTGTTGATTTGCCCATAGTATTCTCCTATTGACGTCTGGTGTTGTTGCTGCATCTTGATGACATTGATCTGAGTAGGTTGAAGTCCTTTACCACTCCCAGTTCATACCTTCCATCTCAAATGTGTCCCTGTCACACCTGGCACACCTAAAGCAAAACAATGCAATCCCACAGTGATGAAAATAAGATGATACTTTGGTAATGAAGGAATTAAAATAAAAACAAATAGAACATGTACAGAAAGACACTGAAAGATACATTAAAAAGACTGAGGACACCAATAACACATAAACAGATCTATGTCAGATTACCTATATCATATATGTATATAATAATTACGGTAGATAGTATATATATATAATAATAGCAAGGTACATGATAATAAAATGAATGTGCCCCTTATATATCACAAATATATACAAAGGTAGTAAGGCCAATAAATATGCATAGTCCACAATAGAAGGAAACTGTAGGTAAAATCTATATGATGAATAGAATATGCCTATCAAAGGGTCATAGGTCAAAATATGATCACCAGGTAAGTAGAGCAGAGACTCGCCACACCCAATGCGTGTTTTGCACAAAGGTTGCACAGTGCCGGCCACTAGGTGTCTCTCTTTTGTATAACTGTCTGTCCACTGCCTGTTGTCAAGTGTAATCAGACTCTAGCAGCAAAGAAGTCAAGATGGATTATTGGAAGTGAGGATGGATCTGCTGTCCTTTCTCTCCAACTGCACAACACAGAGGCAGGCTTTCACAGCAAGGAAGCCATTGGATTATCTCTACAGACTACAGTGAATGCTGCGAGACGCTCTCTCCAGGGCTTTGTCTTTCACACATATCAGATGTTGGGCGTTTTCGTTCATTGCCCAGTATTTGTGTTGAGTTTATCAGTACATCTGTTTTGATTCTTCGATCGGATCCAATTGAAGGTCTGTATAATACGAGATATTATGATACATTTCAGTTCTCATGGATACTATGGGCTATTGCAATTGTTTATAACCCCAGAGCTCACATAAGTGGAGTCCTTAGCTCCATGAGTTTCTATATATCTCAGCATCGCCAGGTCTCTTATCTAATTACAGCAAGTAAAGCGCTACGCTCCATGATAAACCTAAGGCGGCCGTCACACGGTGAGATATCTTTAGCGATATTGTAAGCGATCACGTGCACGCGCAATCGCTTACAATATCGCTCACATCGCTGGTGAGATGTCACACAGACAGACTCACCAGCGATGTGGATCCGCGATCTCGCTCGTTACTATGGTACACATCGGTAACTAGGCGCTGCGCGTCGCTTAGTTACCCGACGTGTACCATAGTTACCATCTCCCAGCATAGGCGCGGTCGCTGGGAGATGGATCATCGTGGTGTCATACACCACGATGATGCAGATCGTTGCATCGTTCATCGCTAGATCTGAGAACCGAACCTCAGATCAGCGATGTCACGATCAAGCGATTTACCATCGTAAATCGCTTGATTACATGCAACGATATCTTGCCCGATATCGCTTAAGCGATCAAAAAGGAGATCGCTTAAACGATATCGGGCAAGATATCGTTCCGTGTGACGGCCCCCTAATACTGATATATTATCTGTAATGAAATAACCGCACTGATAATAGCCACAGAAAACTGTAACAATATACAAGGAAAGAAGCATCAAAGACGGAGGTCACCCAAGAGGCAAAACACGGTGCAACATCTTCACCCGGATACTTGTGATAGTGTCGCAGCTTTTCTTTTTGGAATACTTATGTTTGGACGTTTGTATTAAGTGGGGGGAAAATCTAGTTTTGAGTCTTTTTTATGTATTTTACTAGTGCATCTGAATGATTTAGAACATCATCAAAAAGTTACTTTATTTCAGTAATTCAATACATAAAGTGAAATGCCTATATTATATAGAGTCATTAAACATAGAGGGGTCTATTTCAAGTGTTTATTTATGTAAATGTTGATGATTAGGATGATTTGTTCATCACAGCGGCCTACGATGAAGCAAAGCTGAAAGTGCATTGTGGCCGGCGGAGAGAAGACATCGCAGAGAGTCGAGGATGGTTTTGAGGGAGTAATAAAGATGGAGTCCAGGTATGTGTTTTGATTTTTATTTCTAATAAAATGTTTTTTTTCAATGTGTGTTGAGTCTTTTTACATATATATTTGAGATTCTTAATATTATCTAATATTGACCCCACATTAAGAATACAAAGCTGGCATTAACCCCTTATTACCCAGTGTGCTTATTTTTTGTGTATTGAGCTGGTGTTTTTAACCCCTTAAGGACCGAGTCACTTTGCAGCTTAATGACCAGAGTTAGGGTGAGTTAGGGAAAGAAAAGGGTAATTTTTACACCCCTTCCACCTTCTTGTGTATCAATTGTCTTGATTGTATAGGATAGGACGCACCAGTCCATTTTTTAACATAATAAATAAAAGTTATATTTTAGAAGTAACTCCTCAGCTTGATAATACTGATTTGCATAGGATTACTTGTATCTTCTTTACGGTGAGCAAGCTGTCATGGCAAGGCATCTGAGGTCCTGTGATTGCATCACTGGACCTCCGATGCCAGCGGGGAACAGCCTGATCCCCTCCATGGTGCTTTGGATCGCAGTGTCATTGATCCAAAGAGTTAGTAGCACTGATCCAATCGCTGATATACGCAGGGGATGATGTGAGCTCAGCCCGTAAGCTCGCATCAGAAGGGGGAACACGGCCAAGGGCGTACTTTTACACACTTGGTTGTAAAGGGGTTAAACTATAGTACAATGCCCATCTGCGAGCTTTTGATCAGTGAGAAACTTGCTGAGAAAAAATTTGCAGCATGCTGCGTATGTCAGCATATCCTACCGAGATTCCCCAATACAAGTGGCTGGGTGCGAGAAAAAAATTGCACAGCACATGGATAGCATTTTAAATATGGTCTTTCCCAAGCTGTAAATAGCTAGGATAGATAGATTGATCGATCTTATTAATCTGCTGCTGCTTCTGGGCCACCCATTAAGCTTCATACGTAGTCACTGCACCAACCAGCAACAACCGATCTAAATGCTCATTCTCTGTAACAGCCTCTGTGATTGGCTGTTGCAATCAGACTGTGCCCCCACAATCTGTACCCGGTGAACCCACCAGCACAGGTTGTAGGGGCACGGTCTGATTGCAACAGCCAAACACAGAGGCTGTCCTATCTATCTATCTATCTATCTATCTATCTATCTATCTATCTATCTATCTATCTATCTATCTATCTATCTAATTGTCTGAGGGTTTTCTGAGTGTGTCTGTCGCCGAAATCGCGCGCCACACAGAGGCAGCTCATTGGTTGCCGGTGACCAATGAGCTCAGAGTATGCAAATAGGCGCGAGAATTCAAAGTTCGAATTTCACGCCTATTTGCAACCCGGCGAGAGCAGCACGTTAGTGCCTCCTGGCGGACGCAGCCCATGAGCAGGTACACATGTCAGACGGTGGATGCAGTTGTCTCCCGGCTGGCGAGCCGCTAACCGGAGCTCAGCTGCGGCTACCTGTTGCACGGAGGTCCGCGGCGAGCCAGCCGGGAGATGACCGGCGTTAACCGGTCATTTCCTGGCTGGTGAGCCGCTGACCTCTGTGCCGCACTAGCCGCGGCTGAGCTCCGGTCAGCGGTGAGCCAGCCGGGATCAGGATAGCGTACAGTGTATTTGAAATATGGCGCCATGGTGCGCGCCGCTATTCTGATTGATCGGCGCTGAACGCGCCGACTAATGAGGATAGCGGCGCTCGACACGACGCCATATTTAAAATCTGAAGTCTTCGGTGGATTTTTGCACATGGCGCCGTGGCGCACCGCTAAGCTGATTGGCCGCCCGCGTTCAGCGCCAACCAATCAGAATAGCGGCACGCGCCATGGCGCCATATTTCAAATACACTGAGTACAGTGTATTTGAATATGGCGCAAGCCGCTATTCTGATTGGTCGCCGCGTTCAGTGCCGACCAATCAGAGGAGCGGCATTCAAACCAGTGCGCCGCTTCTCTGATTGGTCGCCACGTTCTGCGCCAACCAATCAGAATAGCGGTGTGCGCCATATTTCAAATACACTGTACTCAGTGTATTTGAAATATGCACCATAGCGCGTGCCGCTATCCTGTTTGGTCGGCGCTGAACACGCGACCAATGAGAGAAGCTGCATTCAAACCGCGCGCCAATCCACAGTACTCTTCTGATTGGTCGCTGCGTTCTGCGCCGACCAATAGATAGTGGCGCGCGCCATGGCGCCGTATTTCAAATACACTGAGTACAGTGTATTTGAAATATGGCGCACGCCGCTATTCTGATTGGTCGGGCTGAACGCGACGACCAATCAGAGAAGTAGTGAGGGTTGGCGCGCGGTTTGAATTCCGCGTCTCTGATTGGTCATGAGTTCAAACCGCTCGCCAAGCTGCGCTACTTCTTTGATTGGTCACCGCGGCTACGACGACCAATCAGAAGAGTACTGCGGCTTGGCGCGCGGTTTGAATGCAAACCCCATCCTTGCAGCCTCCTCCATCCCCCAGCCTCCTCCGTCCTCACAGCCTCCTCCATCCCCTCTGCTTCCCCATCCTCACAGCCTCCTCCATCCTCACAACTCCTCCATTCCTCACAATCCATTCCTCATCCTCACCTCCCATCCCCACAGCCTCCTCCATCCACTCAGCCTTCTCCATCCTCACAGCCTCCTCCATCCTCACTGCCTCCTCCATCCTCACTCGCCTCCTCCATCCCTCAGCCTCCCCATCCTCACAGCCTCCTCCTTCCTCACATCCTCCCCATCCTCACAGCCTCCTCCATTATCACAGCCTCCCCATCCTCACAGCCTCCACATCCCCTCAGCCTCCTCCATCCCATCAGCCTCCTCATCCTCACAGTCTCCTCCAACCCCTCAGCCTCCCCATCCTCACAGCCTCCTCCATCCCCTCAGCCTCTTCCATCCTCAGAGCCTCCTCCAACCCCTCTCACAGCCTCACCCATCCTTACAGCCTCCCCAACTCACAGTTCCCCATCCTCCAGCGTCCTCCATCCCCTCAGCCTCCTCCATCCTCACAGTCTCCTCCAACCCCTCAGCCTCCCCATCCTCACAGCCTCCTCCATCCTCACAGCCTCTTCATTCTCACAGCCTCCTCATTCTCACTCCTTACCTTGTCTATTAGGTCTGTCATTCAGTGTGACACAGTTTACTCCTGTTTACAAGGCTGTCAGTCAGTGTCACGAACTTTACTCCTGTCTATAAGCTGTCAGTCAGTGTGACGCACTTCACCCCTGCATACAAGGCTGTCAGTCAGTGTACACCGTACACTTTCATCATGCATCGTCTACAAGGCTGTCAGTCAGTGTGACGCACTTCACCCCTGTCTACAAGGCTGTCAGTCAGTGTCACGAACTTTACTCCTGTCTACAAGGCTGTCAGTGTGTGACGAGTAAAAATTCAACTTCTGTCTACAACGCTGTCAGTGTGATGCATTTCACTCCTGTTTACAAAGTATTCCAGAATACCCGATGCGTTAGAATCGGGCCACCATCTAGTCTTATATATCTATCTATCCTATTATCTAGTGTACTTTTTACAGCATGGAAAAGACCATGTTAAATTACACATCATATGCATGACATACGAATGCTACGTGAGAGAAAAATGCATGTCATATGGATGATAAAACGCATAACACTCGCATGACACTGCTACTTTTCACACAAAAATCTCACCAATGGGAAAAATGCAGATTTGAGCAAACCCTTATACTTTTCCTTTCATTGTTCTAATCCTGGTACTAGCTTACAAATACCTAGGTAAAAAGTCACCAAAGTCTCAACGTGTGCATGTGGCCTTACAAATACTGAGGTAAAAACCTCACCAAATACACAACGTGTGCACGTGGCCTTACAAATACTGAGGTAAAAACTCACCAAATACACAACGTGTGCACGTGGCCTTACAATACTGAGGTAAAAAACTCACCAAATACACAACGTGTGCACGTGGCCTTACAAATACTGAGGTAAAAACTCACCAAATACACAACATGTGCAGTGGCCTTACAATACTGAGGTAAAAACTACAAATACACAACGTTCGCTCTACAAATATGATAAAACTACCAATAACAACTGTGCACGTGCCTTACAAATACTGAGGTAAAAAACTCACCAAATACACAACTGTGCACGGCCTTACAAATACTGAGGTAAAAACTCACCAAATACACAACTGTGCACGTGGCCTTACAAATACTGAGGTAAAAACTCACCAAATACATAACGTGTGCACGATGGCCTTACAAATACTGAGGTAAAAACTCACCAAATACACAACGTGTGCACGTGGTCTTACAAATACTGAGGTGAAACCTCACCAAATGGGTCGTTTTCTTTTTTCCCACCCCTGCCCAACCATACCTTGTTCCATTTACCCTTGTTTTACTATTTACCTGCATTGACCCTTTTTATTAATAATTGTTAATGTTAATTACTGTTAATGTGCAAAAGATGTTACTTTTGTCCCTTACATGTACTGTTTTGATATACCTTAAATAAATAATATATACAAAAAAAGAAAAAACTCCCCAAATACTCAACGTGTGCACGAGGCCTTACATATACTGAGGTAAAACCTCACCAAATACATAATGTGTGCACGTGGCCTTACATATACTGAGGTATAAAAACAAACAGCCTACAGACACAAATACACATGTGCACGGGCCTTACATATACTGAGGTAAAAACCTCACCAAATACACAACATGTGCACGTGGAGTAAGGAACATTAAATTCACTGGGAATTTCCTTGGTAAAAATGTGTAAACAGGTAAATTTGAATCCTGCCTGATCCTGTCATCTCTAATCACCTGAAGAGTCTGCTGCAAGATCAGTTCAGACATTACCATTTCATTTCACAACTTGGGAAAATAAAGGATACGTGAACACAGATTTTTGAGGCGTTCAAAAACGACAAATTTACTAGTGCCTACATTTTCAGGAGACACTCCTTATAAACCTCCGTGTGAACATACCCTCAGTATAGGACAGCGCTGTTCCTTTTTTCCATGGTGTTAAGTCCTCGTTCCTGACAGTGAATCAGTTTTCACTTGTCTCCAATGGGACTTTGCACCTTATGAGTGGAATGCTGGCAGCGCATCATGGAGGGACACCAGAAATCTGGAGCCAAACAGGGAGGCCGTCATAAGTGTAGAAATGATTTTATATTCTGGTTTTGTGAGAATATTCCTTATACTGGCTATCTGCCACTCAGAAACCTGAGAGAGCTGGTATCTAACCCTTAAAGTCCCAAAGGGGTCAGTGTTGCTGATGTATGTAAAGCGCCGTGGAAATAATGGTGCCATATAATTGACTAAATGGTATTATTATCAGTATAATTATTATTAAAGGGTTTATACTATACTGATCTAAGGGTAAGTGCAAATAGAGTTTAATGGGGAGTATGCATCGGCCGCATGGACTAGGGGTTACTCAGTAGCCGGGCCAGCTAATTCTTTGGGAAGTCACGGTGTCTGTGGCCCAGCTCCATGGCCCTGGCCGCTCAATGATGGGGGTTAATTACAGTTGATTTAGAAGTCTTTTCGTGACGCCACCTGTGGTATTCAGCCAAGGATGGCCAACGCTGCTGATTTGAACCTCTGGGGCAGATGGTGCGAAGCCGGCATGGTATTGCTTCCCACAGGTGGAGTGGGGCCCCAGGGTTAGTGTGACAGTCTATAGGGACAATGGTGAGTGTAGAAGTGGTGCAGGAGGGCACAGGAAATAACAAGAGGACACCAGGATTGCAGTTCTCAAACTTTTACTCACAGTTCGGCAGTCCCGCCCAGCAGTAGCACCGTGTCTTTTGGGTCATCATTCCAGTCAACATCCAGGCAATTTGGGTGCACTCCACCAAGACACCTCACTATAAGCCTCTCCTGGTTGACTTTCCACGCTGGTTGCTCTCCTCTCCTGCCCCCTACGTCTTCGTGCACAGAGTCCCAAGTAGGTGGCTGGGGGCCTTGTCGGGTGACAGGTGATACGTCTCCTGACCTTAGTCATAGCCACCATTTCGCAGAGTGTCCACAGTTGTTGGTAACAGCCTGCAGCTCAGCCGCCTCCGGTTTCCTAGCTTCACCTTGCAGTGTGTTGCTAGATTGGGGACAGTCCCCTCTTGCAACTGAGTTCCTTCAGCAGCCACCTCGGGATGGTTGCTTAAATGGGGTTCCTCTGGCCAGGGTTCAGTGGCAACCCAACCACTGGTGCCACTCCTCCCCTGGCGCTAGCCTCCTCTAGAACTCCAGTCTTTCTAGGTCTTCTTCTCACCTTCACTTCTCCCTCCAACTAATCTAACGCCTCCTCCTCTCTGCTTTTCTTACCTTCTGTACACCACCCCCTCTGCCTTTTCCCTCCTCCTGCCAGCAGATGGGGCTCCTCGTATGGGGTCACTTCCGCCCCCTTATCTCTCCTGGCCAGGAGTTAGGATGGGGGTTGGGTGCAGGTCTGTGTGTCTCAGATTTGTGTTCCCTCCTTACGTGGGAGTGGGAAACCACACCTATGGATTAGGTGCAGTACCTCTGTGACAATGAGACCACAGGGGTGTCACAAGTACATTAGTCAAAAAAATGTATGAAACTTTGCTTCAATATTCTGCTTTGAATGTCTCTTCCTATTCATTTCTGTTGTAATAAACCTCTTTGCTGTTCATATGTTAAGTCTTCAGTTTTTTATTATGTTTATTTCTGCTTCAGGTTTTGAGAAAGACTTTGTGGGAAAAAAATAAAGTGCCTGTCACCTCTCTGAAGCAGGTCCTGATGGAAAACCCTCCACTTAAAATGTGGCAAACCAGGATTCACCAAAGAACTTTTCAAAACCTCTTCAGGAAATGACTCTATATAATATATGTGTTTCACTTTATGTATTGAATTACTGAAATAAATTAACTTTTTGATGATCTTCTAATTTATTGAGATGCTCCAGTAAGTGTAAAATTTTTGAATGTTTTACTAAGAAGGCATGGCTAATAGTGTAAAGTCTTCCCCCACGGAGAATCCCGGAAGCACCGCTCCCTTTTTGAGGACCACAATATTAGCTTATTCTGAGCAGTAAATATAAAAGCCACTGGGATGGATAAAAGGAAAAGATAATTTCCAATTTCAACTTTGCTCACCATACAATCACGCACCTTGTTCGAGTGTTACATCACCTACTACAACACGGGCTTTGCATGTATTTTTTTTTTGCTGCAGGATCCCATTAAATTTCCAGAGTAGTATAATAAACTAAATAATAAAATAGAAAATAGCAAATTAAATGTCTCCCTCTAGTGGTTGATTAGCAATTAGCAACACAGCAAAGATTTATCAAATCCTGATAGTAATGTATCCCATTCCGCACATCATAGAATCTTTGTATACCCAGGTGTCAAAGACAGCGACCGTCTGAGTAGGTGCGCATGCGCCCACTAGGGTTACGCATGTGCTGTTACTGAGAAGCATGATAGGACATCTGGACACAGCACAATTATGTAAGTAGATGACAGCCTGATAGATATTTCAACAATGCCCCTCACCACACTATGTGCAGTGTTTTACTTTTGTGAGGGTTCATGGGGTGGCTGTCGTGGGAGAGGCACAGTTCTTGTTCACCCTGTCTCCCCACAATGGGGGGTTCTAATATTGGCTGGGTGCATGGTCTTGTGTGATGTAGGTCATACCTTTTTGCAGGCTGCTTGTCGCTGTTGCTTCTGTTGAGCCAGGACCAATCCGCAGTAAAAACAGAAATGGAGGTAAACAGTTCTTAAAATGTAAATGTCATTTCATTGCAAAAAAAAACAAAACACATTAATGCACTGGTTGTTAATGATGCAACGATGCTAAGATAATGCTTTTTTGGGTCATATGACTTATTTTCTCACATTTTTATGTGCTCTGCCCAGCAACCGATAGGCAGCAGTGCAATGTAACAGCAAAGAAGGGGTTAACAGAGATCATGACTGAGCTGCGTGTAGCCAGATGGCAGATCAGAAGCTTGTGCCAAGCAAAGGGGAATTTGCAGTGATGTTGAAATTCCGAAATTGCTCTGCAACTGCGCAATAGGCTGAGATAATCTGATACATTGTCACCTCATCAGCTGCAGTCAAGAGTGTAGGCCATGCCCCCTTTACCCTTATATGGTTACATGCCCGTATTCAGTGTGAAGACGGATCTGAGTGATAATGAACATATGTCAGCTTCACACACAGTGCAGTAGGGAAGGTTTAGGAATGGTTTTCAATCATAATTGTCTTATGAGGTATATTAGTTTGTTGTTATAATCACTTGCTCTACATTGTTATTAAATAAATTTTTTTTTTTTTAATTTTTACACTTTAAACAAGACTTACTGAACAGCTTGCACAGTTCTTCCAGCACAACTTTACACGTGGGATAGCAGGCATAAATCTTAAGCACTATTATTCCACAATTTGGCATTGGATACACAGTGTCACGGTCCCTCACAGTCGTTTTTCCTCTCGATGGGTCTACCTCGCCCCGAAAACCTTTTTCAGTTTTTTGAGAAAGGAAATACGGATCACTTTAGTAAACCAATCCTATCTGGCATGAGTCATTTTCGTTTTTTTACCTGATTTTCCCCTTTTGAGGGACGACCACATTGGTATCTGTATTAATATCTATACAGCTTCAAAATTCCATTTTGGGGGTGATTGGTGCACACAGTCCTCTCTCTGTCATTTGTACATTGCGTTATTAGTTGTATCCATTCTTCATTCTGGATGTGCGTCCCCTTCATCACGTGTCATTAATTTTGATGTAATTTATGACCTTTGGACTGTGTAGGGATCCCTTCACTTCCTATTTTGCATACCAGAGTAAGCTGCACTTTATAAGTACAGTTGTGGCCAAAAGTATTGACACCCCTGCAATTCTGTCAGATAATACTCAGTTTCTTCCTGAAAATGATTGCAATCACAAATTCTTTGGTATTATTATCTTCATTTAATTTGTCTTCAATGAAAAAACACAAAAAGAATTGTCCTAAAGCCAAATTGGATATAATTCCACACCAAACATAAAAAAGGGGGTAGACAAAAGTATTGGCACTGTTAGAAAATCATGTGATGCTTCTCTAATTTGTGTAATTAACAGCACCTGTAACTTACCTGTGGCACCTAACAGGTGTTGGCAATAACTAAATCACACTTGCAGCCAGTTGACATGGATTAAAGTTGACTCAACCTCAGTCCTGTGTCCTTGTGTGTACCACATTGAGCATGGAGAAAAGAAAGAAGACCAAAGAACTGTCTGAGGACTTGAGAAACCAAATTGTGAGGAAGCATGAGCAATCTCAAGGCTACAAGTCCATCTCCAAAGACCTGAATGTTCCTGTGTCTACCGTGCGCTGTGTCATCAAGAAGTTTAAATCCCATGGCACTGTGGCTAACCTCCCTAGATGTGGACGGAAAAGAAAAATTGACGAGAGATTTCAACGCAAGATTGTGCAGATGGTGGATAAAGAACCTCGACTAAGATCCAAACAAGTTCAAGCTGCCCTGCAGTCCGAGGGTACAACAGTGTCAACCTGTACTATCCGTCGGCGTCTGAATGAAAAGGGACTGTATGGTACATTCACAAGGCACAGTTCTTGCGTTTCGTATGTGATTTATATGCAGCAGTCCCAGTGTCTCCTACATGATTTATGATTTACAAAAACGTATTATCACAAAGAGTTGACTGCGCTTCAGGCTGACACAAACCTGGAAAAGAAGCAACAAGGTAAAGATCACCTAACATCACAGTCGCACCGAAGAGAAGCAGGGGTGAGTTAATAAATTGTTTGACTAAATGTGGTTCCCTTGCGGATCCAGTCATCATGGAGGTACCGCACCCCAGCCAGAGGCATAGTACCCTACTCTCAGGTAAGGGGGACACGCATCGGTATCCAGACACCCACAGCCCGCACTACACCACTCCAGGTCGGGGTTAGGGCGACATTGCTCCTAAGGGACAGCACAGTCCCTGATCCCGTCTGGAGGGGAGGAACCAGTGTAGAAGGGATGGGTGGAGAGCAGAGTTTAAGGGAGCACTCAGGAGGAAGTGAAGTCAGGGAAGACACACGTAGGGGCCATAGGACACGTGACATAGTATAAAAGGACGGTAGAAACATCTAGAAGACGGTGGGTGGGTGGCAAGAGCTGTAGGATGTGTGTGAGGGTCAGAGAGCATGGCAGAAGAAGGATAAGAGCAAGAACGAGGTGTCTTGGGATTGAAGCCAGTGGGAGCTCGTCCCAAGACCGGGGAGAGAGCAGACCTGACCGAGGAGTTGAGAGAGAGAAAGGGGTGCTCCCGAAGACAGAAGGGGTCCCATGGGACCGGGTAGTGAGCAGTCCACCCGGGGACACCCGCATCCACACCAAGTGAGCCAATATGGAGGGACCAGGCCGCAGTGTAGGGGGAACTGGGCCCCAGACTAATGGAGAACAACAAGGCTCAGCTAGCAACCCGGAGGCTGCGGTATCTCCAAGTGCCACAGCCGAGACAGCACACACCTGCTGAAAAGGTGGCCACATAGGGTCCAGGGGACTGAGAGAGAGAAGTTGCCCAGCAAAGGCCCGCGGCCACTGGCTCGGGGATCTGTGTGTGCTGGGTGCAAGGCAGGAGGGGGAAGCAAGTGCAGAGTGACCGTGAAAGGACAGAGGAAAGGGATACTGGTTAAGAACCACTACGTTGCCTGGGAATAACTGGATCCCTTCCTCCAAGAACTCAGTGCTTAGCAGACTGTTACACAATGATGATTGTTGTAACCTGGAACAACAGACTGTGAATAAAGACCTTCAGGCTACACCCAGCTGTGTTTGTAAACTTAATCACCGCGCCACTAGTCCTGCGGTGTGACATCAGTACCAACTCACCCAGTAACATCAGCTGCCCTGGGGTTAACCCTACCCGTGGAGGGTCTACCAACCATTGTCACCAACCTCAGAGAAACTGTATAGCAGTGGCGGCCATCATTAGCCGCAACTCGCTGGTGACGTCACAAAAAACAATTGTTATCCCCAGGTCCCACGTTCAGTAATCCCTCTAATAGTAACAAAGACATCCCCCTTTTCCCCTTTGAATTGACTGCTCCGGGGCCACGGACCGGGTCATGCCACCCTGACATCCGACATCGTCAGGCCCGGCTCCGAGTACCCCACAACCCCCAATGAGCGCATCATAAACATAGCAGGGTAATTTTCAAGTTGATAATTTTGTGCGACCCCCGCATAATGGTAGAAATTTCCAAATGGCCCTTGCAGAACAAAGTCTCCCACCCCTGGCCTAGGGTCTGAAGTTTACCCTCTTGGAGCTTCAGTTTGGGCAATTTGTGCGATAATGATCCTCTTTACCACATTAAACAGGGTTCACCTGTAAGGCGATGGGATCTTTCAGTTTCCAAACAATCTTCATGGATTCCGGTTCAGCCATTCTGGAAGGAGATTTTAAATATATTTTGGAATGTTACACTGAAGAATTATGCATTTGCTTCTTAAGACTGTTTTTTTAAAATGCAAGTCTACTTGGGTAAGAAGAGAAATCATGTCGTCCAGAATAGAAGGCAAATCTCGTCCAGTGAGTTCATCTTTGATCCAACCGGATAAGTCAGCATAGAAAAAAGTCAGGAGAGCATCATTGTTCCAGGACAACTAAGGGTGCCTTCACATTTCAGGACGTTTGCGCCGCGGACGGTGCGGCTCTGTGTCCCGAAATCCGCATGCGGATTGCGCACCTATCTTTAACATGGGATGCGCAGTCATCCGCACATAGCCACGTTCGTTCGCGTTCAGTTGCATAACTATACGCATGCGGACGGAGAAGAAGATTTTATGCCGCCAGGGAACGCGGCTTGTAGCATTTTTCGGCGTGTCCAAAAAATTGCAAGTGTCCGGATACAATTAACATTAGCCCCATATGAGACTGTACGCATGCGGATGGTTTTGCGCACAGCTGCGGATGAAACGCATGCGGACACCTTAGTGCGCATGCTCAAAAAGAGTTTTTGGCGTCCAGCATAATCTCCGCCCATGAACCAGCCCTAAGTTTAGCGAACGCATGCAGATGGAAAACGCATGCGCAAGGCTCAAAACGCAGACAAACGCATGTGAACGTTGCGGACCTGCGTGCGCAAAGCTATGCGCATGCGTATGTAAAACGCAACGTTTACACGCGTTCGCATGCGTTTTCACCTGCGGCTACGCATGCACATGGGACGCAACGTAACCGTCCTGAAATGTGAAGCTAGACTAAGTATAGTTACGCAGCTGAACGCGAACGAACGTGGCTATGTGCGGATGACTGCGCATCCCATGTTAAAGATAGGTGCGCAATCCGCATGCGGATTTCGGGACACAGAGCCGCACCGTCTGCGGCGCAAACGTCCTGAAATGTGAAGGCACCCTAAGCAGTCAGAATGCAGAACTGGACGGCATAATGTCCCACAGGGCTGGTCTCTTGCGTGAGCCACAGTATGGAATCAGTGGTGGAAAGAACACAACGTGGTTTGTCAAATGCCTTCCAGAAAGCAGGCAGGAAGGATGGTAAGGAAAGCTTCATGGGGTCATCATGTTCCCACAATGGTGCAGCCCACGTCTAAGCATAACAAGGCAGCCAGGAATAAAGGTATGCCACTTTGAACCTCTCAAAAAAAAATCTGGGGCCACAACTCAGTGTATTGGTTCACAAAGCCCTGGCAGACGTTAATGGGCAGGAGTGAGCAAATGTAGAAAAGTTCCAACAGCAGATGGTTAAACTATGGCAGGTGTTGCTAATCCGCTGGTGAAGCTATAGGTGTCGGTGTGCTTCCATAATGGCTGTGAGATCCTGCACAGCGTAGACAGGCTCCCATTGACCAATAGAAAGTTGTGCCACCAATCCAGGCAAATCGTCCATATTCCATAGTGTTGTGGCTTCTACATCTCTGAAATTTTGTTAGGCTCACATGGTGAGGTGGATTCACTAAGCCTCAGGTCCTGGTGGGCACATGGATCCCAGGCAATAGTGTAGCTTCCTTTAGGACACGTTAAACACATGAAGACTTGGGCAAACAACAACCTCAGGAGCAGTAGCCTGATAAAGTGTAATCCAGCAGCGATGAATGCAAGTTCAAGTGTGGCGCCCTGCATCCACAGGTACCCACAGGCCTTCCTAGAACACAGATGAAAATCCACAGTAGGTACACCAGTACAACCAACACCTTCCACCCCAGCACAATAGGGGGAGCTCAACTTGTTGCCCTTAGGCAAAATCCCCTATAAATACTGATACTGGGGAGGGGCTAGTCAGAGTGTGCAGACGCTAGGAGAGCTGTGAATAAGTCCTGGTAATCGGTGCCGTGTTAGACCCGAACCGGTGACCCTAAACAGACTCTGAGCACTCCTGTCAGGCCCAAGAGTGGGGACAGAAGGCAAGGAGAGAAAAGAGGAAGGAAAGTGGGAACCGAGGAGCCAGAATAGGTTCGCCCAAACGACACACCGAGATCCGCGTCTGTAGGAGAGCTACACGCCCAGCAGAGAACCCACTGCAAACTGTGGAGACTCCAGTCACCCGGTGACCTGCTTAATCACCGTTGAGGGAGCCAGACACCATGGAGAGAGAAATGGCGGAAGTCATCAGAGGTGTCCCGTTGACAGCGCAGGTGAAGAGAGAGTAGTGTAGGCCAGCCAAATTCTACGCGGGGCAGGGGCTTCCACACGGGAAAAAGAGGACACGGAAGCCTTACATCCACTTGCTGTGGAGATTCAACTGTGTTTCCTGGTCACCCGACAGTGTTCCGGACTTTTACCTGCTATACCACCAGTAAAAGGTAAAGAGACAATCAACAGCGTGTGTGTGCGCTCTTCACCCCCTGTCCATGCTACCCGCGTGGACTGTGGTGGTGCTGGTGTCTAGTCACCAGGTACTACAGGTGGCATCACGTGACAAAGACTTTAACCCCTTGTAAATACCAAAAACGCCCCCTTCTTCTAGGGCTGCCCACGGATCTGGGCAGGCCACCTGCGACATTCCCCGTTTGGAGAGAAAGGGGCCCAGACATCCGAGTTCCCATACCCTGGGGTGCTACACAAGCACAAAAGCACAGATGGTGGAGCACATCAAAAAGACTCTGAAGTCTGATGGCCGCTTTACACGTTGCGATATCGGCGTCCAATTTCAATGAAAAGTCACGTGGTTCGATCGTTGGAGCCGATATCGTTCCTGCGTTGTATGGTGTGAACGTCCAATACGATGCAGGACCGATGTCAATGCGATATCGGGGATTGAATGAGCGTGCTATTCAATGCTCCGATATTGAGTGGAGATTGGAGCCGGATCGTGCTGTGTGACAGCTCAACTCCGATGTGAAGTTCAACGTCACCCATTCACTCCCATGTTAGGGCCCTTTCACATCAGCGTTTTTTGAAATTCGCGGCAGATGCGGTGAAAAAACCGCATCTGCAGCGTTTAACGCATACCGGCTGCACTTGCGGCACACTTGCGGCAAGCCCCATGCAATGTTTATGGGGCTTGTGGTAAGGGTGCGGCAGGTGCGGCAAGTGCGGTTTCGGCTTGCAGCGTTTTTTTTCACGGCTGCACCTGCCGCAAGTGCCGAAACCGCACTTGCCGCACCTGCCGCACCCTTACCGCAAGCCCCATAAACATTGCATGGGGCTTGCCGCAAGTGTGCCGCAAGTGTCGCGGTTATGCGTTAAATGCGGCAGATGCGGTTTTTTCACCGCATCTGCCGCGAATTTCAAAAAACGCTGATGTGAAAGGGCCCTTAAATGGTCGTTCCTGGGTTGGTGGGCGTAGACATCGTACGGACGTTGGATCCTGAAATCGCAATGTGTAAACCTCCGATGCGATGCGGGAGAAACGTGCACTAAATGCGCGCTCCCGCGCCATTGAATTGCGATATCGGAACGATATTGCAACGTGTAAAGCGGCCATCAGAAGCATTGAGAAAGATGAGGAACTGAAGTAAATTCAAGCAGCCTATGCACATGAACATGCATTTCTACTGAATTTAAAAGTTAGCCACCAGAGGGCAGTGTCAGCCTATTATGAGCACAATTTAAAGAATTCACTTGTACATTGCAACAAACCCTCAATATTAAGGTACCGTCACATATCGCCGGCGAAATCGCTGGCAATTCCCGAATTATGCGATGTAGAAACCACATCGCATGTGTGTAGTGGCGTGTGACTGGGCGATTCTACGGCGAGAAATCGCTGGTGGAGCGTCACCTGACTGCCCTGCACTGCAGAGAAATCAGGCGATATCCACCAGGCGATTTCAGTGCATCTCCCCACAGGCAGAGCTTTACCTCAGGGCAGCGGGATGGAAGATGAGAGTCGTAGTCCTCACCTCTGTGGTGCCGTAGACCCCCTCCGGGCGATAGATGAAAGGAGACCAAACACCAGATCAGCTCAAACAGTTCTTTACTTGCACCAGGTGAAATCGGTACACGGTACAATCTGGTTTAACAGGGGTTGTAGCCGCGGATTTTGGAGGCTTTTCTAGAGTCTGTCAGAGGTGTCTTTCAATATGGCTCTCCTGGTCCTTTTCCCTTCTGAGCCCTGATGGCCTTCTGCACTCCCACTCGTGAGTCTAGTCTCTAGTCCTCGGGGTCTGGTGCCTAAAGTCTCTCTACTTCTCAGCGTCATGAACCCAGCTGCGGGACTGATGTTGGACTACTTGATGGCTGCTGTGGCTCCCTTATGTCGGGCCCACAGCCTGCCGGTCTGCAGTTAGGGATAAACTGTTAACTAACCGCCTCGGTTCCGGAGTATCGGTGACCTGGGTCTCCAGCTGGCTGCGACCAGTCCTGGAGTGGCCCCCTTCTCCGTCCGAGTCACCTCTCTCCCAAAAGGTGCCCTCCGGTCACGGTTGCCGGGTCCCCTGCATCCGTCTGCTCTGCTGTCTTACACCGTCTATCTGGATCTAGCTGTCACACAAGTTTTCCCGCTTCTCTAGGCTCCACCCCCTGGGACCTACTGAATATACAATCCCCTGTTCTAAGGTGGCCTACTGTATGGGTGTTGGGTGCAGACTCAGTAGGGTCCTCCATATCCACAGCTACGGAGGCACGCCACCTTCTGTTTGGGGTGCAGTACCTCCCTGTGACGCCTTGTCATAGGGGCGCCACACACCTGTCACTGAAGCGCCGGCGAGAAGAGGAGCGGGAATTTTGAAGCATGCAGGGCAAGATATGCAGCTGTAGGTGCGACGAGACGTTTCCCCACCATGACCTAATACCAGCCTCTGTGAATCAATAGGAGTCCAGCTCTGGAAAGAATATAAATTCATTTCACAGGTATGTGGGGTCAGTCTGGGCACATACAGGGGTTACTAGAACCCCATTTACATGATATTTAACCTACTGGGCACAGTATAAAATGCCCTCAGGAGCTGACAGGTTCCCTTTAAACTAAAGGCTTTATTACCCTGTGAATAACTTTACAGGACTACAAAATTGCACTCTGACTCACCCCCTGCTATGACTGACACCTCACCATCAATGCACAATCTCTATAGAGAGCCAGGTGTGGCAGAGGCAGCTCTCCCAGCTCTGCTGTATTCCAGAATCTAAATTCTTTGCTTGTTTCAGAACAGCTGCAGCCAGTAAACTATGTGATACATCGTTGGATCAGGGTTTCATTGCCTACATTATGTTGCTGTCAGATGAGGTAGCAAAATCTTGCTGACACATTCCCTTTAAAGCCACAATGGCCCCGCAGGGAACCAATGATTCTCAGCTCTGCCATTTTTTGGTGGTATCTGCTTCCATACTGTTGAACGTAACACACTCCCACTGAGCAATCTGGCATTTGCCAGAATTATCAGATGGGTGGTCCAGCACATGATGGGGGGTATCAGTACAATCCGATGGATATAAGAAATAAATAACAAACATCACCGAGGGCTTTAAGTGAACATGTCATCCCTTTTGTGCTTATAAACTCAAAGTGCCACTTAGCAGTGCCTATGCTGCATTTTATGAAAGTGCCTCTTATCCCCCTATCTCCCCTCCCAGTACACCGAATAAACAACTTTATAAACTTTCCCGCCCTGCATGTAAATTCATACTTACGGGTCAGATGGGTCGTCAGTCCAGTCCTCACCATGTCTGAGGTCTTCCTCCACCTCTTCATTCTTCTCAGCGCCACCTCTTCTCAGGTCTCAGTCTTTTTCCAGCGCCTTCATGTCTTGCACAGGCATAGCGCAGTCAGACACTCTGCCCGCAGTAGGGCATAGCACAAGGTGCCTGCGCGAACCGAGAGGGATCTGCGCAAGCGCCGGAAAGAAGGCTGGGACCTGAGAAGAGGCGGAGAATCACCCAGGGTTGTATGGAAACTCGGGTGTCTGGGCCCTGCTGTAGTTGGGTGGCCTGCCCAGACCCGTGGCCCTGCTGCTCAACTGAAAAGGGGGTTAGGGAATGGTGAAAAATAAAAGTTTGTCGTGATGTTCCACCTGTGGCTTCTGGTGATTGCACCAGGCTGCTTTGGGCCTCCAGGGATGATGTACGGGCAGCTAGGTGTTGAAGCTCTCCACAGGCGGAGCTGGGTCCCCGGGATCTGGGTCATAGGAACTGTAGACCTCCTGGCCCTGGGGTCACCTATTGGCCAAGATTTTGCTCTCCCTAGACAGCTCCTTATGCCAACACCACTCACCCCTCTTTCTGATGTTGTGTACCTGGTGTGACCTGTTTTGGCCTACTCTTCACCCTTCTGTACACTACTATTTACATTTTATGTACATAACTGGTTTCTGTTTACATGTTCTACCTACTGCGCCCCAATCTCTATACCTGGATGGGGTTGACCTTGTGTGCTGAGAGTAGATCTACGCTCTACTGGTGTGGATGTCTCAGGTAACGTACTGTAGGAAAGTCATGTAAGCGTCTGCGTGGCCTTAGTCTCACTGCAGGACTAGCAATTGTAGGATCCTCTGGTTCTCTCACAACGGGTGTTTCTTCCTGAATTTCCGAAAATGGAGTCTTGAACTCTTGGTTCTTCTCGTGGTTGATAGAAATGGATTACTGTGACTATTACTGCTTCTTCATGTTGAGGCCCATCTTCAGGGAAGTCTCCGAGTATTGTAGGATTGACTTTTTCTTTTGGTTCTTTGTATTGAGTGAGAGGTTCAAAGGGCCTTCTATTTCCTTTTCACGGGATTCTTGGATTTTCAATGCTTCAGGGCAATTCTTTAAGTGGTCTCTTGATACTGTTTGGATTGTCTTTCCTCTATTTTTACTGATGAAGCAGACTTTGGAGTTGTCAAAGTTGGAGTGCAACACAGTATATGGTTCTTGTTCCCACTGGTCATCAAGTTTGTGTTTTCTTCTTTTTCTTTTTAGCACAATACTTCCGGGTAATATGGGTTCTGCTGGTGCACTCTTGTTGAAGTCTCTTTCTTGTTTTTGTTGAGCTCTTTGGAGATTATCTTCAACGCAGGCTTGGACTAATTTGTACTGTTCCAGACGATTGATGTTCCAGTCAGGATTGTGAGTATCTACTTTTGGTTCGATGACTCCCATTTCCAAGTCTACTGCTAGTTTTCCAGAGCGTGCTCTCACGAGGTAAGCCGGTGTACAGTTAGTTGAACTCACAGGAATGTGATTGTACATGTCCACGAGATCAGGCAGTTTTTCTGGCCATTGGTTTCTTTCTTCTAGAGGCAGTATCTTCAGCATGTCGATGACAATGTTATTCATATTTTCGTATAAACCATTTGATTGTGGATGGTATGGCGTGGTTCTTATCTTCTTACACCCATAAAGATGACAGAATTCTTGAAAGATTTCAGCTTTGAATGCAGAACCTCTATCAGTCAGAACTTGTTCTGGATAACCCAATGGTCTACAAAAGACGGCTTGAAAGATCTTTGCAGCTGTTGCAGCGGTAAAGTCTTTTAATGGAACTACTACTCAGGAATCTTGAATAATGGTCTACCATGGTTAAGGCATAGATATAGCCTGTTCTGCTTGGAGTTAGCTTCATGTGGTCCAAAGCTACTATCTGGAGTGGTTGCATTGTTACAATTGATTGAAGTAGTGCCCTTTGACTTTCTTGGTCTTTCCTCCTCAGATTACATGGTCCACAGCCTTTACACCATCTTTCTATGGATCCTCTCGTGCCAACCAATAAAATCTGTCTTTGAGCATCATCTCCAACTTTTTCCACCTGAAGTGTCCTGTTTGATTGTGATAGGCAGTTAACACCATCTGAATATCTTTTCGGGGTACCACAATCTGCAGACCTTTTGATTGGTTCTGGGATTGATGTATCTTCTGCAGAGTTTATCCTGGTAGATGAATAGCTTACTCCTTTGGTTCCACAGATGTTTCGCTTCTGGTGGAGGATTTGAAGGTAATTTGAAGGACTCCTGAGTTATCAGTCCTTTGACCAAGTTAATAGCTGGATCGCTGTCTTGGGATTCCTTTAAACCAAAATGCGATAATGGTTCACTATTCTCTCAGGGTTTTTGTGCAGGTTTGTGGACACTGTGACGCTCTGAGTTTATGGAAGGCGGGTAGCTCTATCTCTTCAAGCTTATCCTCATCTTCTCCTATGTCTGCTAAGTAAGGCGTCCTAGACAAGGCATCAGCGCTGGCATTGTTATGGCCAGCCAGGCACTTGATGGTAAACTGGTAATTTGACAATCTGGCCATCCAGCGTTGTTCCATGGCACCTAGTTTTGTAGTTTCCAAGTGTGTTAAGGGATTGTTATCCACAAAGGCAGTAAACTTGCTAGATGCCAAGTAGTGTTTGAATCTCTCAGTGACAGCCCAGACCAAGGCCAGGAACCCCAGCTTAAACAAGCTGTAATTTTCAGGGTTCCTTTCTGTAGGGCGAAGCTTTCTACTAGCATAGGCAATCACTCTTTCTCTGCCCTCTTGCTTTTGTGAGAGTACTGCTCCTAACCCCACATTGCTGGCATCTGTGTACAGCAGGAATGGTAGGTTGTAGTCAGGGCAAGCCAAGATCTCTTCACCCGTCAGGGCCTATTTCATCTGCTGGAAGGACTCTTCTTGTTCCTTGCCCCACTCGAATGGAGGTTCCCTGGACTTGCCTTTCTTGGGTTGGCCTACTAGGAGGTTTTGTAAGGGAGCAGCCTTCCTCGTGTACTCTGTGATGAATCTCCTGTAGTATCCCATCAATCCCAGGAAATGACGTACTTCCTTGAGGGTCTTTAGTTCTGGCCATTTTCTGGTGACGGTTACCTTGTCTGCATCCGGTGCCACTCCCTCTGAGCTGACTATGTGTCCCAGGTACTGGACTCTTGGCCTTAACAGGTGGCATTTGGATGGTTTCAGCTTCATCCCATACTTGGATAATGCTTCAAATACCTCTGCTAGATGGGTTATGTGTTCTTCATAGGTTTTAGAATACACTGTGACGTCATCTAGATAAAGCAGCACAGTCTCGAAGTTCTTATGCCCCAAGCAACACTCCATCAGCCTTTGAAACGTTTCGGGTGCATTGCGTAGTCCGAATAGCATGCTGTTAAATTCACATAGACCCATAGGCGTTGTAAATGCTGTCTTCTCACGGTCTTCCTCTGTAACGGAGACCTGCCAATACCCACCAGTGAGATCTAGGGTTGAAAAGTAATTAGCAGACTTCAATGCAGCAAGTGATTCTTCTATGCATGGTAATGGCTAAGCATCCTTGTGTGTTATGCAATTTATCTGCCTGTAATCTACACACATTCTTATGCTGCCATCCTTTTTTCTGACTAGGACTACTAGAGCTGCCCAGGGACTACAACTAACTCTTATGACCCCTGTGTCCTTCATGTCCTGTAACATCTCGTTGGCTTTTTGATAGTGTGCAGGTGGAATAGGCCTGTATTGCTCTTTGATTGGTGAATGTGTACCTGTGGGGATGTGATGGTGTACCCCCTTGATCCTACCAAAGTCAAGTGGATGCTTACTGAATACTTGTCCATACTCTTTGGACTACCCGATAGACCCCATGCTTTTTATGTGTAGGAGTGGAATCACTTCCAACATGGAGCTGCTCACACCAGTCCTCTAGCTGTCCCTTGTAGTTATTATCCTCTACCTCGTTGGGTGGAGGTAAGGGTCCCACTGCTGGTATATCATTGTTATGCACAGTGTGCTGCTTAGCAATGGTGGAATACCTGGGTAGTTTGACCTCTTCACTCCCACAATTCAAAATGCGGACTGGCACTCTCCCTTTGTGTACATCAACTACCCCTCTGGCTGCCAAGAGTGTAGGCCTGTGCTCTGAGCTGATGGGCTCCACTACCGCCTGATAGTCCTGCCCTCTTAGGCCTATAGCTGCTCGGCACCAGATCATCATTTCACTCATTGGGGGTATCACAATAGGAAGCGGGTCTGTTACTCGTGCACTACCAATTTCACCACCGGTCAGTTTTACCTATTGTTGATGCAGGAGGGCTCTTATCTCTCTCTGAAAAACCTTCTTCTGCCCGGGTTTGGCAGTGTTCGCAATCTGTTGGAGTAAGAACAACACTTCACCCAGACAATTGCTGACAACATTTGTACCAAGAATGATGTAAGGGTCTTGGTTATTTAGATTTTTTGCTACCATTGGTCTTGTAATTCCACCCTCCCCACTTTTATTGGTTCTTCTCTAACCCCCACTATAGTAAGTGGTTCACCATTAGAAGCATAATTATTGAGGTTCATATCTGGTGGCTTAAGTTCATTACATGACCAGAATCTCTTATAAAGGTAAATCAGGTGTTGAAATGCCATCTAGTATGATAGACAGGAACGGTCTTTGTCCGATGTAAGTATCATACCAGGATGATGGGCCCTGTTGAGCTACTCCTGAGGTTTGGCCCCGGTCCCCAGGGACTGCTTGTTTAAAGGACAGCATCTTGCAATATGGCCAGTCTTGCTGCAGCGACGGCAGATGGGTTATCCTGTAGAGCTGTAGTGGTCGGTGGTCCTCCCTCGGGGCGACGTGGTCTTCCCTCCTTTCATCCATGGGACATCCTCCGGACTGTCAGAAAGCTGGATCAGAGGTTGTGGCTTGGGCTTTGGCCCTGACTGCAGCTGTAGGGCTTCCATGACTGTGGCTAGGTTTTTACCCAGCTGGTGCACCTCTGCGCACAAGGTGTCTATCCTATCAGAGTTGGTAGACTGTGCATTGCTGTCAGCTGCAGGTACAGGGACGGGTGTTACGATAGCCTGAGCTGTGCCACTGCACCACTGCCGAATAGCAGCTTCGGGAGTCTCTACTGGTTGTAACCCTTTTATGGCCATGTCCTCCAAAGTGTGGAACTCAGCATCAGGGTGGCTTAGGGACCACCAAAGCAGGGTTTAATTGTCCTCGGGTGACTGTAACCCCCTGGTGAATTGTTCAATCAACAATTTGTTTTTATCCACTATACTAGTAGGGCTGACTTGTTTCAGAGCCCTGTGAGACAGTGCGGGGGATCATATGCGAGGGGCGCTATGTCTCCCCCAGAATGCGCACTGTCACGTATTGAGCCCGGTATAGGGTGTGAGAGAAAGGGACGGTCCGCTCCCTCCGCTCCGGGTCTTGCAAGGTCCCGGAAGTAAACACGGAGTTAAAAGCCTGGTCATGAGGCAGGGCGGGGTTCCCTGTACACAGTTTTGTGCCTTGGCTGCAGCAGCAGCAGATATACAGAAAGGAGAGGTCTAGAGTTCCAGGAGGCCGTGTGCTAGACTAACACGGCCTAGCCCAGGAGGGCTGGAGGAACTCGGGGTGACCCATAACGGAGGCCTTTGGCCTGAAAGGACCCGGGTACGTTATATGAACTGTGTCTTGTGTACCCGGCTGCGACCCGGATTCCGGCAGACTGTGCCACCGCTGTGTGTGCATCAGCAATAAACACCGGGTCCTGTTTGAACCAATACCGGGCTCCACGTGTTTCCTGACTTGCACTCCAGGCGCTGCCCCACATATGGTGGAGAATGCGGGCAACTGCCGGCCCGGTGAAAGTGACTGTTTCATGAGGATAATGAGCGGCGCCTAAGTGAGCGGAGCAGCAGTCAGTATAGCCGCCAGTCTCTTGCGGGGTGCCCGGCACTGCATGTCCATACTTAAGCCGGCCACGCTACAGTTCAGGCCTGCCGCTGATATGGAGGAAATCCTAAGGCAGCTGGTGCTTACCCAGCAGCGGCAACAAGAACAGCAGGAGCAACAGCAGAAAACGAATGAACTTCTCCTGCAGCACATCGTGGCCCTACGAGACCCGCCAGCAGTGCCTTCCCCGGAACGGCGTGAGGCCCCGGACCGGGTCCGGTCGGCCCTGCGGAAGCTGAGTCCGGAGGACGACGTAGAAGCCTTCCTCACCGTCTACGAGCGCACTGCAGAGCGAGAAGGCCTCCCGCCGGCTCAGTGGGCTGAAGTCGTCGCGCCATTCTTGATCGGCGACGCCCAGAAGGCCTACACCGACCTCAGTTGGGAGGATGCACAGGACTACGCCAAACTCAAAGGTGAGATCCTTGCGAGACTGGGAGTCAACACTTATGTTCGAGCTCAACGGGTGTTTTCCTGGTCCTATGTGGAGTCCAAGCCGGCTCGCTCCCAGGCGTATGACTTATTGCAGTTGGTGAAACGGTGGCTCCAGCCTGAGAGCTTAACTCCGGGACAGATGGTGGAAAGGGTGGTGGTCGACCGGCTGGTTCGGACTCTGCCGGTTGCGATACAGCGTTGGGTGGGGCAAGGGGACCCGGGTGCCTTGGACCAGGTGGTTAGCTTGATAGAGCGATATACAGCCACCGAGGAATTCATACGGGACTCTGCCCCACTGCGGCAGTTACGCCGGCCTCCGGAGCCGGGTAGAGGTATGCGTTCATCTACAGGGGACTCTCCTAAAAACGTACCCGCTGAGAGGATACCCCAGAATGGGGCTGGCAAGAAACCAGGCTCTCCAAGAAGGAGCTTCCGACCCGGCGCTGGCACCGCTACGTGGTGCTGGCGGTGCAAAGGGCCAGGACATGTGGCTACCTATTGCCCACTAACAGCGGACCCCATGGACTGCGGGTTCACACGCCCGCTCTCGATGTATGCCAGCCCCGTGTTCACCGCAGATGTAGTGGTTCCCCTAACGGCACCACATCTGTGTCCGGTGCTCGTTAATGGACACAGAGCAGAAGCTCTCTTGGACTCTGGCAGTTGGGTGACGCTGGTTCGTGCGTCCTTAATCCCCGGGTTGCAACTCACTGGGGGATTGGTCGGGGTCCGGTGTATTCACGGGGACCTACGCGAGTATCCGACCACGGAGGTGACTCTATCCACTCCCTGTGGAGAGGTGACTCACGTGGTCGGAGTGGTAAAGTCTCTACCCTACGGGACGGTGCTGGGAAGAGACTTACCATTGTTTTGGTCCTTATGGGAAAGGAGGAGTAACCCTGCTCTGAAGCCAGGGAACCCGGGTGCTAAGCCCGACGACCCTGAGACCGGGACACCTGCCGTAGGGGTCGCCAACATAGGGCTAGAGTGTCACCCCGATAGGTTCCCGCTAGACGTATTGGCAGGGGAGGTCGAGGAGACCCCACCGCTTCCAGAGTTGGAAGTATCCCGGGGAGCGTTTGGGACACCCAGCTACAGGATCCCACACTGACCCGGGCCCGAGAAAGGGTAACTGAAATAAACGGGGTAGCTCAGCATCCGGGGGCAGATAACGTATTTCCACGCATGGTGCTTAACCAAGAGTTACTCTATCGGGTGGACAAAATCCGGGATGAGGTTGTGGACCAACTGGTAGTACCGCAGCCACACCGCCGGGCGGTCCTAGAGATGGCCCACTCCCACCTGCTAGGGGGCCACCTTGGGGCTAAAAAAACGCAAGAACGCATCTTGCGAAGGTTCTTTTGGCCGGGCGTGTATGCGGATGTCCAGAGGTACTGTGACTCCTGCCCGGAATGTCAGCTGACCACACCCATTGCCACCTTCCGTAGTCCATTGGTACCTCTACCAGTTATAGAGGAACCTTTTGAACGGATCGCAATGGATTTGGTGGGGCCTATAGTGAAATCAGCACGAGGCCACCAACACATACTCGTGGTTGTCGACTACGCCACCCGGTACCCGGAGGCGATCCCGTTACGCCACCCCACGGCGAAAATAATTGCCCGGGAGCTGTTTGCCATGTTCTGTCGCCTAGGACTACCTAAGGAAATCCTCACAGATCAGGGGACTCCTTTTATGTCCAAAGTGACCCGGGAACTGTGTAAATTGCTCAACATCAAACAGCTGCGCACCTCGGTGTACCATCCCCAGACCGACGGGTTAGTCGAGCGGTTTAACAAAACCCTGAAGTCCATGCTGAAAAAGGTGGTGGCCAAGGATGGAAAGGATTGGGATATGCTATTACCATATCTAATGTTCGCCATCCGGGAGGTACCACAGTCATCTACAGGGTTTTCCCCCTTTGAACTGTTGTACGGCCGACATCCTAGAGGGCTCTTGGATGTCGCCAAGGAGACGTGGGAACAGGAACCCACTCCCTATAGGAGCGTCATAGACCACGTGGCGAAAATGCAGGACCGGATCACGGCGGTCCGGCCTATTGTGACAGAGCACCTGATGGATGCTCAAGGAGCTCAAAGCCGCACGTATAATACACGGGCCACCGTTAGGACCTTTGAGGTGGGGGACCGGGTATTGGTCTTAGTGCCCACTACGGAAAGCAAGTTATTGGCCAAATGGCAAGGGCCATATGAAATCCGGGAAAAAGTAGGGGAGGTGAATTACAAGGTATACCAGCCCGGGAAAAGGAAACCCGTGCAGCTATACCACGTTAACCTGCTTAAGGCGTGGAAAGACCGGGAGTGCATGATCATGGAGGCATCCGATGCACCCGGGGTCCCTTCCCCTTCGGCCCCCAGGGATACCGAAGGCGTACGAATAAGTGACACCCTCACTAAGGCCCAACGACGGGAAGCTCACAAATTGGTACAGCAGAATCCCGATGTGTTTTCTGACCTGCCAGGGCGTACTTCGGTCATTCAACATGACATTGTCACTGAGCCCCGGGTAAAAGTGCGGGTGAAACCGTACCGGGTACCCGAGGCCCGACGGCAAGCCATCGCGGCCGAAGTGAAACACATGCTTAAGTTAGGGGTGATAGAAGAATCCCGGAGCGAGTGGGCTAGTCCCATCGTGCTCATTCCAAAACCGGACGGATCGCTGCGGTTTTGCAACGATTTCCGGAAGCTGAATGAAGTATCTAAGTTTGATTTATATCCCATGCCCCGGGTGGACGAGCTGATCGAAAGACTGGGGCAAGCCCAGTACTTCACGACGCTCGATCTGACAAAAGGCTACTGGCAAGTGCCGCTGACAAAGTCGGCTAAGGAAAAAACCGCCTTTGTTACTCCGGAGGGCCTCTATCACTATGTCGTGTTGCCTTTTGGGTTGCATGGAGCCCCGGCCACCTTCCAGCGGCTCATGGACATAGTGTTAGAACCCCATCGGAAGTACGCGTCCGCTTACCTGGATGATATCATCATCTTTAGTCCTGATTGGCATACCCACTTATCCCAGGTACAGGCCGTGGTAGATTCGCTCAGGGCCGCCGGCCTGATGGCGAATCCAAAAAAATGTGCCATGGGGCTCGAGGAGGCCCGGTACCTGGGGTATGTGATTGGGCGAGGGGTTATCAAACCCCAAATAAACAAAATCGAGGCCATTCAAAATTGGCCTTGACCAGTGTCTACCAAACAGGTGAGGGCGTTTCTCGGCATTGTTGGGTATTACCGACGTTTCATACCCAACTTTGCTGGACGAACGGCGGCCCTATCCGACCTGTTGAAAGGGAAGAAAACTGCGTTGGTGCGTTGGAATCCCCAAGCAGAGGCAGCCTTTCAGTCCATGAAGTTGGCCTTGTGCGGACAGCCCGTCCTCATCAGTCCTAACTTCAAACGCGCCTTCGTTGTACAAACAGACGCCTCGGAGGTGGGGCTGGGGGCTGTGCTGTCGCAGGAAGTGGACGGAGAAGAACATCCGGTCACTTACTTAAGCCGGAAATTGTCACCGGCAGAAAAGAATTATAGCGTAGTGGAGAAGGAGTGCTTGGCTGTTAAATGGGCTTTGGAGTCCCTACGTTATTATTTGCTTGGGCGACAGTTCCGGTTAATTACGGATCACGCTCCCCTGGTCTGGATGCGAAATGCCAAGGAACGGAACGCTCGGGTCACCCGGTGGTTCCGGTCCCTCCAAAACTTCAATTTTACGGTGGAGCATCGGGCTGGCAAGTTGCAGGGTAATGCGGATGCCCTGTCCCGGGCACCCTGTTTGATGGCTGGGGTTCAACCCCACAAGTTTGAACCGAGGAAGGGGGTGTGTGAGACAGTGCGGGGGATCATATGCGAGGGGCGCTATGTCTCCCCCAGAATGCGCACTGTCACGTATTGAGCCCGGTATAGGGTGTGAGAGAAAGGGACGGTCCGCTCCCTCCGCTCCGGGTCTTGCAAGGTCCCGGAAGTAAACACGGAGTTAAAAGCCTGGTCATGAGGCAGGGCGGGGTTCCCTGTACACAGTTTTGTGCCTTGGCTGCAGCAGCAGCAGATATACAGAAAGGAGAGGTCTAGAGTTCCAGGAGGCCGTGTGCTAGACTAACACGGCCTAGCCCAGGAGGGCTGGAGGAACTCGGGGTGACCCATAACGGAGGCCTTTGGCCTGAAAGGACCCGGGTACGTTATATGAACTGTGTCTTGTGTACCCGGCTGCGACCCGGATTCCGGCAGACTGTGCCACCGCTGTGTGTGTATCAGCAATAAACACCGGGTCCTGTTTGAACCAATACCGGGCTCCACGTGTTTCCTGACTTGCACTCCAGGCGCTGCCCCACAGCCCGCAACGCCTTCTGCAGGCGCCAGGCGTATGCTCGGATATCATCCTCCGGCTGTTGATAACAGTGGTAAAAGCTCATTTTGATGTCAGCCTCATTACAGCCCTCAAAAGTAGCTTTCAGTTTGTCAAAGACTAGAGCTACTGATCCCCGTTTAGCTGCGGACCAGGTTTCAACCTCCCGCTCAGCTGCACCGGTTAACTGCCCCAATACAACAGCGGTGTGCTGCTTGGCAGTCATTGCATACATGTCCAACACACTGCAGATCTTTCTCTTAAATGTTGACATGGTATCTGGACAGCCGTCATACTGAGGCGGCCACTTAGCACCCGGAATATACGGTAGCGAAATCGGCATGATCGGGGCTACTGTACCCTGTGGGTCGGAGGCTCCACCGGCAGCAGCCATGCCTGCTTTGGTGTGATTTTCGGGGTCTACGTAAGAGTTTTTGACTCAACGTAGTCGGGACTTTACGGGGCAGGCGTTTCTTCTCCTCCTGTCACGGAACCGCGCCTGCGGCCGTGGGGCCGATAGTCCAGAATCAATAGAGTTGGCTGAACAGATAAGGGGTAGTTAATTCTGTCGTGATGCCACCTGTGAGTGTTCCGGTGAGTTCACCGGCGCTGCTTGGGCCTCCGGGGGATGGGATGCAGCAAGATGGGACGCTCCCCACAGGATGAGCGGGAGTCCCCGGAGCCAGGAGCTGCACAAGATGTTGTGAGGCAGCTTAGTTACCTTCTGCTTGCGGAGTAAAACAGTTCTTAAGAAACACGGACACCATAAGTCTCTGCAACGGGTACTTTACTGTAACCAGCATGTGATACATGGTATACAGGTAACGGGTAACGGACCGGGTGGACTTGGTAATGACCGGTGTTGTCTCAGAGCTCTGCGGTGTTCCTCCATTCTAACTTATTCTAGGTGAGTTGCCGTTGTCACCTTTGAGTGCCAAGGTCGGGTACAAGGGACTACTTAAATGGCCCTGCCGGTATGTACGTTCCGGTGTGAGGGGTAGCCTGGGTCCTTTTGGTGGGTACTCCGCTGGCAAGACGGCTCTGTTTGCGGCGGCGGTGGGGTACTCCTGTAGAACGGTCCCTCCACTCCTGGTTTGCATGGCAGTGATAAACGACTCCCAGCTTCGGCACCAGTAATCCGGCTGTAGATGGGCACGGGTATATTTTGACCCGTGTGTGGTCGCCCAGTGTCTGGTTCTTGAGCCACTGGGGTAATGGCGCCTAACCGGTGGGGGTGGTGGCCCAGGGGCTGCACGGAACTGTGCAGGAACCCCTCTCCTACGTTCCTCCCGGCCACCTTGCTTCTTCCTCCTTCTCCTACATTCTTGCAGACCCTCCTGCACTACTTTTCCACTAACACACTACTCCTACACTCCACCCACCAGGACCTTATTGGCCCTCTATTCTGATGTGCATGTAGGGTATGGAGCTCTGAGTTTTAACCATGTCATCATCTAGTCAGAGCATATTGCAGCTGCAGTTTGGGCTGCAATACACTCCTGTGACGCACTCGTTGCGGGGCGCCACATTTTCATCGTCGCTTGACGTAGCAGACATCTTAGGGTCCCCCTAGTGAATCACGGCCAGTATTCTTAATAGTTTAACAGTTTTAGGATTCTGTAAACAGGGAGTTAAGCATTTGGGAATTTCCGGATTAGGCCGTTGCACTTCAGAAGTATCCGTCAGAGCAAGGGTCAGAGTTTCAGCTTTGCGCTGTTTTGGCCGTTGCGCCCCCTTTCTTTCCACTCTGTGGCGCAGTGATGGCGGCGGCTCAATTTAACAGTTCACAAATCACAGTCATTAAACACGGCACACAGTACCTGGTTGCACCGGGCATGGGATTCTGTTTGTGATGCCAGAAGTATGAACCACCCAGGGTTGTATGGGAACTCGGGTATCTGGGCCCTGCTGTAGTTGAGATGTCACTGGTGGCCCTGGTGGTCAACTGAAAAGGGGGTTAGGGAATGGTAATGAAGAAAAATAAAAGTTTGTCGTGACGCCACCTGTGGCTTCTGGTGATTTGCACCAGCGCTGCTTTGGGCCTCCAGGGAAGATGTACGGGCAGCTAGGTGTTGAAGCTCCCCACAGGCGGAGCTGGGTCCCTGGGGCTCTGGAAGTAAATGGTTAGGGATGGAAGCAGGGTATTGGCCTTGCTGTCCGACAGCTGGAATAGTCTCTATAAGTGGCAGGGTCAGAGGTAGAGGAATAGACACACACACCGGAGATTGTTTCTTTATCTTTTACTGGTAGAATTGCAGGTAAAAGTGCAGGATGTTCAGGTAGCACTTCTGGATCTCCAAAGTGAGTGGGTATAAGGCCTCCTCGTCTCTTTCCCCTTGTGTGATGCCCCTGCCCTGTACGTAACTTGGCTGGCCTCCTCTGCTTTCCTCTCACCTGTGCTGTGTTGTGTAAGCCTCGTTGGACTGCCGCTATAGACTTTTTTGCGCTGCCTGGCTCCCTTGTTGGTGACTGCACAAATGCCCAGGAGACTGAAGTCTCCATGAAAAACTGGTATTCTCTGCTGGGCTAGGTGCTCTCCTGGAGACTCGGACTCCGGTGTCCGGGGTGCTTTGTGGAGTGAACCAAAACGGCTCCTCGGTCTCCAGGCTACTACTTCTCTGTTGTTCCTACGACTCGCCTTCAACCCCACTCTTTGGTCCCAGCAATAGCTAGACTCCTGGCTGTTTGGTTGTCTCTGGCTTGGGCCTAGCGGGGCTCCGACCACCAGGACGTCTTCACAGTTCTCCTAGTGACTGCACACTGTGTCTAACTCCGCCCCCAGCACCAGTATTTATAGGGGATCTTGCCTAAGGGCAGCAAGTTGAGCTCCCCCTACTGGGTTGGGGTGGAAGGTGTCATTTGAACTTGTATACCCACTGTGGAAACCCATCCATGGTGTAGGTGAGTCTGTGGGTACCTATGTGAGCAGGGCGCCACAGTGGCGTTGAGCAGAATGAAGAGGCGGAGGAAGACCAGACATTGCGATGAGGACTGGACAGAATGACGACCTATCTGACCCATAAGACTTAATTTTTATAAACTCTCCCGCTCAGTATAACGTTGTTTATTTGGTATACGGATGCAACATAGGTGCTGCTGAAGTTGGCACATTAAGTTTAATAAGCACAAAAGGGGTGACAGGGTCACTTTAAAGAGTTAATGCACCTTGACTAATAGAAGAGAACAAAAGTTGCCTGTACATAAACCACACACATCCCCTGTGATAACCAGTAAGTCTGCATTTCCCTCTTCTCAGCGGTGTCTTCAAGTGAACGTTCTGTTTTCTTTGAAATCACGTGACTCATAAGACCTGGAGAATCCTTCTATGACTAATGAGTAAAGAGAAAAGATTTAACAAAGAAAAAGGGTGGATCAGCTCAGCACCTCGGACGAGGAGACTTTCTTAATCCAAGGAATTTGCAATTTGCAGGGATCGGCCAGAGCAGCTTTGGGGTATACTTACACGATATACCATGACTAAGACCACCTGCCGAAACGCGTTGGATTATTAGTCATAATTATTTGGATATTTTAATATTCCATTAAAAGTTATGTTTAGGAAGCTTGAGACTTTATTCATTCACTGGATCACTACACTATTCATTCGCTGGATCACATGCACTGCATTGTATACCCATGAGATCTGTTACAATGATTTTGGCTTTCGGAGAACAGGTTTGTGCAACAATGGTGCTACAATATCAGTGCGTCATAAAAAGTGAAGGAGTGGGAGAAGGGAGTGAAAAATGGTGAGGAAAGCAGAGAGACCTGACAGAACCATGAGCAGGAGCCCTGATGGATTTGGGTCAGTTTTTCAAAATCAGGAAACGGGATGAAAGTCACAGATGTCTCTCGTCATTGGGAGATCCTTGACGAGACAGGGACTTGAGGGTCACCTTACATTTGTCATACTCTGATTTTAAAATGTAAATTCTTTCTTTTGGAGCTGCAAGGATTAAGGACTCTTTACTCACTGGTAGTGCTTTGTTAATTCTATCTCCGGTGTAGCATTTTGTGACCACTCCCCTCCACTTTAGATAGTCACACGTTCCATTGGGTGGCATGGTCGCTCAGTGGTTAGCACTGCAGTCTTGGATTCAAATCCCACCAAGGATGACATCTGCAAGGAGTTTATGTGTTCTCCCCGTGTTTGTGTGGGGTTCCTCCAGGTACTCTGATTTCCTCCCACGCTCCAAAGACATACTGATAGTGTGGCGCCCCGCAACGAGTGCGTCACAGGAGGGTATTGCAGCCATAAAAGCAGCAGCAATATTCTCCGACCCAGCAGTCATATGGTTAACTTAGAGATCCAAACCCTGCATGCATCACTTAACATAGAGGGCCAATCCAAGGTCCTGGTGGGCGGAGTGCAAGGGTAGTGTAGGAGAAGTACAGACTTTAGTCGAGAGTCTAGTCTGGAAGCTGTCCAAGAGAAGTCAAGCGAGAGACTTGAACTTGGAGAGGAGTAGGAGCTGGGGCTCTGCACCGCCGTGCATCCCCTGGGCCGTCACCGGTCGGGTGTTAGCACCTGAGGCCTTACCAACCGGGATCGGGCATCACCAACCACGGGTTCCAAAAGACTCCCGTGCCCAAAACCTTACAGCCGGTTCACTGGTACCGAAGCTGGCAGCAGTTCACCTCTGCTACGCGAACCAGAAGCGTGGAGGAGCAGCTTTACAGGAGCACCCCACCACCAGCCAAATTCCAGTCGTCTAACCAGCGGTGTACCCACTGAGGGACCCAAGGCTCCCCAGAACATCCATAACGTATATCTTGGATAGGGATTGAAGCAGCCTCCCCGTACCCGACAATGGCAAATACTTAGCTATAATGGAGGAACACTACGGATCTCTGAGGGACACCTATCACTGCTGAGTCCACCCGGTCCACTACCCGTTAACTGTATGCCATGTACTGCCTGCTGGTTACAGTAAAGACCCGTTACAGAGACTTACATAGTCCGTGCTTCCTTATGATTGCATCCGTCTGCACAAAAGGTAACCGCAGCTGCCGCACAACCTCTTAAGCAGCTCCAGCCTCCGGGGATCACCGCTCAGCCTGTGGGGAGCGTTCCATCTTGTTGCTGTCCATCCCCCGGAGGTTCCGCAGCGTCGGTAACGATTACTGAACTACTCATAGGTGGCGTCACGAATAAATTAACCCCTTTAATCTGTTCCTACAAGACGTCGTCAACACTTTTGATCTGCACTCCACCGGGCCCCACTACCGGCAGGCGCGGTCCACCCGTGACAAGGAGGAAGGAGCTACAGCCTGTCTAAACTGGAGTCCACGGGCTTGCGGTGAGTCAATAGGATATTAGATTGTGAGTCCCAATGGGGTCTGTATTGCTGATGTATGGAAAGCGCTGTGGACTTAATAGCACTATATAACTGAATAATAGTATTATTGCTGGTTATACTGGTGCTACACTGCAATTTTGAAGTTGGAGTATATCCTTTTGGTCTATGTTCCTCAGTCAATCTTCCTTCCCCTGTGTCTGATTACTGCAGTGGTGAGACTAGTGCGCTCACCAGCTTTTGCATTATCCAGGGTGAGGGAAGGGGCAGTGAGGGATTAGGCACGTGATGGCAACAATAGGGAAGGACCCGTATAGGGATGTTAGAGAGCTCAGGATACAGAAATAGGTAAGTGTCAGCAGATGACCTGTCTCCCGCCTCCCCACCACTTGGGCTTTCCTCTCTTTACATCCCTGTTGTCTCCTTTGTGTTGCGCCATGCGCCAGACAATCCCTCGTGTGATTGTGACACTTAGAGGGAATAATTTGGAAACTGTAACCCCAACAAATCATCTGTATATGACTGTGTAACCTTTAAAAGAGAAGTCAATGCATCCCTTTAAGACCCCAATGTGCTTCTTCAGCTGCAAGAAATATAGTTTTGAAGTTATGTCAGGAAGTGCATTGGGCATGATGATGCACTTACAGCTTCTCAGCCTCCTCTGTATTCCTGAACTAGCAGCACTCTCCCTGGCTGATTGACAGCTCGATGGCCATGTACCAAAGCAAACAACATGTCAATCGGCGAAGGGAGGGTGCTCCTAGTTCAGAAATACAGGGGAGGCTGAGAAGCTGTAAGTGCATCAACAAACCCCAATGCACTTTCAGACTGAAGTTCAAAACTTTAGTTTTACTGAAGCACAGTTGGGGTATAAATTGATCCACTGATTATCGTTTAAAGGGTTACACAATCATGTTAATAGTTTGGAGTGGTAAAAGTTTCTGACAGGTTCCCATTAACGCCCCCCATACATACTAAACTAAAATCGGCCAATGAAAGTCTAATCTCTATCAGGGTCTCCTGAATCCCCCAGACATATGATGTTGGGGAGAGAAGGATCATGTGTATTTCCATCTCCAAGCCTTCTATTTTCTGGGAGATGAGCAGCAGCGGGAGGCGTCTGGCAGAGGCTCTGATAGAGAACACAGGCGTGCCCGGCCGAGCCGATATTCCTGTGTATGGGAGAGTTTGGTTAGATACTTGACTAATCTGTATGGGGCTTTACTGCGCTGCAGCAAAATGATAGAACATTTTTAAGGAAGACTTTCTTATAGTTGGTTATTCCTCCAAGCGCCAGGACATGATTCTTTTTTGTGCTTTTTTAGTTCCATCTTGTTGAAAGAGCCAGACCTACCGTATTTTAATTTTCCATCTGTGGAATCTCAGAGTCCAGAATGCACAATGTCATTATCTCCCTTCGGGGTCGTGTCATACCTGACAGCAACAGAGGTTATTCACACCAGGTAAAACCAAAGCACACAACACCTTTCTGCTCATGGCAGCTCCCCTATAAATTCTGGTCTGGGGCAGTGTTAGTTAGTTCAGTTCCTAGGAGGACTGAGGAAGACATCCTGTGGACTGGAGCAGTGCTAAACTCATCCCAGGAGAGCTGAGCCTAGCTTGAGGGCAAGGGTCTGAGGAAGTCGAGGAGAGCCTGGGGAGTAGAGCAGTGTCAAGCTCATCCCAGACGATAAAGCACCAAGAACCGGACACCAGAGTCTGAAGCTACTCAGGGCCTAACGACCCGGCAGCCAACACAGAAGGCTGGGGAATTCCAAGTTCCCTAGCTACACCAAGTGCCTGCAGGCAAAGCAGCGTGAAGAGCCCAAGAGCAGCTGCCAGAGATGTGGGGCTGGAGAAGGACTCAAGCTGCCTGTCATACCAACACGCAGGAGAGAGGGTCGCAGCTCAGCTTTAAGCAGCAGCAGGGGCCCGCAGAGAAAGCTCAGCAGGGAGGCCCCAGAACTTGTTGGGTGAGGAGAACCCCGAGTTGATCCCAGGTTACATGGATTCCCAGTAACACCACCTGTTGTTGAACCAGTTTTGCCAGTAAAGGACCTGAGGAACCAAACAAACCATGAGTCTGTCTGTTAGTGCGCACCCTCCATCCTACACCCTACACCTTTTCAATGTCTATTGCCCTGGGGATCCGATCCACCTGTGGGGAGCCAATCCATGCCAGCTGCCCGTCTGTCGTCTCCAGAGGTTCTGCAGCAGCGATGGCTATTCATAGCCACAAACCACAGGTGGCATCACAAATAATTTTCCTATAACTCCCCAAAATTTCACTCTTTTAAGTTGAACCCAGGGTCATTGATCCGGGTCGAGACCCCTGTGACTCCCGAAAGCACCAAGCCCGGTTTCGGGTATCCCACGGCCCTGGGGTCCATCATATCAACCTAGGAATACAAGGGCTCACTATTTGTGGGATAGTTTTGAATGACACTGTTTATTTTATCACATAATGGCTGAAAAAAAAAAGGACAAAAATTCCAAGTGTGGTGAAGAAAAGCAATTCCATCAGTGTTTCTTGTTTTTTTACTTTATGGCATTCATTGTGTTATAAAATTAGCTACCAATTTTTATATTTATATACATATATATACTTTAATGCAAATGATATGCAAAAAACTTATTAGCCCAATATTTGGCGCAACGTTTCGGCTTACAACAAGTTTGATATAGGCCTTTCTGTCCTGACCATTCATTTCCATGGATTTCAGAATGTCAACCTAGTATTTATTAAGATCCTAATCAGGATAGAAAAAATGCTGCGGTGACATGCGTTTGGTAATGCATTGCTGGATGTAGATGCATCTGCACACATCTTGATCAGCACACAACGGTAGTGTGAAACCAGCCTAAGGCTGTAGTGGAGACAGTTAACTGATTTATGAAGGTTCAGCTCCTGCATTGATAACATTTTGTGGTAATTACGGCTTTTCAATCTCTTAGCAGCATGGGCGTACCCAGCATGGGGCAGGGGGGGGCAGGTGCCCCCCCCCAAGAGGCTGCCCCCCGGGAGAGCCCACCTGGCACCTACTGTACTACTGTGACAGTTTGACTGAGTCACTCTGTGACATGACAGTGTCAGCGCCAGCGGCACAACGCCGCCCGTGTGTGACATAGGGCGGCAGGCCGGCAGCTGCAGCAGCCCCCAGCAGCAGGCAGGGCGCAGGGTGGATCAGTGATCACTCTGTGACATGACAGCGTCAGCGCCCAGTGGCACAGCCGCACAGCGCCGCCGGTGTGTGACATGGGGCGGCAGCTGCAGCAGCCCCCAGCAGGCAGGGCGCAGGGTGGATCAGTGATTACATCGCCGGGCGCCCTCAACATCAGCAGCCTCAGATAGTGTCTGCCGACTGCAGATCAGCTCAGCAGGCACTGTCTGGCAGGCCTGCTGGGGGACTCAGAACAGTGATGTGTGTTGTGTGACATCACCACTGCACTGAGAGTGCTGAGTCCCAGGCTGCGGTGCATGCAAGCTGGAGTGGGGTCTGTCTGGGGAGTGGGGACACTGCTGGCCTGGTGGTGAGGAGGGAGGCTGGAGCCAAGAGCTCTGAAGGCGAGCTACAAGTGAAGAGACAAGAAGACATCACAAGAAGAGGACAACTGACTGTTAAAAAATAGATCAAGTATGTAAAAAAAAGTGATGTGGGGGGTTGGGGTGATGGGAGCCCAGAGGGTTGTATATGGGAGCCTTATGTGGGGGCTGCGCACTGTATATGAGATGACATGTACTCCCATCTCATATACAGCCCTGGCCCCTGCCCCCCATAGGCTCCCATATCATATACAGCATCCCTATAGAGCTCCTATATCATTCATATATGTGACCCCTAAAGGGCTACCATTATTGAAGCCCTATGGGGGGGCTGTATATGATATGGGAGCCCTATGGGGCTATATGTGATATGGGAGCCCTATGGGGCATTAGGGGGGCTGTATATGATACGGGACTCCCATATCATATACAGCCCCCCATAAGACTGCCATATCGTATACAGCCCACCACATAGGGCTCCCGTATCATATACAACCCCCCCATAGGGCTCTCATGATGGGAGCCCTATGGAAGGGCTGTATATGATACAGGAGCCCTATGAGGGGCCTGAATATGATTTGGGTGCCCTATTGTGGTGTTATATATGATATGGGAGCCCTATAAGGGGGCTGTATATGATATGGGAGCTCTATGGGGGGCTGTATATGAGATGGGAGCCCTATGGGACATTGGGGGGGCTGTATATGAGAGATGGAACTTCCATCTCATATACAGCCCCCGGCCCCCATAGGGCTCCCCAGTGGCGTAAAAAGTCTGATGGGCACAGGTGCGTAATTTAGGCCCCCCACCTTCCACGTGCACGTTGGTCAGATGCATGGGCCCCGTGTAATATTCTAAATCCTATACTCACAAATTGACCCCTCTCCCCCTTCATTATGTATTAATGTCCCTTATCCTGCTGTATATGGTCCTCCTCCTGTAATATGGCCTTTATCGTGGTATATATGTCCCCCATCATGGTATATATGGTCCTCCTCCTCTGCCACCATAGTCCTCCAATTATTACAATGCATCCCCACATTCCTCCATACATTACAATGTATTCCCATAGTCCTCTATGTATTATAATGCACCCCATAGTCCCCCATTCATAAGGTACCCCCATAGTCATCCAATTATCATAATGCAACCCCACTATCCTCTATATAGTATAATGTAGCCTCATATGCCTCCATACATTATAATGCACCTCCATACAGTATAATGCACTCCTATAGTTCTCCATATAGTATAATTCACCCATAATCCTCTATACAGTATAATGCACCATCAATAGTCCTCCATATAGTATAATGCACCCCCTTAGTTCTCCATATAGCCCTCCATACTGTCTAATGCACCCTCACAGTCCTGTGTTTAGCATAGTACAAGCCTTCCATATAGCACAGTACAGCCTCATAATTCTCCATACAGTATAATGCAGCCACGGTGAGCCACCCCCTTTCCCCCCCCCATACTCCTCTGGCCAGCGTGTACTCCTTAAAAAAAAATCTGTACTTACATCTCCTGGTTCCACCGCAGCTTCCCAAAATTGAAGATACAGGAGGAGGTGGTGACGCCGAGCGTTGCACAGTGGAACGCATAAAAGCAGGAAGTGACGCCTAGTCCACACTAGAAGGTAGTGCTTCCTGCTTTTTATGCGTTCCACTGTGCAATGCATGGCATCACCCCTGTGGTATGAGGAAGCGCAGGAGGGCGGCAGTGGATAGCAGGAGGCTCAGTGAAACACACGGGACCCTTAGCGGCCCATGTGCTGCTGCGCAGTGATGGTACGAGAAGTGGGCGCAATCTGAACGACCATGGCTTGCCCCCCCCTAGTTTTGATCCTGGGTACACCCATGCTTAGCAGTTCTATTTTTTAATATTTAGCAGCCTTCAGATCGATCTTGAGCCATGGTGACTTGATGGATGAACGCTCTGTAAGAATATCGATCTTGTGCAGCATAGATAGGTCCACCGGGGTCTTCTCCAAGCCTAGATGGGACCACAAGGGTCTTCTCCAAGCCTAGATGGGTCCATTGAGGTCTTCTCCTCAGTTATCTTGTCAGAATCAAGCCATCGGATTGCTGGTCTGCCTCTTTGCCTTGTACCTTATATGTCATTCTGTAGTGATTTTTTTTCTTTGTATGATGTGTCCAAAGTAGGCAATTCATAGCTTGGCAATCCTTCGTTCCTGTGACATGTCCGGCTTGATTTGTTCCACCATTGATGTGTTTGTTCTTCTTGCCATCCATGGTATTGATAACATCCTTCACCAGCTCCACAGTTATGTTACTACAGAATATGTTACTACAGAATAGACCAGACAATGTAGGAGCCGTGTCTTCATCACCAGTGAAATGTTCCTTGTTGTGAAGACCTCATCCAGTGACTTTACTGTTGACTTTCCCATAGTTATTCTCCTATTGACCTATGGTGTCGTTGCTACATCTTGAGTGATCATTGATCCGAGTAAGTTGAAGTCCTTTACAACTTCCAGTTCGTCATCATCCATCTAACATGTGTCCCAGTAGTACCTGGCGGTAGTCAGTATCTTTGTCTCCTTTGTGTTGAGTAGCTGTCCTATGTTGGAGTTTCTATCTTGACTCTCCACATTAAGTCCTTCATTCCATCTACGTTTGTTGCTATCAGTGTTATATTATCTTAAATTGTTAATGATTCTTCCATCAATTTTGATTTCTTCTTTTTCGGCAAGTCCAGCCTTCCTGAAAATAGCTACTGCATATAAATTGAAGAGCAATGTTGACCGGATACCGTCTTGTCTGACGCCTCGCTCTACTTTGAACCCTGCTGTGTCACTATATTCTATGTTGCTTCTTGGTTTATATAAAGATTCCTAATGAGGCCAATCAGATGGTTTGGCACATGTATATACTTCATGGTACTCCAAAGTTTCTGGTGATCAATACAGTCGAAGGGTTTGGTGCAGTCGATAATGCAAAACTGGAGCTTCTTGTTCTATTCTTTGGCATTTCTATTATCAAGCTAATGGTATCAATTACATCTCTTGTTTCTCTGCCTTTTCTGAATCCTGCTTGTTCCTCTTGCAACTCTTTATCAAAGTAAGGATGTAGCCCTTTTTGTATCAAACTTTGCTTAGCAATCAGTTCTAGAATTTGTCATTTTTACCCCAATTCCCCATTCGTTATAATTCACATCTTATCTCTGGATTGATACAATTAAGAGAATAACACATTTATATTGTTTTGTTTCATGTATAGCTATTTGCTTAACATTTTTTCCCCATAAATGTTTATATTTATCACAGCTTTGTGAGGGCATTATTTTGTGCAATTATCACTAGTTTATAGTGGTAACAATAAAGCTTCAAGTCTCAGAATATTACAACACAAAAAGTGAACACAAAAAACAAAACACAAGTAACAAATGGGGAAATTGTGGTTTTTGTTTAGTTTTGTTTTTATATTTGAACACCCAAAATATTTTTTTCCTGAATATTATATAGTAAATTAATAGTGAAACTACAAGCTACAACTAGTCAAATTAAAACAAAGAAAGGCAGGTTCTCATGAGGTTATAACTTATG